>JACDOX010000019.1:7565154-7586431 GCA_014549065.1 Cardinalis cardinalis
AAAAAAAAAAAAAAAAAAAAAAAAAAGAAAATATTGCTAAAGAATTTTTCCTCTTCCTTTTTCTGACTTGCTAATTTTTGTTTGTTGCTTTGTTGGGCTTTTCCCTTTTGTTTGTTTGGTTTGGTTTCTTCTGGTAGGTCTTTCACATAGAAAACCCAATTCAGATCTAAGAAAAATTGAGTCTATGCAGAACAACAGTGAACAGCTCAGCTCCAACAGGTGACTCCTTTATTTTTCCCAGAGGAAGAATAAGCTTTATCTAAGAACACAGTTAATTCCCTAGGCTGATCCTCAAGGTCTCCTCAAGTATCCTCAAGGTATCCTCAAAGTATCACAGAAATTACTGGTTATTTTTGTATTTAGTACAAAGTTGGGGTTTTTTTTTGTAGCAGCAAAGCTGCTGCCTAGTTCTGTGCACACAGTCATCCTGACAGATTTTGGGAGAGGTCCTGCCTGGTCCCACAGCTCTTCTCTGATCCTTCTTTGGTCTGCACCAGCAGATCATGCGTGCTGCCCCAAAAAAACCACAAAATGCTCCTATTTTTTTTACCTTTTTAGTCCTGCAGTACAATTTTGTAAAATTACACTTGGTAAAATTCCAGCGAGAGGCCGTGGTTAATGGTTTGCGTGGAAGGCTGAGTGCAGTGTTACAGGAGAAGATTCTGCAGGAACATTGTCATACCCTTCCAGCGGTCACAGCTTCCTCCTTCTCCGTGCTCAACCCCAGGTTACCCATAGAAATCTCAGGCATCAGGTGTACAAAAAGGAAAAAAAAAGTTTAATAGAGTGGTACAGCAGCAAGTCTCTGACTCATCTCTGCTAAACAACCAATAACTCTCAAAAAACTGAACACCTTCTACTCTCATTTTCTCCTTCCCTTTAATTTGCTGTGAATTGTATTTGCCTTCTTCACATCTTTATATTCCTTTTGCCTGTTGGAGGCCAAGAACAGCAGCACTAACAACTGTTTTTCTTTTCAGCTTGGGTGCCCAAACTCTGCTTAGTCTTGGGCATCACAAAGATCCTCTGAGCTCGTTATGAAATAAACAGTCAAAATATCCGGGTTTAAACCATCAGCACCCAAAATTTCAGCTTCACAAACCACTTCTACCCAGAAGGATGCTCAATGAGTAACCCTCACAATTCCAGACAATTGTCAATTGAAAGCACCGACTGTGGCCTTGTTCAACCAATGGCAGTCAGCAGGTCACAAATATGTAAATTATGATTATATTATATTATATTAATTATATTATATTAATTATATTATATTATATTATATTATATTATATTATATTATATTATATTATACTGTATTATGTTATGTATACTAATATATAATATATAATATGGGTCATATAGTATAATATATAATAATATATACAATTTATAATATATATCAATATCTATAATATATTTTATATATATATATATATATATATATATATATATATATAATGTATATAAAATAAATTGGAAGTGCCTCAAGCTTTAATTGTTGCTTCTGTTTTTGTATCCATGTTGTGCAAAACACATCCAACACATGGCATTTGCAGCTTGCAGCCAAACTCGGCTCAGTTTAAAACCAGCACATACTTCTTAAAAACTGAACTGCTTTTAACACAGTTGCACAATAGATTGGGGTTTTTTTTTCCTTTGTTAGTTAATGGGTTTATTTAAAACATATTTTCATAGTTAAAAAATAAAAACCCAAACTGAAAAAAAAACCCAAACAAAAAAACCCAAAAAAACCCCCAAAAAACCACTCAAAACCAAAAAACAAACCCAAGAGACCATATTCTTACCTGAGCTCTTGCAGAAGATATGATTATGAAAATCACATCTTTCACAAGCAAATTTTAAAAAATTTATATATATCACTTATGGCATTTTTAATGTCTTCAGTAAGGTATTTGCAGTTATACAGAACAAAATGGGATATATCAGAGGAGACATCACAGCTAATCAGAGATCTCAGAGTGTCCCAATATGCTCATTTTATGCTTATAGTCTTATAAATAAAAATAATAGTCGTTATTATAGTGCAGATAGTGGTGTACATGGCTCCTGGTTCAGGCTTAAGAACATTTGTCTTCCAATAAAAATTGACAAATCTGTTCCTTTAACATGTCCGTTTCCCCCTCTTTTTCTCCAATGATGAAAAATTTGCATCTCATTTTAAGAAAAGCAACAATGTCTGAGATTTTTCAGAAGCATTAATTTTTGGCTTTTCTGAATATTAAGAGCAGTTAATCCATCCCAAGGAAGGATCAATTAAAGCAGGAGTGAATAATTTCTGATTGTTTGCCTTGCCCTAATGACAATTTTTGGATGCCAGGATTTGCACCAAAGCACTCAGTGAAGGGGAAGAACCCTATTTTGGGTGCATTAATTATACAGGGCAAAGGAACATGAGCTCGCTGCTTCTTCATAAGCAAGCAAGAACCGAATGAAGAATTCTTCAGAATTATCCAAAGCACTGAGAGAAATGCAGGGCAATTTGTGAAGGGCTTGAGAGACCAAAATATTCTAGCAGAGATTAGAACTTTCTAGCAAGCACTCAAAGTTGAGCAGGATTTCAGCTTTCAAGCAAAAAACCCCAAAATTAACAAAATAGCAGAATGACTGACATCAAAACATTAATGATATCTGGACACTGCTTTAAAACGGCATTAGAAATTGTCTAAAATTGGGCATTTAGCTTATTTCTATTTTCAAACTTGAACTTTTTTCCTTTGTAGGTGACACTTACGTAGAATTAATCATAGAGAAAATGAAAAAAATACTTCAATCATATGTGAAAGCCAGGTGTGGGTAAAAGATAATTWAAAAAAAAAAAGTCAGTCACTCTTTACAAATGAGACAGAAAAAATTTAAGTAGCAGTAATCCAGTTACTTGAGACATTCAAAGTTTGTAATTAAATAGCGGGAAAAAAAAAGTTTATTCCTTACCTTTAAGAATAAGAAATATTTTACCTAGGTGTAGTTATTATTATTGTTGGTACAACAAATTTTGCCTTTCTCAGGGCCGATGCAACACCATCATTGGTCCACAGATACTATCCAATCCTGCAGTCGTGATCATCAGTGCCAGAGCTTGAATTGGCACTGGAATGGGAGCAGCCAGAAGGTCAGAAATAAACCCAAATGAAACATAGGCACTCCTGAGCACTCTTCAAGTGCTGCAGTTTGTCACAGGTCTTTCAAAGCAATCGAAGTGATTTCTTTGACCACATGTCTTTCCCTCCTGTCTGCCATTGTGCAGTGTCCCCCCCTCCCTCACAAATGTATATTTCTCATTTACTTTGGCTAAGAAAAGCATTTCTGGACCTCAAAATGAAATTATTTTGTGCCTCTGAGCTGGACAGGACCCAGCCACCATCAGCATCTGAAATCCCCACAGCACTGTGGACTGTAATAAGTAACATTAATATTAATTATCTTACACAGAAGAGCAAATACCAGTTTGGGGCTCTTTTTTTCCACAACAAGGTGGAAAACATAATACTTTAAAGGAATTTTTTGGTGTTTTTTTCTTTGAGAAAATAAAGAGAGCTTTGATCAATGTCTGCCTGTGTCTCTGCAGAGAGCAGACAATGTGGTTGTATGACAGACAGTAGAACATTAAGTCTGCTTTTACCCTTCAAAATCAAGTCTTTCCGAGCTTTCCTGTTATGTTTTTCTTATTAGTTTTATTGTTTTAATAGAAAAATTGAAGGGGGTAATAAAAGTAATTTCCCTGTGATGTTTTGTATTTGTTCTACTACTTTAAAATTCAGTTGATGAGGCGCTACTGAAACTTGCCCAGTCACTTGGCTTGGACCTCAGATGCATAAAATTTAATTTTAAGTTTTTTGTCTACCACTGAGGGGTTTTTTTCACAGCCAGGCATACTTTGGGTTTAGTATCTTAATAAACAAGATGCATTTCAAATTAGTCTCATCATTTTTTTACAGTGCGGGAGCGGGGAGGACTCGTTTGAGTTTGATGTAATGTTTTGAGTCAACACAAAACATTTTTTGTTGTTTTGCCAAAAAAAAAAATCATATTCAGCTGTGAGTCAAGGCAAGCCAGAACCTCCCAAGTGTTTTATTCTGGCTGTTACACTGAAAAAAATTCATTAATCACTCAGAGGTATGTTGCCATACCACAGGATGAGTGGCCATTTGTTTTTGTGCTTTTTTGGGTAGAGTGGGAGAGTGCATTGCTCCTCCATGTAATTTTCTCTCATTTTTGTTTGCTTGTTTATTTGTTTTTGTTTATTTAAGCATGCTGTTATTGACACCTGCCAAAACCAGAGGCGTCAGGATCACAGGACACTGTCAAAAGAGTTTTTCTACATCTTGCCCTTCATTCCCTATTCAAACTAAATTGCCAAAAGAATTGCAGTTTAAAGAATTTGCAGTTGTAGTTCAGGGCTCCTGCTTTTCTGTGCTTGACACTCAAATGTTTAACCCCAATTCTCAACCATTCTTTAGAATTTCCAAAGTTTTACAGTGTTGCAGAAATCACACTTAAAAACCTCGCAGTTTTTTCCAGAATTCATTTCCTGGCCTCAGAGCAGCACTGCTCATTTCCACGGTTGTGAAGTGATTTTAACTCCATGGTTGTGGGATTTTTATGCCTGTTTTGCACAGGTGCAACTGGTGATACTGAATGTGCAGTAGTGGAAAATCACATCTGATGAATTCTGCATCATCTCCATAAAAGATGAAGGCAGAAAACCAAGTAATGAACGCTAATTTTTGGGTTAGCAAACCTGAAAGAGCCGAGTCACATCCGAATTTCTGGTATGACAATGTGAAGTAAACGAGATCACACAGCCTTAGAAACAGTATCATGGCATTTGTAGCTGATCAAATTCACAATTCTTTGTGGTGAAATTAGCACCCAGGGAAAAATTCAGGCTTAATTCACCAACTCCCCACAGCTTCAAACACCACTGGAATCAAACTGAATGTCCAGCCTCAATTAGACATGGGAAACAATGTTTTTAATGAGTCACCATGCAATTTGTTAAAATACTATTACATTGTTAACCTTTACATTCATTTAGATTGCACTAATTTTCTTGAAAAATTTTCTTTGCCTTTTCTGACCTGATTTCATGCTCTGGAATCTGATGCGAGAAGAAGACATCCCAAAAATCAGAAATCAAACAAATCCTGAGGAAGAAGTAACATTTTCCACCTGTAAGTCTCAACTAAGAGCTGCTATAATATTTCCGCAGTGAGAACAGCCTAGTGTGGTCAGCTGAGAGAAAAGTTCTAAAGTTTATAATTTATAATTATGATCAGGAGCTTATAATTGTCATAGCATGCTTTCTTTTCTGACTGATCTAGAGATTGAACATTGTAGTTGATTAAGAAGTGAAATGCAAAGAATTACGAGCTGGATGGATGTAAAATTCTCTGTAATTACTGAATGAAGAAAAACCAAAAGAAAAACTTGAAAAGGCCAGAAATTTAGATTAGGTAAAAACATCTAGGGCAGCACACATTCACCATTCCTTTGGATGATCACACAATTACCTTTCTGTGGATTTTAGGTTGGTTTTTGTTTGTTTGTCTGTTTTTGTTTTGTTTGCATTTGTTTTTTTTTGTTTGGGGGTTTTATTATTGGTTTCGGATTTTTGGTTGGTTGGTTTGTTCACTGCCTTGGGTTTTTTGTGATCAGCTTTTGACTTTCCAGAAAACATCTCCACATGCATGTGTGCTTTCCACTCCACTCCATGATTTTTCTGGACAATTATTTCCTTGTACTTTTCCTCATCCTTATGCCTGCATTTATCATTCCCTCCTATTTCCCAAGCTTTAGTTCCCTGCAGGATGGTTGCTTTGTTGTCTGATTAAACATTTCTGGGCCACTCAGGACACAGGGACAGCTTTCCAGTGGGATGGATCTGCAGGGACTCTCACTTTGGAGGCCTGGAAACACAAGTTGCTTTCCCTGAAGAGTGGAAAAAAAGCCCAAGAGACACAGCTAAAGCCTTTTAGATGTCAAGCATTGTTCCCTGCCTCTTTTTAGCTTTTCACATTATTGTTTCCCAGCACCGCTTCCCTCCAGCATCCACACATGTTGCAGTGGGTTTTGCTCAYGCCAACAAGAAATTTAAAACACTGACTTTGACACACAGACACAACTTGAACTCTTGTTGCTTTCAGATGTTACTGTGCCTTTTTCCTTTTTGGGAAAATCAGATTAATTACCATCTCTTACGTGATCCTGTCTCCTGTTAGATGGTGCTCACCTTCCCAGGTTGATGTGTCTGTTTTCCTCACAGCTGTGAGTATCTAATGTCCCCTGTCCCCACCCCTGCCTGCAGGTTGGTCCTCCTCTGTTGCAGTAGGGTAGAAAAATCTTAAAGAAAGGCTTCATAAAGTCAAGCTTGCTCTCCTGGAATCAGTGGCTGGCCTTGTGAAAACCAGCATTTTGCAGGTTCCCATGTGAAAGCAATCCTGTTGTGAACAGTTAGTTAGCATAACAATCTATTCCCGGGTAAAAAAAACTTACACCTGTATAAACTGATTTTACACTGTTAGATAGGAGAATGAAAATTGCCTCTCACAAACAACTTCCCTGCACTTATGCACGGAGAGTTTGACCAATCAATACTGAAAAACAATTTGTTACTAACCAATAAAGTAATTGGCAAGAAAACTACTGACCAATTGGAGTCACACAGGAGGTCTGTAAAACTGTATAAAAATCAGTCATGTAAATAAAGAAGAGGCTTTTTCCACCATGAAGAAAATGGAATCTGTGTGAGTTATTCCCATACTTCTCCACTCAAACCACCAGGATCTCTGCACCCTCTCCTCTTTTTGGCTAAGTTTGGTGGGTGAAAGGACACAGCTGTGACTGGGATCCTTTCAGAAAAACCCCTGCAGCAGAAGGAGATGCTGCCTCCTAAAGCTCTCCTCATCTCTTCCTTCCTGTGCCATAGAGAGAAAAGTGGAGGGATGTGAAAGCTTCCAGCTCCATCTCCAGCGTCAGGATATGAAAAAAACCCAGGCTTGGCAACTCTTTGCAGTGCAGTTTTTGCCAGGTGAGGCTGAAATCCTTGAGACTTCAGCTTTACTTCTTGCCACAACATAGTCTCCAGTTTTGGGGGAAAAAAACCCTTCCTGTGGAATTTCTGAGGTGGCAATGTTGTTTCTGCTGTTCCTCCACACTTTGCCCGGGGGAAGCAAACTGATAATTCACCATCTTGCTTTAGCTGTTGCAAAGAAGACAAGATCATCCTGGTGTGTATTTTGCCATTTTGTGGCTCACACTAAATCCTTTAAATTTAGTTTTCCCATCTAAGGACATGCCACGGTGTCCTCACATCAGACAGACATGGTGATACGAGGTTCTCCCATCATCACCAGTCTCTAGACCCCGGGAGGGGTCCAGAAAGAGAAGGTTTTATCATCATACCCTACCAGTTCCATAAACAGAAGGCTTCATTAGATGCTCTTTTAAACCTGTCTCTTCTCCAGAGCAATCGTTTTTGAGCAAAATAAAACCAAACCCAAAAGACAGCCCAGTAAAAAAAAAAAAAAAAAAAAGAAGAAGAAGAAGAAACATTATCTCACTTAGTTTTGAGTCAGACTCTCCAGAGTCCTCAGGGAGCAGAAGAGCAAACAAAACTATGTTCAGAATGTTCCTGCTCATGAGCTGAGCTCAAACAAATGCACCAGAGCAAATAAAAACACACTCGAAATGAATCCAAAAGCAAACYTATCCCCTGAAAGCCAGGACACTGACTGGGGCTACAAGGGAGCCAGAAAAAACCAGAAGTGGGTGTTCTGGGATAGAGGACACCCACACTGTGATGTGGAGACCAGGAGAAGAACTTTGACCCTCACCACTGTATTAATGTGGAAAACTGTAAGAAAAAACCCCCAGAATTTTCTGACTCCCTTGCAAATTCTGGGGCTGACTCAAAAATGTTTTTATGTGTGCAGGGAAAGCTAACCAGGCATGTTACCTGTCTGGGTATTTTAGTATTTCACACAATGGACTTGCAGTCAGCTTGTTCAGCTCTCATCCATCTCTTCTAGGTCATGTTGGAAGGGGATGTGAAATGGCAGTGGAAGTTCCGGAGAGGATGAAAGAGCTGTTTTTGACTTGTACTAGCTAAGGATATTTCATGGCTCAACAGGAAGGAAGAAGGTGTGGGATATGATGCTCACAGTTTGGTCTCCACAGCCATAGCAGTTTCAGTAAATCTTTAAGTAGCTTCCCTTCCACCACTTAATCTGCTTTCATTTAATTTTATGAAATATCAGTGAGTGATAATTAATTTTAAGAGGTGTTTTTCTCTCCTCAGGATCATGGCATGCATGCAAATGCAGAAAATGGACTGCAACAGCCCTCCTGAGCACGGCATGGTTTGTTATGGAAAAACAATTAACAAGAAGCAATGAAATCTGATTTCCTTAATCTGTGCTGTGATGAAAGCTCCCCTGATGTGTGCTTGTCTTTCTGGAAGCACTCAGGGCTGCCACTAATCCTTTGCATTCTTTAGAGAATGCTCATTGATTTAACTACCATCAAATGTAATTATATTGTCCGCAGGTATGTTTGTCACGCACTTACATTGACGTACCTTTGAGGCCATTGAGTAATTTCTCCTGAACATGGAAGGGATCATTCAAATCTGTGTTTCTGCAGCCTCCTAGATGCCTTTGGCCTCACCTTTCTGCTGCACAGGTTTTGTACTCGCATGGAGGCAGGTCAAAACAAACCACTCTTCTGACACCTTGTAGACCTTGCATCTAAATTTTAAAAAAAGCACAATTGCACTACAGGGCTGAGGATTTGAAATGTTAATCTTAATTCTGCTTAATTAGACCAAAACTAGGTGTTGGCAGTGTGTATCTGCCATCTAGTTTGCTCATGGGTGTTAGAATAGAATGACTTAAAGTATAACTGAATGGTTTTGTTTGGAAGCAGCCTTAAAGATCCTCCTTTGCCATGGGCAGAGACACCTTCAATAGACCAGGCTGGCCAGGGGGCCCCATCCAAACTGGCCTGGAACACTTCCAGGGATGGGGCATTCCAAACTTCTCTAGGCAATCTGTTCCAGTGCCTCACTGCCCTCAAATTAAAGAAACTCTTTTTAACACCCAATCCAAACCTCCTCTCTTCTAGTTTGAAACCATTTTGCCACATCCTGACACTATCTGCCTGGTAAAATGTCCCTCTTCCTTCTCTTTATAAGCCCCCTTCAGGTACTGGGAAGTTGCAGTGAGGTCTCCCCAAACCTTTCTCTTCTGCAGGTTGAACCTCAACAGTCTCAGCTTGTTTTCATGGAAGAGGGGCTCCATCACCTTTATATCTACCAGAAGAAGCCCCAAGTCCTTCTCCACAGGACTGCTCTCAATTAATTCTTCTCCCTGTCTCATACCTGGGATTGCCCTGACCCAGGTGCAGCACTTTGCACTTGGACTTGAGTTCCCATTCACAGCTTCTACCTTGCAATAAATAAATCTTGAGAGGCCTCTCAATGAGTAAAAGTGATAAAAATAAGTCCCTTTCTTTCTAAATTAAGTGCCAAAGATGCCTGGATTTCAAAGAGGCTGTAATCCTAACACTGGAAGGAAAGTGAAGACAAATCTGCCCTTAGCAGGCTGGAAAACCCTTCTTGAAAGCCCCATAACAGCCTCTCTTCAGGTGGTAGTGCAATTCCTTCACTATCAGGAACAGATGGAATTGATAGGAGGAGAATCCAATCCCGCTCTTTCCATGGTTTATCCTGGTGCAAGGAAATGAGAGCCTGTTGCTACTACTGTTTACCTGACCACATAAATAATGCTGCTGGATATCTTTGGGGATATTTTGCACCTGCAAAGGACAGCTCTGCCCCTCTGAGGGCAGATTATGTATGTATATATATAAAATATACATTGCAGGCAGATAATCCCTCCACTGTGACATTATGCACAGTGGATAATTGCAATATTGAAACCAGGCTGGACATTCAGGTTGCCCTGCACTGATTGTCCCAGGAGGAGCGCTGTGTCCTTTTTCTTTCACCCTGCTGCCTGCAAAGCATTTTTTCCTGTGCCTTTTAGGATGAATCAACCATGCTGTTCAACCACTGACACATCCTGCAGGGAAACCCTTCTGGACCAGTGGTCGTGTGGAGATACCTCTTCAAGTCTTCTGCATAGTCCCTTGGACCAAGGATGGCTACCTGGGGCAAAAAGCATTTTTAGAAATCCAACCACACTTTTTACATATCCCAGCAGGCTCCATGTAAATGTTGCAGCCTGTTTTTGTATTATTTTCTAAAAACAGAGCAGGTGCTGCCTGTAAGATGAGGGTCCTCCAGTTTGAAACTGAAATAATTTAAATCTGAGCTTTCATGGTGCTTCCAAAAGCTCCTTGGGAGGTCAGGATGCTGTGTAATTTCAAGACAACTGAAGCATGTTTATGGCATGATGTACCTGTTGTGCAGGTAGGTAAATGATTTTAATAACTGGCCCAGCTACTTCTCTGTACATTAAAGGAAGGTGTAAAACTTATTTTTTTAATGAGGTCCATCATCATGTAAATGCAGCTATGACCTTATTTCCATGTGAACACAACAGTCTGCTTTTTAGGATATGCTTATCCTAAGGTGTTTATTCTGACATAAACATGCCTTCCCACACTGAAATGTCATTTCAGTCTCACAGGAGGGTCAAAAGAAAGCAAAATTATCTGTAAACCCAGAAATGCTGAATTGTCATTGTGTACTAAGCCATCTTCTTTATCAGCATAGTAGAAACTAATGAAAAAATGGCACAAATTATTCTAATATTTCACTCCTTCCAACAGCAGCTTTTGCTTTGCAGTTATTGACCTGCCCAGCTGTCACCACCACAAATTATTTAAGTTTTTCAAAATGCCATTTGGATTTCACATCTATCCCTCCCCCACCAAGCCTTTTCAAAAATGATCTTAAGTAAAGCAATATTTTGCCAAAATGGGAACCATATGATTTTCTCAGCAATGCAACCAGTAAAAATTGCAGGGATGGTGGATGTGGTCAGTGAAACAGCAAACAAGAAGGAGGAGGGATGTGTGCACATGAAAAAACAAGGAAACTGCAGGAAAGAGGAGTGATAAGGACTGTGCTGCTGTACTTGTTTGCCCTTTGCCCAGCAGAACCAGGAGGATGCAGGCACAATTCAAGCATGCAGCCTGGGAAGGCCTTCTGAAATTCCTGGCCGTGCAGTTTWCTGGTGCCTTCATAATTATGTTGTGGAACAGACTCTGCTGGGACATCACAGCAAGTCACAACATCTTTGAGCAACCCGTAATTTGCAACATTATAATGGTAATGCGGCTGCATGATGAAAAAGCTTTGTGGACCCACTGGTAAGAACTGATTCATTGCTGAAGTCAGATGTTTTCATTAAAGTTTAGATCAGGAAAACAATGTGTGGGTAACTGCTCCAGTCAACAGGAGGAAGAGGTGAAACTGTTGCTGCTGCAGAGAAATTTGATTGCTGAGTTACTGCCCAAAGCCTTTCATTCAGCAAATAAACAGCCAAATTATTTGCTCTTTAGTGTTAAGCTGTTTCTGTTAGAAGAAATTAACTGTCCTCACAGAGCTGAAAAAATTAGAGTAGGGAGCAAGTCATCAGATGGGCCTAAAGCGTCAAACTGTACTGCTAGGAAGGTGCCTGTTTGCACCTAAGCTTTACATAAAAGGAAAGAAAGCTAATTCAAAGGTCTCTTTTTTCAGAGATGCAGTCAAACTGCATACTCTGGCCCTACTGTAGCTCCTGTGAGGCACCCCACTAATATCTTAAACTCTGAAGACTTCAGCCAAAATTTTGTCCCAGCATTGGGATTTTCACAAAGGTGTGCACAAAAATTAAATTCACACAGAAAGAAGAAAAAAAAAAAAACAACCAAAACTAACAAAAGCCCACAATGTATAACATCACATGATGTTTAAAATTCTTTCAGGGGCCCCCAGCATGCAAAAAGAAACATGTCTGTAAGATCTGATCTGTACCTCGTTCAGCTCCCACATTGCCTGGGGATGCAGTGAGAATTGAATGAACCTTGGTGTTTCATTAAAAGATTAGCAGCAGCATCAACTGGCTTCACTGGAGAGCAAATGAAAGCTGAGATATTCCATGATGCTGAGATAAGAGCACAACTCTCCTGCCTGCCACAAGCAGTTGTGCTCTCCACAGCCTCTTCCACCAGGAGGGAGGGAATCTTTACAGTGTGAACCCAGTCCCTGATCAGTGTCTGACACTAATGGTGCCTTAGGATTTTAGCTTGTGTATTGTTCATATAGTTGTAATCCTGCAGTTCTTTAGTGTATAACTCTAAATTCCTCATAGATGTTTGGATGTTGCTTTCCCATTTTGGGCAGACACAACAATTCCTCTCCAGGCCTCGCAAATCAAGGACACCTCACTGCCTCAGGCCCTGAGAGACAGAAACAAAAGTGAGTTGGGAGGAGGAAACCTGGGGTAAATGACTTCATGGCCCAAAGCCGTAATCGTTCGATTAACCCCCAATATGCAAATGGACCAAACTTATAAAAGTGTTGGTCCATTTTGGGTGTAGCCCGTGTTGCGTGCTTCGTCTGCCCAAAATGAACCTGTAGGCCCTTCAACAGAGACAATCACTTTTTATTCCCTTAATTTTGTCTGTTTTTAGGCAGTCCCAACAAGGCATCACTGAAACCCATCTGGGGCTCACTGGAGGCCGCTCAGGTGCCTGAATTCTCAGTTTCTGCCACGCTGGTGGGCAGGGGAGGAGAAGAGGAGCTGCCCCTGCAGAGGAGGAGATCCCGAAGGATGCRCGGCTGTGGCTGGATGAGCTTCAGGCTGCGGAGCCAGAGCTGTCCTGCAGGAGTCCTTCCAGCTGGCACCAGATAAAGCAGCCCTGTAGCTATTCTGATTTTCACGGGGGAGGTGGCTCTGAGCCAGGTGTTGGGTCTGAAGAGGCCTGAACCCGGCGAGTTGAGTGTCAAGCCCGTCATGGTGAAGAGGAAAGCAAAGCAAAGGTGCTCATCCAAGTTTAACTCAGAATGTTGGGCCGTAAAGTGAGCTCTGTATAGCACTTAGCTAAAAGAGAATACCTGAGGGATTATAAATCTTTTGCCTTGAATTGCAGCATGTTGGCATGGACAGCAAATGCTGTTGTGGAAGAGTTATTTCATTGCATGACAATTTAAATGAATGTTGTGGAAGTACTTACACATGTTTCTTTGGATATTACCATTCCCTCTGCTTTGATAAGATGCAGGCAAAATAGCGTTCATAACTTTAAAAATCCCTTTTCACTCGTATTTTATATAAGCCCTGTAAAATTGGGAGTACAATATGTTTCCTCGCTGCAATCAAWCTCTCTTATACATGTCTGTGGATAGAAAGACACAGAAACACCTGGTTTGCTATTCTGGGATCTCACATTTAAGCTGATATCTTGCCACCATTTTCCAGCAGATTAATATCCTTTTTTTAAACACACACACATGTTTATGTATGTTAGTATAAATATACTTAAATATATGAAATTGCCTGAAATTCCAATATCAGTTTGGAATAAAATTGAAGTACAAAAGCTACTCTTTTTTTGTAATCTATAACAGGGTTTGCTACAAGAAACAATAAGCATCATAAAATATTTTTAGGAGTGAACCATTACTAGAATTAGTACATGCATTTGTTTTGGGCTTTTAGGAACTCATTTAGTATCTTATTTACGAATAAATCTCTGAATTTTAAAAATTTCATTGATGAATGGCAAAATGGGGCTGAGGAATGAGCTGAGAGCCTCTCTCCTTCTGGCTGGGTTGATTTGAAATTTATCTCAAAGAATTTAACCACGCTATAAATAGAACAAGTCAAACTTCTTCTGAATAGCTCCCCTGATGGAGACAGCTTTTTTTTTTTTCCTTGAGAAAAGATTTTCATAAATATATTTACATTTTTAAAAAAGAAGATAGGGGAGTGATTTGGTTAGCAAAATGTATGTTGGAAGGAAAAAAATGAAAACATTCTTGCTTTCATCTCCATTCTTCATGCTGAGGAGATGATCCTCTCCCACCTAATTCTAATCACAGTGTGAAGCACAGTTAGAGCCTCTAGGCTTCACCTCATTCCCAAAGCCCACAAGAACCCTAAAAAAATTAGATATACCAACAGGACCTCTTTACTTTATCCTCCTCTTTTGTCTGGCCACACAACTAGAAACAAAAAAAAAAGTWTTTTTTTTTCTGTTTAACCTAAAATTCCACTGGTATTTTGCACACAGAAGTTTAATCTGTGATGAAAATTTTC
Organism: Cardinalis cardinalis; assembly: GCA_014549065.1. Taxonomy (NCBI): domain Eukaryota; kingdom Metazoa; phylum Chordata; class Aves; order Passeriformes; family Cardinalidae; genus Cardinalis; species Cardinalis cardinalis. Next base: position 7,579,443 of record JACDOX010000019.1, read on the forward strand.
TTCTGAGGGAAAAGAAATCTTTGTGGGGTGCAGCCAAATCCAGTTCTTCAGCATTGCTGGTGTATGATTTCCCATTAAGCTGGTAGCAAACATTTTCTCTGCTTCTCAGATACATAGTATGCATTTTTAGCAAYCCATTTTTCAGCTTTTGGACTCCCAGGAAGACACAAAAAATATCAGTTGCTATTACAGAACTGATTTTTCTTTTTCATTTTCCTCATAAGAAAAGATGACATGGTCAGTATTCTTAATTAATGCATTATTTCACGCTGCGTAGAAATTTGTCTTCCTTCTAACAATGAGCTCAAGACCACAACTTCATATAGGCACCAGGGTTTTGAATAATCCAGAAAATTAGAGTAAAATGAAAAAAACCCATCCAAACCAAACCAAAAGAAAACAAAAACCAGCCTCAGAGAGCTTCTGAACATAAAAAGCCATCTGTACATTTAAAGATTAAATAATATGACTTAGACTAATACAGCTTTGAAAGCCAGACTTTTCAGGTAAARAAAAAATAACCTTATTATAAAATTCTTCTGCAATTAGGCGTAAATAAGCAAATAAATTGTAATTTTGAGATGGCAAAAACTCCAGAATACTCAGCAGGTCATGGTTCATAATTTTTCTCTTGTTGCCATCAATATTCTGCTGGAGAAACAGATGTTAAAGACATCATAGCTTGTCAATTACTGCTTGTTTGAGAGAAGCAAAATGTCCTCGTCTATGCTTGATTTTATTTGGAGGTACAAGTCCTCCCTGAGAACTGGCAAACTGAATCATGCCTGCAAAATCCATACATGTCAGACCTCAAGAAAAATACAGTGAGAGAGTTTCCGTAACTTTTGAGGCTTGGTGGCACTTGGAAGTGAAATCCCAAACCCAGCTTCTGAGCTAARCTAAGGTCTTGACTGAACACAGTGTGGAAGGTAAATGCGTCCTTGGAACCCATAATTTATATGGTCATTTAGCCTTTTGTTTTCTCCTGTGAGGAGGACACTCAAGTCAGCCTCCAATTTAACAAATACATTGATAATTTTGAACTTTTTTCAAAGATGGGGTGCGTTTGGTGCCTGGTCTGCAAGAAATTCATTCCAGGAGTTTTCCAYCCTTCCCCAGGTCAACTGGTCATCTGGTATTTCTGCTTCCATACCACAGCAAGAATTTCACAGAAATGAGGTCAAAAACCCTCCTAGTGGAAGAGGTGCCTGTAAAAAAGTGTGAAAAGGTGGCCTGAATGTAATGGGMTCTCTGGAGCTTGATGGGATGTACAGTTCAGTCAAGAAGAGAAAAATTGAAGGGTGGGGCAACCCAGTCACAAATCCCACGAGGCACGCTAATAGAAAACTTCCAAGAACCAATTTGCTTGTCTGTCAAGATAATTCATTAGATAATTCATTAGAAGTATTATAAAAATTATATCTTATTTTTAAAAATTAAATTGAGGACAAAGCTCTTTTTTTAAAGTTTGGGTTGAGGGTTTTTTTTTTTAATTAATTTTCCTCTGCTCAACGAGTATTAAAAAATAGTGCTTCATAAAGAGTTTCCTTTCTATTTCAGTGTCCAAAGTAAAAAAGAGCAGAAAACCAAAGATCAGCTTGATCCAAATTAAAAAAAAAAAAAAAATCCTTCCTTGAAATGAATACTTGCCAAAAAACATTCTTTACCTAATAAACATTTTGTTAAATTCCAGGAAATAAAAAATTACATTTGGCAAATCTAGCCTCACTTTCTTAGAAGTTAAAACCCCCACTTTATTTCCTGTAACAAAATCTTCCTGTAAACCTGAAGAGTTTTATCATGGAACTATCAAAGGAAACATTTAGATCTTCCTGATGAACCTTCCTCCCACATCAATCATCTCCTCCCTCATCATCCTCTCCACCACCTTCACTCATAAACTCTTCCCTCTGTTTCATCCATAATAACATAAATGTTATTGCTGGAAAATTAGTTTTGGAGAATAAGAAAGAAGGAATGTGAAGCAAAGACAGAAAAAGCAATTAATAACAAAAATACTKATATAGTTTACAATATTTTATGAACCCACCCAGTGATATTTTGCGCTGCCCATGAATGCTAGCTACTTAAGAGAAAATGAACATTAAGATGATTCTCCAAAGTCTCTTAAGTCAACCTAAAGACTCCAAATTACTTCACTAGGCACTGGATCAGGCTCTCTGGCATCTGGAGTTGGAAAGATTCATTGCTCTCTTTGCCAGTTCTGACAAAAGTTATTTGAATCAAATGTTGTGCATCCAAGTCAACAGCAAATAACTGATCAGGAAAAAGAAAAAAAAAAAAAGGAAAGGATAGGTTTTCATTTAAATTGTATTGCTTAGGTTGTCTCCACAGATTTATATCATTCTTGATTTTGCCAAGTTGGCATTTATACTTGTTCAAATAGTGAGTGCATCCACTCACTGTTTGAGAGTTCYGAAAGAATTAGAAACAGATTGGGGTTTTTTTAAATATTTAGAAATTTGCAAATCCAAAGACGTCACCAGCTACCCCAACTCTCTGTAGTTTTTCTCTCTTTATTTCCTGTAACACTGTCATGATGACAAACATGAGTCTGCCACATTCTCTGCTAAAGCTCAGAACAAGATCSTGGGACTGAACCACAGCAGAGAAAACAGTTCAGTGTTACCTATCTCCAGTGCATCATTAGCAGTCTTCTCACTATTTGAAGAGTGAAATGACTATTTCTGTTTGTATTAAACACCCTGAGCCCTGTGAGAAACAGGTAGCAAGCATCTGCCTTCATTTCAGGACAACAAAGTTTTTTGCAGTGCAAAAGATCTCAGTGCCCTTTGGGGGTGAAGCCAAAATTTGGACTTCASCCACATCCACAAGCATGTGAAACTGCCCCACTTGCAATCACACCAAGAGKGCAAATCCTGCCCATCAAAGCCAAAAACACTTTGAGAAGTGTCACTGCACCAATTCAACTCACTTTTTACATCCCCAGCGTCTCACAGGACTGCTCTGAACAGCCAAGAGGGAGATGTGGAAGTTTCAAGCAAAGATTCAGAGCTTTTAAAAGAAACTAAACAAGCCACTGAAGCAAGCACAAGGTTTTGCTGGCTGGGATTCACTGGGACACCTGTACAGCTTTGATATGGGGTGTTTATGGGTTCATATTGGTTTGATGTTTGGCAAGAAATTTGGCTGTGGCAGGACTGTGGCGTGACCACAGATCATGAATTTTAGCATTAGTCACAAAACAGAGTAGTGTGGTGTAAAGCATTATCARGTTGATTTGGTTTAAGGTTTTCTGTGGGGAAGGAGGGTCTTGATCTTTCTGAAAATTTGYGATAAATTTATCCTGGGTCTTTCAKCTTAMATATTGTYACTTTCAATCMCCCTGATTTAGCATYTRTGTTTGAAAACAGTTGAARACCCAGGCTATGTCCACAAGCGCGTGGTGTTGCTGGTGAAGGGCATCAGACATCATGGGGACTTCTTTCTGCTGTTGCACACACCTCAGATAAAGAAAAAGAGAGAAAGTTTTCAAAACATTTACTAGCAGCAGCCTCATTTCACGGCATTCTTTTAGAAAAGAGAGTCTCACATTTGTTCAGAACAGCACTGTAAGCTGTTCTGARCAATGTTTTGGGGATGTCTGGGTGCTGCCCTGAGGCAGAGGGAGAAGGATCACACCTGGAAGGCTGCAGAGCTGTCTCCTTGCTGTCCTGAGCCCTGCGTTTATGGCTTTGCTGATGGTCAGCTCAGTTGCTCCCAARGGCTGGGTGAGCCCTGCTCCAAGGTCACTGAGGTTCCCTGATGTGATGGGAAGTCTCTGAAGGTGGACAGCAGGGGCAGAGCTGCTGGCTGACCCACAGCACAAACACTGGGTCAGTTCCTCCCACACCAGAGAGCTCCTCAGCAGTTTTTGCCCAGCTTTGTGCACTTTGTGTACTCCCAAAACACATCCCCTCAGGGCTGCAGATGCTCCTTCCCTCTCCCAAGGCCTGTATTTAATGGATGTTTGCTTATCCTTCACATCTTGAAGGATTAAATGTGCTCCAAGGCACTTGAGCCCCTACCTGCCTTCTGCAGAGCATCCTCAGAGTGGTTTGTGGAGCCAGCCTAACTCAGCTTCCTCACCATCGTCTTCATCCCACCTCCTGGTGAAATTTCAGGAGCACCTGAACTGGAAGTGGGAGCTGGGATGGTCAGAGTRGGCTTGGATTCCTACCAGGAGGTGGAGCAGTGCCAGCACCCAAAAGCAGGAATCACAGCCAAGTTATGTCGTGCTGCAGCTGGAGGAAAAGTGAGAAAGCTGTTACTTCCCTGGCTCCCAAATTTCCCTGGCTGTGACAGGAGGAGAAGGCCTGAGACCCAAAGATTGAAGTGAGTGGATCTGGAGCCCTCTCCTGCTGTACTGTGAGAGCTGGCTTTGCATCTTTGTTGGAGAAATGCCAATTTTCCTTCTCCACTGCGTGCTACCCAGGAGTTTCCCAGGAGGGAAACCCTTACAACCATGTCAGCACCTGCTGGGACAGGAAAATGCTCTTAATCCTAGGCTCTAGGGGCTGACACTAAGTCACCCAAAGAAACAGAAGAAGGRAGCATGTCAGAAAACCAGCGTGCACTGGGAGAAAAAAACAGACTTGAACAGGATTAGGGGCAGGTTTAGCAGCAGGGTTGGTGAATCACTGTATGCTCTCCATGCCAGAGCATGTTTCAACATTAGATAAATTTTGCTAGTAGTGCACATGCCAGTTGCTGTTTGGTGCAGTGGAGTGGGAAAGTGGCATCTTCACAGCACCAAYGGAAATACAGACAACCAGGGAAATGATCTTTCTTATGCAGAACCCTGTCCTGCAAGAAGAACAGGCACCTGGAGAAGCACCATGGTGCTGMGTTAGTGAAAAACCAACTCAGGGTTATTTTGTTCTGCTGTCATGGCACAAGGGAAAGATTTCCCACTCAGAGATGGGAAAGAGCTGGAGAGAAAATTCACTCAGAACTGGATGCTCAGACTGGGTTCATACGCCACTTTTCTATTTTTTAATTTWTTTTTTTCTTTTCAGTTCTGTAGGCTATGAGGGAGGGAAGGCAGAGCAGAGGGGAGGAGAGGTCAAAGAAGATCCCAGCAATGGTGAGTCACCAAGGGCTGACACTTATTTAGCAAGGAGCACGAATGTAATTACTGCAGAGGCAATAGCTGCTGTCAAACAGCGTGAGACAGCGTGCTTTTCATCGAGCTCAGCAGGCTGAGCAGTAAAAACTCAGCTGGGGAATATGGTTATACACTGACCTGCTCCCATCCTGTTTCTTCATGCTGCAGAGGGGGAGAAACACAGCCTGGCACCCACAGGATGGTTGGATGTGTGCGTGTCTTTCTGCTCATCTGCCTCCCCTAATCCTGACAGGCTCTCAAGGCAAGCCTCAAAAACAAAAGAAAAAACCAAAACAAAACAAAACAAAGACTGCTCGTAATCCAGTCCAATTTAATAACTGAGAATTAAGCTACTTCTCGTTTCCTTTGACCTGACTTGCTCAGAATCCAGTTGGTCCTGTCCTGAAAGCAGATGCCATCAACCAGTGCCAGCACTGTTTCCTGATGAGCCTGCTGCTCTTTCTGCCAGGGCCRGCAGGCTGGTGCTGTTGGGAGCCACGTAACAGGTAACAGGAACACCTCTGAAACAAACAGCTTTTGGGGCCCACAGGTGTACMAACCTCACACATGTACAAATCCACAAGAAATAGAAACACCGTGTTCTGTCAGCACTGGCTAACACTGTTGCTTAGAGCCTGGTTTTCAAATAAACAGAGCGTTTGTTTTCGTAGCTGGAAGTGTAAAGTGAGCCACAAAAGGATCAGGCCTACGACTCCCTTTCTTGCTGGGTCACAAAAAAAATCTGTGCTCTTTGTGAGTTTGGCAGCAGATGCTGACATGGTGACTGTGRAATACAGAGATCAAAGAAGATGGCACAAACACACAACCTCCTCAAGAGAAAACMGGAGAAAACCCTCCTACCTCCCTTCTGCTTCACTCACATCTGTCTGCAGGACCAAATGGGCTTCCAGCCCCTGAGAATGCCTGTGTCAGCATCCTTCTTTAAATTATGAGCACCACCACCTCTCCAGTCCATGCCAAGATCTGTCAGCTTTAGAAATAAAACTGTTCTGTGAAAGAGCTTGCTGTTTTATTACTTCTTTGCCTGCTGTGACAAAATTTGCCTTCCTATTTACTCAGTTTCTCATAAGCAGGTTGTCGAGGTGATGTGCTGCCCCTCTCTAATTCCTCGGCTCTCTGCACTTTTCACATCCTGGACCTCAAGATATGTCTCAAATATTAATCAGTGGGAGTGTCACTCCCTGAAGAGCTAGGCAGTAAGGAAAATGATGTTTGAGAGGGAATACTTGGATGCAGACAAAATGGATACTGCACAAGTGCACTTGGTTATCCTCAATTCTGTCCTATATCCACGGCAATAAGAACCAATTGATCAAAAAGTTGTCCTTTTGGTCCTTGTGTGTTCAGGTACCTCAAAGAARTGTCTCCTGAGGCTCCTCCTAGGTTAACTAAGCTTAGGTGAACTACATYAACTTGCCTTCAGCAATTCTTTTCAAGCTGAAGTAGCTCCAGATGTTCAAGCTAAGCRCAGCATTTATTTAGAGTGTGATCCAAGGGCTGATGCTTTCAAAACGCTCTTTGGTTTGTATTAGTACCCCATAAAGAACAAAACCCAATCATCAGCTTCTTAGAAATCCATGCTATAGTGTAGGATGTATATGCTGACTGCATGCAGACATTAAAATTTTTAGCAAGCTCCAAAGAGATCTCCAGGATGCTCTTGCCTTGCCAAGAGCCTCACCCAGCCATTTCTGCATGAGGCATAAAAACTTCTACGTGAGCTATACTGTATCTTATTTTTAAAGATACTGATCTTGATTTAAAGATTGGAGAATTCCCCGTGCCTCTAAGGGAAGTTATTCTAATAGGTAATTATGCTTTCCAAAAAAGGAAAAAAAAA
>JACDOX010000019.1:7586516-7598314 GCA_014549065.1 Cardinalis cardinalis
AAAAAAAAAAAAAAAGAAAAAAGAAAAAAAAAATCCCTTTATTACTTTTCTAAATCTGTCTAGCTGCAGTTTCCAAGTGTTGCATTGCATACTGCCATTTATTTATTGGTTTAAGACTATTTTGTGTCAGAAATCTCTTCCCCATGTAGGTACTTGCATGATATAATTATGTCAGTTCTTCATATTTCTGGATGAAGGAAATAGATTTAGCTCCTTAAAGTTTTTTACTGTAATTCAGATTTTTTCCCAGCCTCAAATAGTTCCCGAAGCTCTTTCCCTAACCCACTCAGATTTTCCAAAAYCCACTGGGCTGTAGGATTAGGAGCAGTGCTCTGGTGCTACTCTTGTTTTTACAGTCCTAATCCCACCTCCMCATGCCTATGGATGCAAGGACCATATTTTCTGTCTTAATTACAGCATCACTCTGGGAACACTTGTTCACAGGGGTTACCCACCGTACCTCAGCTCTGTCAGGAGTCAATCAGTTCCAGGTTCCAGCAGTCCCTGTTAAAATTCCACACATCACTTTAGCATTTAATTTTTTTGGCTGTGTTGGATTTGGCTGCGTGGAAACATTTTCTGGTTGTGAGAGTCTGTCAGCCCAAAGAAGTCACATGGATCTCCACAGGCTAATTCTCTCACCAGAAGCTTTTGTCACCTGAAGGTTGATTAAGGAGTTATTTTTCTTTTAATTTGCTGTTATTGTTTTTATCTAACATTAATCAGCAACATCTGTTTTCTGTTAAATGTGCATTTCCTTGCCATACTCATTATTAGCACTTGTAAACAAGGAACAGACCAGAAGGCAAGTTCAAGGAAAAGTTATATATATAGTATAAACCTTCCATCCATTTTTCCTTTTTCCTTTTTTTTTTTTTTTTTTTTTTTTTTTTTTTTTCCCTCCATGAATTATTTGGTGGTTGTTGTTTAAAAATATAACAATATTTTATGAAATATTGTCACGTGCTTTGTCTCTGGGGAGTTCAAATAGTAGTAACAAATAAACTATAACAAAATAACAAATATTAACAAATACTAACAAATATTAATATAACTAAAATAACAAATAACAAAGATTTAGATAAAAGATAGAAGGACTGATGTTTATTTTCTTATCACAACAGGACTGAGTGCCAAATTGAGTACATTTGTGAGCATTTGAAAGTATGATTGAAAAACAATTATAATCCTTCTTACCAATTCTAATGCCAAATGTTTGAAACCTCTAAACCTCTTTTCAGCCAATCTCTGAGCTTTACATTTAGATTTAATGACAATGAGAGTTCTAGCACACCCTACCATTGCTTTTCCTCATATTGCTGATTTCAGAGTCAAGATTGAACTCAACCCTAATAGAGCTTCAACAAGACACTGAAACCCCTCTGCCACCTGGAATTATGCTCTACAAAWAGTTACAGGAGAACATTTTAATTCACAAAACTCAGCACTGCTTGTCATCCAATGGCACTGACCTTCACAGGGACATCAGCTACAATGGTTTCAGAACTTTCATCCTCAAGATCTCCCCAGACTTCTAGMATTTAATTCTCATCCAGAGGGAAACAGCAGAAGATATTTGAAGCCCCWGATTTAAGGCATCTGATGATGTGGATACTTGATATCCTTGAGATGAAAACAAATTAAAACGAGGTCACTTCGTTTTTTGCACTTGTGTTCTGGTTTTATTGCCTCAATTTCCACTGAGTTGTTTAATTGAAAATTGCTTCTCCAGCTTCACACTGGAAGAGCTGGTGAAGACACGTGCCCACTCATGGGCAGCTTTCCTGCTTTGTAGTGCCCAGAAGTTTTCATGCCAGAACTCCAGTTCAAAAGGAAAAGAGAGAAATTTCTCAAGGAAGACAGAGGAATATGTGTTGCAGTGGTCTGAAACTGCAGCATCTGCTCTCACCAGGCTCCCAAAATAATGTTCTCCTGGCTGAGGTCCTAGGAGACTGGACAGACGTCATTACAGAAATCTGGAGGGACAATGCTTGCTGGGTCATTGCAAAAATCAGTGTGGCAAGAAGAAGAGCTGATYGCAGCAAGGCAGTCCCTCCCCTTCACCAAAATATGTTGGGTGCTGAGTCTCAGTAACATTTCTGCCCATTTTCATTATTGAAACAATTCTTCTGGAGCTAGGAAAGGCTTGTTGGGTTGCTGGCTTGGAAACCAGARCAGTTATGAACCCTGTGGAGCTTTATCTGCAAGATGACCACATCTGGAAAATGACCAGGTGCTGACCAACACTGACCTTTCTTCATGGAGCCATTTTTCAGAGTGGTTGAACATATCAAAATAGGAGGAAACTTTTAGACCTTCTGCACAAAGAACCCTAAGAAATAAATTGCTTGGCATCCTTGAAAACACGCATCTCAGTGGAATTTGGCAGGAAACTAKAGGGATGACCTTGTTCTATCTATACATGCAAAAACACCTCTTCTGCAAATATTTTTCATAAAATTAAATCATGGTATAGCTTTAGCAGTTTCTTTTTGCGTTGATTAAGGAAGAAATTTTAATTTCAGGCATGTGGAATTTTGAAACATTCCAGACCATCAAGACTTCAATCTCAATAAATACACATAATGTCTCTGGCACCATTTGCAATAGATGACATAAAGCAGGTATTTTAAAATAGTCATCTTGAAGTGAAAATTAAAAGTGGGATATAAAATGTGAAGCTCTACTGAGGAAGGACTTGGAAGCCAAGCTAATCTCTGTTCAAATATTTATAAAATTGGAAGCAATAAATTCTATCTTCCCTCTCCTTCTAGTAGTGTGATTAAAGCAAGGAAAAAACCACCCATGAAATAATAACTTCAAGGCTGTTTTTCAAGGTTTACTCAGTCTTTCACACGTAAAAAGCTTTGCAATACACAAAGAATTTTTATGGGGCCACCTCTGGAACACTAGACAATCAGAATGAWTCTTCCCTCCAATACAATTTTCTGTAAGATACAAAGCAAAACAAGCAGGATTGACAAAGATACTGTAAATCTYGCACATTTTATGATGTTGTGTTCTTTTTCTTACACAGAGAATGTAAGAAGAGAGTATTATRCTAAGTATATCTTCGAGTGAAAAAAGAGTATTATACTAAGACTAAGCATATATTCACAACATGCTTCATGGATGCAGCTGAATTATGGCTAATTCCAATAGGACTGTAATCACTGTTCACACATCCCTCTTGTTTCAGCAATTTCTCTTCAATACTTTTCTTTGTTACAAAAAAGTGAGGTCCCACGACTTAATTTGATTCTTGGRACAGCAGATGGCCATCCCACCCCGATAATTCAAAACATCACGCTGTCAAAATACATTTCCTTTCCTTCAGAACTCCTGAGAGGTTCTTTAGTGGCTCTCAAGGCAGAAAATAGATGAGTTAAGGCCAGATTGTGTGCAGGTATCTCAGTTTGGAGGTTACCTATGCACAATGCTTATGAACATGGTGAATGTTGAGGGATCATTGGCAACCTCCCAGGTAGATRGAACACAAAAAGCCTGGCACCACCCAATTCATCCAGAAATACCCTGGTTTCCTGCCATCATCTCTTATCAAAGAATGTTTGCCTTTWACTTAGGTGGGTGGGAAGGCAGCCCTTTGATTTGCTGCTGTGAAATAACCCTCATCCCTGGTGTGTGTTTTTGGTGGAACAAGATTGAGACGAAGCCTTGGATAAAAACATTKGCCACATTTGGCTCAGTTTAATTTCATTTAAAGACATGGCTTCAGCATGCTGATGCAAACAGAAACCTGACACAAAGCAAGAGGATGGGTCTTGTATGAAGATGAGGGTACCTGAGGGAAGATGGGATCACTTGTGTTTGAGGAAGAGATGTTTGAGCAGGTGATCCTTGAGATAAAATGGTTTCAAGCATCATCTACTCCCTCTGCCAGAGAATTTGACAATTKTGCTGTGGCCTGGGCCAGACCACAGAAGCCAAGAGAGTCCAAAGATGAATGCAGCCCAAAGCTTCCCAGGGAACAGATATCAACAGGATTTCATTCTAAGGAGAACTGTTGTTGCAGATAATAAGCGTGGCTGACTTGCAAAGCACAAAGGAGAGAAGCCAGCATAGTTTGTTGCAGCCGTCCACCCAAACAGCTCTCAAAACCATGATTTTAATCCAACATCCATCCATAACTTTACAGTCCCATAAATCAATCACCAAGGGTCGTTAATAGCAGTGAGAATATGGCAGGTATTTATGCAAGCTGCACTAAAAATTAGTATTTTCCCAATGCTGCATTTGAAGCCATAGACACAGCTACACAAACTTTTCACCAAGAATAATTTTTGCCTTAAGAAATATTTTGAAGATCTGAACAGTTTTTCTAAAGACTATATTTGCAAATGACCATGCAAATATAATGGAACCAAAAGTGTTTGGGGGGAAATGKTATCAGAATTTTGTTATATTTTTTTCAATACAAATTGTATTTGTATTGTGTTTTTTCTTAGTTTACACACATCATGTTTGTGCACATAAATAAACACGTGGTTAAAGTAATATTTAAATATGTCTTTTTGTGTGTTTATATATACCAACATGTGTATACACATCACACATGCATACCTCCATTAAATCATAACATGAACTATTTAATGGGAAAAATACTTTAAGTGTTGTATCCTTATTTTAGAATCATTGAAAGCGCTCTGGTGCTTTTTATTTTTTAAAATAAAAGCATAAAGCTTCAAAATGCGGTGAAAGTCTGGTGAGGAATGCACAAGCAATTAAACCTGACCTTGCTTTTATTGCAGCTCTCATGACAGAGACAGGATTAAGCAGTTATCATTTATATACATCATTTGCAGCCAATAAACCTCAGGAATATTTATTGTTTCACATAGCAACAGCTCTGTGCTGTCTCACAGCCAGCATGTCACCATTCTGCTTTTACTAGAGGTTTTCCTCAAAGTCTACAAACAGCTGAAGTCCTTTAACCCCAAAACACACAGACAGGGTTTAGTTTCAGCTGAAGGAAACACGAAGGAAGGAAGTCATAGGGCTTGGGTGGTAATATTTCCCTGATCCACCCAAATGCCCAAACAGCCACACCTTGTGCAAGAAATGGGAATGCTTCCATAATTATTAGGGATACGTAGCTTCAAGGACTTCCCTTCAGCTGAGGCACTGCAGGGACCAACTTCAGTGTATTTTGAAATGGATTAACAGGAGAAAAAGAACAGAAAAAATTATGAAATTAGACTTCACTTTATCCGAGTAACGTTACTTTTCCACAAGAAGACTAAAATATGTAAGATCCTATTTTCTGGATTATCTCATGTCATTCGACAAGTATTATATTAGACTCTCACATCTTCCAAAATAGGGCAGACCCCTTGGAAGATGTTGATTGGCTTCAGATAACTCTGTAAACATATCTGCAAGTTCTTTGGAAGCTGACTGAAAATATGGAGGGGGCTGTTGGCAGATTTAAACTATACAGATAATATTCTTCCACCACCTGTGTACAACCCCTGGTACTGATCAGCCTCTGATTGCAGCCAACCTAGACTCTTAAACTTTATATTTTTGAGGTTTTTGGTCCATGCTGCCTTCTAGAGTCTTTTGACCATCTCATTCAGGAACTTATATTTCCTTATTTTTTTTCTTTCCCATCAAAAAAAGAGCAAAAGGACTGGAAGCAGAACATACAAATCTCATCTCAAAATATTCTGGAGGGTCTAAATGAGAATTTGCTTAGATGAAAGGCCCACAATAGTAAATTTAAGCTTAAAAAAAAAAAAGTTGTGACAAATAATGGAGTAATATACACAAGTTTCTGGAAGAAATCAACAAAAGTCATTGTAGATAATCAAATCATATCAACCAGAAATCATATCAACCAGAAATCATTGTAGATAATCAAATTTCTTTGGATGATTATATAATAACATTGGTGCATTGGGGAGAAATAATTGTTATGAAGTGTCTTGTACCCAAAGAATGTTACTGACATAGTTTCATGTGATTATTTTTTATGTTCTCCAGGACTGGAAATGAATGGTGGAACAGGGTGAAACAGCTTGGGAAGAGCACCTGGACATCCATTAGACACAGTTCATTTTCAGAATGACTGGAAGCATAAGAAATCATTCTTCAAGTGGTCACCTCCTCCTTGACCCTGTCCAATGTCTTCAGAAACAATGAGGGTGGAAGAGTATGAAGTTTATAAAATCTAAAGGTGACAAAACAGGAATGAAATGAAACAACCTTGAAAAACAGCGGGGACAATGTTCTGAAATGGTCCAGTGAGTGCAAATGTGATACTCTTTCCTCAGACAGAGGAAAATGGGGAGCAAACTGACACAGCAGCAGCTCTTCAGCTACACACCAAGCCTGGCTGATTTGAAAAGCTGGACACAAAGCAGAATTGTCAGAGCTGTGGGTAAAAAAAGGCACGGAGAGGTTTGAGTGCAACTTGATTCCACAAGAGCTGGAAAGTAACATGCCCTCTGTTTTACCCAGCACATACCTAACCAGTATGTGTTTCAAAAAATGTGTACACTAAGTGTTAAAAATGTAGAAGASGGCAGTGGAATGGGAGAAACATTTAAAAATCACAACCAGAAAAATAAACCTATAGGGGAAAGATTCAAAAGCTGGCATGGTTTAGCCTGAAAAAATAAGTTAAAAGAGGGAGTTATGAGAAAGCATACATGAGGATCCTCTTTCAGGAAAAAAGGAGAATGCACCTCATAGATAATGTATGCAGTCTCCATCCCCTGAGGTCTTAAAAACCAGATTAAACAAATAACTTTCTGAAATGACACAGTTATGGACGATTTGACTTTGACATAGGGGTTGGASTACTTTACATCTAGAAGTGCTTTCCAGGCCTATTTTTCAATGATTATATGAAGTATTTGAGCAYTATCCAAGAGAAATAATGGATTGTTTACAAAGTCATCCTTATTCTGTAAAAGCTGATRAAACTCTATAACTGGAAGAATTAATGTACTCATAATGATTTTTGTGTGTGAAACCAGTGAGGGGAAAGTATGCACTTCAAATTTGTATGCCTTGTTGTGCTTCAACATTGAGCCTTTCACTAAATAGTTTTCTAGAAGGATACAAGTTGTCCTGGAAGAAATTTATGTAGAATTTACTGACTCTAAATCTAATCCAAGTTTGTCTTCATTGCCTACACTGATCCACGTGTTTTTACTCCATCCCTCTAACGTAATTTCAGACTCAAGGTTATACCAATCCCCTAAAGCTATTAATCAGTTCCCAACTGTGCTTAATCCACGCCAAACAAAAACATAACTGTGTACCTACAATAACTTTTAGAGCCCCACACCCTTCCCTTATACTCAAAAGATTTTAACAAAGAAATTAATGGAGACTTYTGACTCAAACGTCTTCTCAAGCATGAAAAAAGCTGCAAGGAAGTCTGTGCAAAACCTTCCCAAATCTATAGATTCCAAATCTATAGTTCTYTTAATGCTATTAAAAAAATTAAATAATCTTCCAGCTGTAACATAGCTAAGATTTATGGGTGAAAATGAAAATTTAAAGACAGCATCTACTAATAAATTTATAACAAGGAAGTAAATGTGACGTCGAGTAACAGAAGGACCCTGCCAGATATCAAAATTTCTTTAGAAACCAGTTTCTACTTAAAAAGTACAAAACTTTAGGTCCCTTTTAATGGGTTCAGGTGTCACTTGSAGTTGTGTGAAATGTAAGTCAGTAATTTCTATGTGGATCTGAGCAAACAGAAGAAAATGTTKAAAGCTCTGCATGTCAAAAAATCAATACATGAACTGGAATACTGGAAAAAATAATGAAGTCCAGTGCAAAGGCTCATCCCATATACTTTGGATGGCTGAATGTATTTTACTTCAGTAGAAAAATGAAAAGCATCCTGAAAAACCTGCAAAGATAAGAGGCCAAGTGACAAATGTAATCTTGCAGTATCAGAAATAAGGTAAGTTGCAAAATAATACTTCTCTGTATTTCTTTAGAAGCAGAATTCTCTATGTGTGCATAACACAGAGCAAAGATCTTATTTTCCATATCTTTGCCCTCTCTAGAATTGAAACCTGTAAGAAGGCAACTTGTTAGGCTCCAAAGTACAAATTTGAAATTAATGAATGATAACTTACAATAAATGTTAATGGAAATGAACCAAAATWAAAATGCATCCTAAACACTAATATTCCTCCAAAAGGGCAGTTTCTATCTCAGCTGAAGCCCATTCTTATTTTCTTTCACRATTTCTTGAAAAAGATCCGTAAAATGAAGCATAATATCTTGCAAAATTACTTTTGCCAGTCACATCTGTGGCTAACTTCAAACTGTTCTCAATCCTTCAYGATGTATTTACAGATGGAAACAAAAGAATGCCTCCTTTGGACAAAACTATTACAAGAATGATATGAAAAGTATAATCTGAATGACTCTGAGTACTTTTACAGGAAAATGAGTTTCAATTTACAAGGTTGCAAGAGGGCATGAAAATGTGTAAACCCTCTGCCATCCTTTAATTCTGTYATATTTTATCAGAAATAGTAGGTAGGCAGGCAGACAGGGAGAAAAGACACTTCGCAGTTAGTTTKGAAAAGAGTGGCCACACCACCACCCCATGACACAATTTCCACCTTCGCCAGGTAGAGATTGGTCCATTTTTGTTTGGAAAGTTGCTGCCATGCCAGGGATATGACAAMACAACAACACAACTGTGTCACCCTGTCACAGACAGCTACTAGCAGGGTTTTAGTCTGGCCACCACCACCAAATGTGACAATGACAATCTGTTTCCAACAGGACTCTTAATGTCTCCAGGATCTCCTGTTTGGGGATGGATTTTTGGTTAACACCAAAAGTTACACTGTCACTTTTTTCATTGCACATGTTACAGCTTGATTAAGTCTAACACGAGAGTTTCTTACTGACTTTATCCAAAATCCCATTTGGTTATTCACAAATGTTTTGTGGAACACCATCATCTGGTGCATGTTCAGAGCATTCAAAGCAGCAGAGCTTTTGTTAGCAGAAGTTCCTTGTTTTGCATTCAGACTTTGGAATTAGCTGAAGGATTCATAGGATTGAAGCAGAACATCTGCTCTCTGTCAGTCACACATCTGAGAGGGGGAACAGCTATAAATTAATCTATCCAGAATTGCCTGTAATTTATGATTCCTCAATTCTCCAACCATTTCAAAAGGCAACATGCAACTAATTTATGACTTCTTTCATTTTCTTTGTCCTTCTCACTAACAATATTCATTCTTCTTCCAAGTGCAATCCATAATCTGSTTTGTGGGAGATGTGCCCTTGCTAGCTAGGGGCAGGCAGGTTCCTGGTGGTCTGGTGGTGCAYAGAGAAAAGTAACCTAGTCAGAGGTCAGACCTCATTTCAGCTGAACACTTATTTTTCTCATTTGCAAAGCATTCTTGCAAAGCTTTTAAACTCTTTTCAGATGCTTCCTCTCCTCTGTCACCTGAAGGTAGGATTGGTGTGTGCAGAAACACACTTGAGGGATGTTTTTACCAGAGCCCAGACAGGTGAAACCAGAACAGCAAAAAGGCACAGGTTCGAGAAGTTGGCSTTTATACCACCTGCTTCAAATGTTTGCTGCTAATTTATCTGAAATAATCTCACATCTTGGCCTTAGCCCTATGTTCTTGAAGCTGCAGCATGCTATCTCATCTATTCCACAAAAAGCACTTGTGACTGGAGAGCTTTTCAGTGCTTTCAGATCACATTCCCTATAACCWAATAACCTGAAACTGATGCCCAGCTAAGTGATTCTTGAAGTCTTGTCTACAAAGATGTCCCTTAAAATGCACACGTGACTGCTACCACCRTCAGAAATTCCTAAAGAGTTACAGATTATCAGAGTTATGGAGTTTGCTGCCAAAGCTTCCAGAGTTTTTATATCCATACAGAAGTGTATGTGCAGAAATAAAGATATTTATGCATGAATATATACAGGACTGACTAACTGGGAATGTGGAGTTTGTGGCAGACTTGGAGAMAGGACTGGTCTCCTGTAGCTCTGATTGGTGCTGTAAGTCAGACCACAGARGTGGATTTATTCCCTAACTCTGAACAGGAGGATTTAGTGACAGTGTGAAAGTTGACTTTATACTCACACAGCACCTTTCACTCTAAAGCAGGTTCCTTAATCTTGATTAAACCTCCTCACCTATGGCAGGACAAATACAACACAGGAATTGTCCCTTGCAAGCTTTCGGCTGATAGCAGGGGTGGCTCATGTCCCAGTGTGGAGAAGATTGATGCCTTATTCCTGGATAAAAGCTCAGCAAAGGGAAAAGTGGTTCAAATGGTTGCTTTAAACCTGAACAAGAGYCTGGTCTCTGGTCTCCTCAATCTTCCCACAGGCTGGGCCAAATTATCCTTTTTTCTTTATTTGATGACTTAATTCCCAAGGTGAATTTTCCAAGGCCTCAACTCCATCAATACCTTGGACTTACACTAGTGCAAGGAGGAGCAGCATATGTCTTTCTCTCCACCCAGACCCACCCTCCTACTGCAGTGGAAAACTGGATTTCCATTCAAATCTTTGTCCACTTGTTGATATTGACTAAGGAGAAGGGAATGAACTGTCTCCTCTTCCAAGCAGCTGTAAGCCTTAATTGGGGTCAGCAAGCAATAATTCACATGTGTTACCTGTTTAAATTGCAAAAATAATTCAGCCACTCCATCAAATAAATAGAAGGGGCAAGGGAGAGGGAATTTCTACTAAACAAATCGCAGTGTAGTGCAAGGAGGATTTTTTTTGAGACCTGTTTGGAAGGAGTGCTAATAACCACACATTCAAAAATGTGTTGACATCACTCACAGCAAACGGGCAGTGTCCCAAGGTTTACCCCAGGGACAGCAGCTTGTTCCAATCAAGAGCAGAACAGCAGTGCAGAAAACAATGAAAAACATTCCCTCCTGTGGGATGCAGATCCAAACTGGCTTATGAACCATAACCACTGTGCAGGAATATTTGCTGTGAGAGGAACTGTCGTGCAGTGACCTGCAGGGAAGGCATTTTGTGCAGGGAACAAAGCAGAGCAAAATGCTGTGGTGAGTGGGTCTAACGAGGTTTATCTCACTCCCAGCTCTCTGTTTCACAAGCAGGATGATCCCAGGCCTGCTGCACGTGCTGTACAAATAGCCTGGAAAACATTTTTTGCATAGAGGTTTCCTTTTATTTCCCCTGTATTTTTYACAATATGTGCCATGATGGAGCCATTTGATTTGGAGACACTGCTGTGCAAAATGTGTGCTGCAGGGTAAGCACTCACTCAGGTCCTGGAAAGACACTTGTAGGTACACCTCAAGTTCATCTGCTGGGTGAACTTTCTCTGTGTATCACATTTCAGTGTATCACATAAAATAATAATCCATTTTTACCTGGAAAATGAATGGTGTTCATAACCTCAGGCATTAAAAATGGATGTGTAAATGGCCAGGAGCCCTTAAAGTTSATCAGAAGATAGAGAAGGACCAAGTGTTTAAAAAACACCACGACTGGAGGAAATCATGTAAAGCTTGAAACAAAAATTACATTTTGAGSTGTAATGGGGGAATGGAGAGAGGAAGACACACTTATTGACTGCTAAGATGCCAGACTGCATAAATAATGCAAGGTGGAGAAATTCTTGTGTGGAAATTCAAAGAAATGCAAAGTCATCAGACTGTTTTCCAGTTCTAAATATCCCACTGAATAAAATTTCCTTTCTATTTCTATTTTTCTGCCTCTTTTACACAGAGGGTTGTAGAAAGCAATAGTGAGAATACAGATTCTAATTCCTTTTTTTTAC
>JACDOX010000019.1:7598554-7612681 GCA_014549065.1 Cardinalis cardinalis
TGAAGATATTGCAACAGAAAAAGAAATTTCATCTGGATACCCTGTTCTTCTTCCCTTGATTCTCTGTGTTGTTCATGGACTTTTTAGTCCACTGAAGATGGCGGACCAGCATATACTGGTTATACAAATTTATCAATGTCTGTGTTTTTGTCTTTGCTAGTTAATAATGACATTATCTTGAACAATGTGCTTGTCCATGCTGCCAAAATAAATCCTCACCGCGAGGCTTGTCCTTATCCCTTGGCTACATAGGGACATAATYTTGAGGTTATCAAAGATATTTCTATGGAAACAGTGAAGGTGGAACCCCCACCACAGCAATAGAGATGCAAACCAAAGACACTGGGGTGAACAGTTGCAGAGGAAAGTGAATTAAGTTGCCAATTCCCTGCCAGCAGCTTGGAGAGGGAGAATTCCCCTTGGAGAGCAACYAGTCCAGAGCTTGTGAGACACAGGAATGATCTTTGAGCTGGAAAATCCTGAGGCACAACAGTTTGAGGGCTGACAGGTGACTAGGCAGAGGTGTAATTATTAATTTCCCTGCTTTTTTGCCATACCCCCAGCAGACAGCACCTTCTGTTGGCACAAAAACCAGTGTGTGTTTTCCTGCTTTTTGATTAAACCAAGGAGGCAGACTACTGTGTGTGTGAGAGGGGAAAAAAACAAAGCAAAAAACCAACAAACACAYGCAAAAAACAAACAAATAAAAATCATAAAAATCCAAAACATTCCTCACTTCATCAGGGAGAAGCAAGCACATCCCTGAGTGTTTGCCAGGAGCTGAGTGTGACAGCACAGCCGCTTCTCAGCACATCTGTGTCCTAGGCAGGGATTCTCYACAGGGGACAGAAACACCCAGCAAAGAGGTCCAGGTCAGGGCTGCACGAAGGAGGAAGACAAGCCAGCAGAGAGGAACTTATTCTGGTTTCTCCAGTTGTATAGTACAAGCCACAGGATTGTGGTCCCATTGGTAAATGTGAGAGTGATACTGGGTGTGGACCAGCACCAATGTTTTACTTAGCTTGAGAGGGATTTCCCTGACTTCTAGAAATAGCAGTGGCCCTTTTATTGCAAAATAATAAAACACAGCTCAGCGTGTGCTGAGACCACAGGTTGAGTCAGTTGGATGCCRGTGAGGAAACTCACCCTGAAATGAAATGTGGCCATCCATGCTTCCCTCAGCAGCATCACCGAGGGGCTAAACTGGTCTCAGACCAGACAAAAACCTTTGAGAGGTATCTGAAACAAAACAAAAAAAAAAAAGGTAAAGACACCCAAAATCTTCCAAAGGAAGCACTGAAATTCAGCTACTTCTAAAAAAAGGCAAGCATTTTTAATTGAAAGGGGGAAAAAGAGAGATGCAGTAAAACACTTTTGACATTTAGAAACATTGATTTTGAACAGAACATCTTGTTTTTTATTATTGAGCCAAAACATTTAGTTTCTTAGATCAAGATGGAAAGAAGAAGGAAAAAGCTCTACAAATCCTTAAATTACCATTTCTGCTACAGGTAAATGTGATCTTTTTCTTCCAGCATGATTTTGACAAAAATACAAACTGGGTCGTTCATGAGTCTTCTGTAAGGGGCTCAGTACAGACTTGGAAAAGTCTGAAGCTCTTTGTTACAGTGTTCATACCACCTTGCCTAGATTGTGGTGATAATTCACAAAAAAATGTCCCTAGAATAACCATTTTCTTTAAGTCCTGTTGTCTCCACCTCATTTTTTAAWTTACAAGTTTTGCTATGCCAGGCTYCTCAAAGTGCTATTTGAATGTGTTAGTAGGCAAAAAAGAATTTAATTTCATAAATGAAAGTTAGGGCAAATCCAGCTAATTTGGAGGTATCAGGGTGAAACATTCCCATATTTATCCATCCAGCCTACAAAATGAAAACTCCAGGCTGTCATCATGAAAACCATTGGTCTCCTCTCACTTTCAAAGCTGYAAGGTAAAGAAGGAAGGAGCTTATTCATCTTCATATTATAGTAAAAAAAGTGTTTGAACCAGTTTTGTCTGCTAGAATAAATGTAAAAATACTCCCTTCATTAGGAGAGTATTCTGCTTTTTACTAGAGAGATTGTAGCYAAGCAATGTAGCCACAACATCATCTACATAAATCACTGCACATTAATTTGACAGGTACTTGTTTCCTGTACGTGTTTCTTATGCTGCCTTATAGGGAACAATGAGTATTTTATTTAAATCAGTTCCTGACCTGCACCTGTCTAGCATCTTAATAAACCTAAAACTGTATTTTGCTTGCCCAGTAGATGAGGAATTTAGTGTAGATTTTATTCTTCTGGAGTGCATGTCCATTTCTTCTAATTTTTACACTGTAGTATATGCAACAAAATACACATCCAAACAGAAAGGAAAAAAATGAGCTYAATTAAGCTTAATGATACAGGTGATTGTGAAATTAAACTAGGACCTACTAAATTAACTAAAACTATGCTGCCTTGGTTTTCCCTAACAGTGTTTTGCAAGATGGAATATTGCTTGTTCACACARCCACTGTCCTTCAGGGCTGATCATAGGAAGATAGCTATTTGAATTAGCTGAACTTTGGTGTGTGGGAGAGACCTGGGAGGTTGATTGTGTTTTGGTTTTTTTCCTGTACAAAGTGATATGTAATTTTCTGGGAATATTGGATGGCTGACGATCAAATTTAATGGTCGCTAAAAAGGTGACAYAGAATTGCACCTTGCTAATTTAGCATAACATTCATTTTCACTGAAAATGGCACAGTCTAATATTAAATTGGCTTTCACCCAGACTTTGCTGAGCCACGACATGAAAGACAAAATAAAAAGTGAAACGAAACAATTATAATTAAGATCAAGAGAGATTGGGAAATTTTGGAAAATGTTAATCAATTTCCTTTCATGCAGACCTTCACCTGAACCATTCCTTCTTGAAGAATGAGTCTGCTGGAAGCAATATGCCCTGGCTGTGGAGTTTGCATTTAATCTCCACTCATCAGAATATCAAATTATGTGAAATAAGTGCAGGGACCTTGTTGAGGAGAGTTTTACCATATGTCYATTCAGGCCATCAAATTGTCCTGGGTTCTCCCGAGTGGCTTTTGGGGAGCCTGTCCTCCTGCTGTGACAAACTGCACCCTCATCCTGCTTAAGCTGCATTATGCTTGACATGAGGAGCCCCGAGCAGCTGCTGCCCAGTGGAACAGGGACAGTTTTAGAAGGGGATTGCTAGAAATTAACATTGCTCTGCAACCAGAGGAGCCAATTTAGCTCCAAATCAGGGCAAACACTGCAGAAGCGTTTGCATGACTCGTGYTGATTAAATCTGACAAGCCTATCAGCATTAGTGCAGTTTAATCTGTGATAGTGTTTGCATTTCAAAGGGAAAGATGGGTTGGAAGAAGAAGGAAGGAACTGATTCAGCACAGCACTCAAGCAGCTGCAATTACACTGATCATAAACATTGGGTTAAGCTTGTACCAAGTATTTTGCTGATGGGAGTAGAAGACTCACAAATACCCTTTTATTGTAGAGAAGAGGTTTCCACTTGCATCTCCTTGATCAGATGAGTAAGGAAAATGTGCGCTGWTGTGGTCTCATGTACTTCAGTTGGCAACAATTGCCATATGGCAGTTGTACCAATGATCTGAATAAAGAGCAATTTATAACTGCTGAAAACCCACTCATAACTTAAACAAAGTATTTGGCTGTCAAAATTTCTACTGTGAGAAACATACAAGAGAAAAAAGGTGAAAGATGGCAGGCAGAGAAAGATCCAAGCAGATGATAGCCMCGTGGCAGGATGCCAAAACCCACAATTCCATCTGCATCTTAGCAACATGTGGAGAGATTCCTGTACTAAAACACTTTGCAGGCATTGCAGTGAAAAGTGAGACACTGAAGCCAGTGATTTTGGTAGGCAGCAAGGTACTAAATTTGTGAACTGCTTCTGAAAGAGCATAGAAAGACCCTGTCTCTTTGAACATCTGTGAGCTTGATTTCCATCTTTTAGTTCTCCATTTACAGTGGGAAACATCTTCCTTCCTTTCCTCACATGGAATTTTTGACATGAAGAATTCTCCTACATGTGACACTTGGTGTCATGATTGGTRTGGGAAAATAAAACTTCAGCTTATGATCACTAAAGTCCTTGGAGTGATTTCCTAGTCCCTAATATTTTAATGATTGCCTTTAGCTTGTAAATGCTTTTCTTATACAAATCAGCACAAGAGCTTCACAAGCTGGGGGACCTCATCTTAAATCCCACTTCACAAATTARCAGTCATTGTAATTGCCACTAAAATCATGAACACTGGGCTACCTGTGAATAAAGGCCACAAACTGCACCCCTGCCAGCTTCCCTGCAGCCTGTGGTGCTAAGAAAACAGAGAAGGCAGAGGCAAAACCACAGAGGAGTCACATAACAACTTGTAGTATTAAATTATAATTATTTAACTGAGTTTTATAGCTGGTTCTGGCATCAGTGGGAGATATCTGTAGCGACTTCCATCTTTTCAAGACAAAACAGCTTATGTCTAAGTATAGTGGGTATTTAGCTACTCTAATTTCAGTGAAGGAAAGCAAAAATGGAGTTGGGGCCACTATTAAAGAAATTAGTTAAATAAACACTATGAAATGTGAACAGATGTATGAAATAAGTAATCATGTTTTCCTTTATTAATAAGTAACTGAAGATAAAAATACATCATGGAATTGAAAAAAAAAAGATAAATAGATAAAARGGACACCCATCTTGTTTTTTTAGCAAGTAAAAGGTAAACTCAAGATTTGRAATAGCAGAATCAGCATCAGAGGCACGATGACGACTTAAAGAATTGGTCCATCATCTGCAGCRATGCACAAATTAGGGTTCTCATCTTTGCAGTCATTAACATGCATTATCTACCAAGAGAGGTCTCACAATCAGGTTGAAACTCAGGCTTCAGTCAGATTGACTCACCAAGTGCCAAATGACTGGTGATGCTTGCTGAAGTAAATGGCTTTCCACAAATTYACGTGATGAAAGAATAACATATTTGTGGCCAAAATCCGTGTGGTCCATTAAGGGCCTGAGTCATAATTAGTTCAAAAGGACAAGAGAGCCTCAGAGTGCCTTACTGTGCCATTTTATCATCTCCAGGTCTGCAATTCCTTCACTACCTTTAACAGTACTGAAAATACACYGCTGACCTCATTACCCTGGGTTTATAAAAGCTGGATCATAAACAGAGAGATGGGAATATTACAGCGGCTTCATTGTACTCACTGTAATAAATGGAGCCTGTCTAGATAGGTACAGGAAAAATTAGTACCTGAACTAATTTCAGAGAGTTCAACATTTCATATTTAGTACATCTGACCCCAGAAGTCTCATCTCTATTAAAAATAAAAACCTGCTGGACTTTGATGTGTTAATAAGACATATCCCATGCACACATTTACCTATRACCATATTTATGTGTCTGACCAAGGGCTGCAGCATGGTTAATCTTATTTATACAGATCGAGTATTAGGGACCAAAAAACTGGCTTTCTTCATTTGCAGAGAACCAAAACTTGACCAGTCTTCTGGCAAACTAGGAAATGCTGACTTTCTGGAGTRAGAACTGGAATTACACCCTGACAGCCAGGCACCACCAAACTTTTCCTTATGCTGTGACACATTTCACAGCCATTCTGAAGTCTCCTACCTCTGTGACACCTTCATCACCTCAGTTTCAAAGCAGAAGCAAGGCCAGGGAAGCCCAGCTTACCCATTTCAGCGCTGATTTCTCTCTGTGCAGCACCTATCACTCCACTGCACTGTAACTTGCCTCCAGCTGGCATTGCAGTGCATCAACAAGAGCACACACGAGCATCAGTTCTTTGCTGAACAGGGCTTGAGCCAAAACCAAACTCTCATAAATGGGAATTTTTCTGTCCAGTTCCTCCTGCCAGCGCCAAGACAGCCCCGCTTCAATTTGTTACAATATATTTGGCCGCTTTCATTCCCCTGGTGCCTCCAGTAGAGACAGAAATAKGAAATAACTGATTAGACAGCACCATGGAGAGGAGCCCTTCTTTACRCTGGGATACAATAATCTACAGGATCATTGCTTCTGTTGGACAGCTTCTGAGACTTTCATTTGGCACACACACCTTCAGTAGCTGATCATTCCCTTCACACAAACTACTGGCAYGAAACAAAGGGTGGCACTGACCTCAGTGCTGTGACATTACTTAAGTGAAAAGAAAAATTCAAAGCTACAGGGAGAAGGAGTCAAGGAAGCACCAGCTGTTGAAAGAACGAGGGATAACAGGTTATTGAGGGTGTTGTCCTTTAAATGTTAAAGACCTCTAGCACTGCAAACCACTACAGGTGGGCTGCAAACCTTGCCGTGGTGTCCTGAGCAGCGTTTCTTGCCTTGATGTAAAATTTGATATCTATGGGCCAAGCTGAAAAAACTAGCTGTGTCTTTCCTGGTCATTTTGTCAGTGAAAAGGAAAGGCACAGAAATGTTGTGCTGGGGTGTCTGGTCCCTGAAATTCCAGCGTATGAGGTTGCCTGTTGGTGTTGCAGCAAGAGGTCATCACCTGCACCATCGTGATCCAGTCCCATGGAGGTCCTGGTGCCCTAACATCAGCTGATTCACTGAACAAAAGTGTCTCTAAGGCCAAAGTAAAGAGATTTCAAAGCAGTCAAACACGTGAAAGAAAAGAAGAAAAAAAGATAATCACAAGGTGAGAGACAAGAGGAGAAAGAAATAAAGTAGTTTGCACATTTATGTTTCAAATCTTGAGTTTAYAGTGATGTCACATAAAAACAGAAGGAAGGCAAAAAGTTTTGCACCTTTTTGAAAACTGGTGGTCACATGGAGGAGTCYTCTCCAGTAAGACAGGTAATGTACAATCTGAGATATTCACCCACTGTGTACAGTAAATTTCAGAGAAGACTAGACGTGAAGTTTAAAGACAAAAATGTGTGTATCTGGGACTTGTGTAGCACAGAGAGGCTCTTCAGCTCTGTGTCTGTGTCCCTGACATCTGTCTGAGAGAAAGTTCAAGCTGTTTTGGAAGAGATTCTCCATTAAAATGGCATTTCCAGGTGTGTGGAAATCAGGAGAGAGTCTGTTACCTTGCCTGRCATTGTTATGCAATTAACTGCATTAAATCATCAAGGTTTGAAAGGCCTCCTTTTAGAAACAAACTCTATTTCCCTCACGAGTGCATAAATCTCTCTTTATTTATTTATTTGTCCCAGATGTTTYTTTTGGGAGACTTTCCTCCTCTTATATTTCGTTATTCTCCAGGAAAACCGGAATCTGAGAGCCCCTACCTACCAAGGGAGCCAAGCAGATGGAGGTCATGGAGTCACACCCAGGCACGGCAGAAAAAACTGGTTTTTGCTGCAGCAGAGCTCTCCTGGCTCCTTCCCCATCCTTGCAGAGCTGGGGCCACAGCAAAATCACCACAATCACCCCTCATCCATCCATCCCTGATGTTGTCCTTCCTCTGCCTCTCCTCTTCCTCCAAGCCCTGCACCCCTGGCTCAGGCAGGCAGCACTCAAGGCCTGAGTTTCAGTCCTCTTTCTCCAGCTCTTTGTTAACCTCTGTGTTTCACTTGGAGGGGAAAAAAAAAGAAAATCCTTTGTGAAACCTCTAGGAAATGCTTGGCATTCACTGAGTCCCTTGCACTCATGTTTTTTTAATTCCTAAGGAGACTAGTGATGCTGCTATGACTTTTCTGTAAGCTGGAAGCACATGCTCATCACTATTCCCAGAAGGTAAAAAAAAAAAAAACCAAAAAAAAAGGCATGTCTTAGTAGCTTTGGGAGGTTTTAAGAAATCATTTTCCAGAAAGCTCAACTGATTAACAGTAATACAAAGCTGGAAACAACAGCCCAAGCTGTCCTAGGGCCCACTTCGGGCCTGTGAAGGCCTCTGTGTAGCAGGTGGGCACCTGCAGTGATTACTTGTTTATTTATGTATTTTTTTAAAAGTATTTGTATATGTAACCTCCTCAGACCCTATCCTGAGATGGGAAGGGATTAGTCTTGTTCATCTTTGCCATCTCACAGGGCTCAATTTAGTGATCACCTTATGAAGGTGGTATCCTGTCACCACCTCTTCTTCCCACAGGCCACGTCTTCCTCCCCTCCACTCCTAAAAGGAAATAAAAATGTACAAACCTTTTATTTTTGCCTTACTGCAGTAAAATGGCCCTGCAAGCACCTGAAAGTCCCTTCACCCTGGTGTAAAAGCGCTCTCAGTGAAAAGCAGAAAGTGGCTGGATGAAGCCATTAGCCAAGGAACACAGTGAGCAGGAATCAATGGGTCTGTGCCTCAATCGTGATGTGCACAATTTGCCTCAAAGGAACCATGGAAAATCCTTCTCATTGTCAATGTTTTTTGGCTGGCTTTTGGTTCTAGGGGGTGGTGGGTTTTTTGTCTCGTTTTGTTTTTTATTTTTTGTGGGGTTTTTTTGGTGGTTTCGGTTTTTTTTGGGGGGGGTTGGTTTTTTGTTTGTTTTTTTGGGGTCTTTTTTGGGTTTTGGAGTTTGTTTTGTTTTCTGCTTGTTTATTCAGAGTTTTTTAAAATTAATTGTTGGGAGTTTTTGGTTGGTTGATTTTTGTGGGGTTTTTTGAGAGGGTTTCCTGTTAAAAATTATTTGGAGGGGAGTTGATTTTTTTTCTTGGGTTTTTAAAAATTTTTGGCTTTTTTTGTTTCTATAGGGTTTTGTTTTGTTTTTGTTTTGTTCTTGGGTTTTGAAGGGGTTTTTATTTTACTATGTTTTTGGGGTTTTTTCGTGGGGGGTGTTTTGTTTTGCGTTGTTTTTGGGGAGGTTTGGTTTTTGAGTTTTTTGGGGGGGTTGGTTTTTTTATTGTTTGTTTGTGGGGATTGTGGGGGGGATTGTTTGTTTGTTTGGTTTGGTTTGGTTGTTTTGGTGGGGCTTATTTGTTGTTGTTGTGTTTTGATTATTTATTTTTTTTAACTCCAGGACTAACTCTCCATTGCACTGTGATTTTCTGACAGCACAGTGGTGCCCTGTGCCTCTGCACCTGCCTGCTGTTGTGAAACCCAGGCTGTGATGGCAGTAACTGGAACAGCAYGGGCCCTGGGGGCAGTTTCAAAGCAGAAACTTGTTGCAGCAAATGTAGGAACATGACCAAATTACTGCCTGGTTTTATTCTCTTTTTTGTTGCTCTCTGGAAAATCATTCTCCGAGGACAAAGCTGACGTGTCGAACAGCGTGGGAGGGTGTGAAAATTCAAAGTCTGGTTCAAAAAGTCTCCCTGTGACACTGGGAAATGTAATGTTTGGTCCATAATATGCAGCACTGCATTTATTTCTGAAGTTAACAGAAACCCGTTGCCAGAGGCTGAAAATTCACATCTCATGAACATTTGGGGAAGGATTTGCAGAGCTAAACCTTGAGGCAAGCGCACATAAAATTTGATAACTTGCTGTTTATTACTTCTGGTCAGCATTCAAAGAGACAATAACAAATAGTTTCAGAACAAAACAGTGAATGCCTGTAAAAAACATAAATATTATAAACACAGTAAATAAATATTTAGAATGCTGCAAGCAATTCCAGGACACAAAGAAGCAGTAAAGCACTGGGGTTGCTGAAGTCTCTCATCAGACTGCTCTGATCAGTTGCTCYGAACTTCAAATAGGCCTGAAAATAATCATCTTCATGTTCTGCCAGATGCAAATAAACTGTCCTCTGATTTCTGGTCAGCACTCAAAACACTAAGTCTCAGATTATTTTCTTTCTCCACCCTTATTTCTTTTTTTTTTTTTCATTTTTTTTCGAAGGCAAGTGAAGGAAGGAAGGAAGGAGAATCATTGGTGAGAGCAGCTTGATTCTGTGCTGCAATTTACACATTTATCTCTTCGCCCTCCATCCCAGCTCTGAAGGATGAGACTTGGCAGGTTACCTCCCTTTAATAATAATAATAATAATAATAATAATAATAATAATAATAATAATAATAATAATAATAATAATAATAATAAAAACATATCAGTACTACCTCCTACCTGCCAGGAACCAATTCCCTTTTCTACCAGAGCATGCTCACAGCCATTTGGACAAGATCTTGGAGGAAGAAGAAACACATGGGGAACCAAAGTGGGTGGTGAAGTTCCTGAGCAGGGGTTGAGGGGCATTCAGGGTGTATTCTCCCCTGTGCATCCTCCACTGGCCATTGTGAAGTGCAGAATAACAGGTGTAAGGGTCTTTTTTCCACTTCCAGTACAATCAACTTACCCAGCACTGACTGGGAGAGCTGCTCAGCCTTCAACCTCTGCCTCCTCCCAATTGGTTCTTCTGCTGTCTCAGCTGTTTGGAGGGAAGGATGAATGCAGTTTTTTAATAACTGGCTTCATACCGAATCCCTTTCACATTTCCAGGTCTCATTGCTGGATTTTTTCCTATTATTTTCTAATCATGTTCCTCCATTCTTTCCATAAAAATCAATATGAATTCCCCAAGGTACTCTTCATTTTTTAATTTTTTTTTTAATTCTTCTAGAGGCTGCAGGTGACAGTTGCTGGTCAAGGGGTGTGGGTGACAACTTGGTAAAAGGTTGAATTCATGTCCATACTTGATGCTGCAAGAAAAGCCAGCATGAGTCTCACCCCCAATCACTGAGAAAGCCATCACCAATTTAATATTTTGGGGATRTTCTAACAAGTGGCCTCAGAGCATTGATGTCTGACCAAGTGGAGTGTCCCCTATCACTTCAGACAGCCCCAGAGGGTTCAGTCCTGGCTATGAGTTTGCTCATGTTGGCCCAAAGATTTTCTGGAAGGTAGCTGCTTTGCTGACTTTAGAGAGGGACTGAGGGCAGGGAGAGAGAAAGAGTAACAAAACAKGATGGTTTACTCCATATCTCTGATAGTGATCACCAGAATATCTTCTTTTGGCACTGCAGTCGCTTTTCATGAAGTCACTTGAAAAACAGCTGTCGCAGGAGGAAGAAATTCCTTTTGATTRGTCTTGTGCAGAGGCGACTTGTGAAGATCAGGAGGTAGAAACAAACCAGAAGGGCAGAGAACCTTCAGAAGTGATCACCCCTCCTCTGCCTTTTGATGGGTGCCACACTSCATCTGGAAGGTGGCTATGGAGCATAAAGGAACAGGGAATTGAAATGGCAATACCCTGAATGAAAGGATGTTGCATTAGCAACTTGATTTCAACTGGCCTGTCAGTGACCCCAGCTTTGGTTTGAAACAGAAATCTTTAGTGGTTTTAGGAGCAAAGTCTGATCCACTGGAAGCTTGGACAGTTWGCTGATTCCCTTCCTAATCTCTTCCAGGCAGAGAATGACCACGTTGTCACAGGGCTGTTTATCACACGCACTGGTTATCCAACTAAATCAATTAATGATGAAGGAGACTTTCAGCACCATGAGTAAATGGAAGGGGTTGAGTTTCCCTGGGAGAAAAAATGGTTTTTTCCTTCACAGGTTTTTCATGGAGTGGTTTTAATGAGCACCAAAACCAGCACAATAAATAAGAAACTTGCCTATAGATGAGAYTCAGGTTAATGTTTTATTTTCTCCACACCTTTAGCTTGTGGCTGTGCCTCTCAAGGCACATCTATGGAACAGAAACCCTTTATAACCTCCTGTGTAGGAAAGGAGCATGATCCAGCCATTCTAGTTGCATCTGAAATCTCAGACATGCTGAGGAGTGTGGGATGAAATCTTTCCTCTGACTTATGGTGGCCAGGGTTGCTGATCTCTGTGGCTAAATGCAGGGAGTTCAGAGGCAAAAGAGGTGTGAGCTCTCTGCCTACCACAGGCTCTTATTCTCCACCTGACAGGATAAGCTAAGAACCTTCCTGTTCCTCAATTTCTACACTTGTCCCTGGAGTTCAGCAACACCAATGTCATTACCACAAAACCTTTGAGATCCCTGGATTAAAGCTTCCATCAAAGGAAGTTATTATGGTATTAAACTGTAACTGCACCATCTAGATTATTAATAATAACAATAATAATAATAATATTTATCTCTTGCAAAAGAGGTTTACTTTAGAGCAGCATTTTTGATCTGCTAGGTGCAATTACTAAACAAGATCCTACATGCCCTCATTCCCCCAAACTTGCCTTCCTCCTGCAATTATGCAATCCAGTTTCAGGCATAATTTCCCTTAAGGGGAGAATGGAGCAGAGGGAGTCCAACCACTGCATGGAGTAAGAACAGAATTAGCTTTAGAAATCCTGTTGACAAGAGCAGGACCACAGTGTCCCATGTTAGCTTGTCATCAACCCATCTGGGCACAAGCTGAGAACTTCAGCCCAGAGGTCAGGAAAAGTCATATATGAAGTCAACATGGAAGTGGCCACGGGGTCAGATTGTCCTCATGTATTCTTGCCTTATTTCCCTGATGAAACAGGATATTGTAGCTCCCCCAGCTTTTTACTGCTCATCAGTTCAGGGGTTCTTGCTTCCTTTATTCCCAGCCACAGCCTGTGCTGCAGGCCTGAGCTGTAAGTTCTGTATGGGGCAGCCTGCAGAAGAAGCACTGTTGGGCATCAATCCCATCCTGGAACCTGTTTGGGATAAGGAAACCCAAACAAAACAGGTTTAATGATGAGTGCAGCATTTTCCTACACAGAAAATCTTGTTCAGATAAACAGGGATGAGGAATGTGCTAATCACTGGTTAACRTTGTTTATTTATGAGGGCTTCACAATCCACCATGCTCACACCAAAGGTTTGTGCCATGAGCCCAGAGCCCATGAGAATCTTTTGTTCTCTGGTTATTTGCAAACAAAAAACAACCTGGATATACTGTCTGCTCTTTGTCTCTTGTTCAAGACACAGGGACTTCTTGGCTGGTCTTTTTCTTTCCAAAAAAAAAGAAAAAAAGAAAGAAAAAAGAGGTGAAACACAGAGATCTAGCTTCAGGAGACTGAGTGTGTTCCTCATCAGTATGAAGGTGGGTCTTCCGTAAGTAAGTAATGATGAGAACATCTAAGGCAGTTGTGTAAAAATCTCTGGTCTGTACTGTGTGGGTCCCCTCAAGAGCATCTGTCTAGAGCAAGAAATGCCAAATGTGGTGTTCCTGAGGTCACAGCTCACCCCTTTGGCCTCAGAGAAGGCAGATATTTGTGAGTCACACAATCATAAAAATAGTTAATGCTGGAAAAGTCCTCCAAGGTCATTGAATCCACTGACCCGGTGCTGCCATGCTCACTGTTAAACCATGTCCCCAGGTGCCATGTCCACATATTTTCTGAATGCTTCCAAGAATGGTGACTCCACCACTGCCCTGGGCAGCCTGTTGTAATGTCTGACCACCCTTTCAATAAAGCCATCTCCCCCAATATCTAATCTAAATCTGTCCTGGTGCARCTTGAGGCTGTTTCCTCTCATTCTGTCATTTGTTACCCCAAAGAGACCAACCCCAACCTTGCTGCCCCCTTTTCTCAGGCAGTTGTGGAGAACCACAAGGTCCCCCCTGAACCTCCTTTTCTCCAGGCTGAGCCCCTTCCCASCTCCCTCAGCTGCTCCTGGTGCTCCATTCCCTTCCCAGCTCAGGTAACAAATCTAATCCTGGTGAGCGCTTCTGGTATGACAAATGAGTATTTTCCAATTTAACATATTAAACAGTTTTTTTCATATTTAACATATTCATCCCATGTGTGAACAGGAAGCAAAGGTGGGAAATCTTTTGCCTGTGGYGTCACAGACTGGAGAAGACTGTGACTGCAAGGGCAGAATTCAGAGAGGAAGCCCATGGCACCATGGCACAAGAAATTGAATTATTGATCCAGTCTCTCTTTAATAGATTAGTCAGAGGTGAAGTGAGCTGTAWTTTTTTAAGAGACCAAGGAGCCCAAAGAAACCTATGTTGTAATTGCAATCTGCAGTGTGTTATGCCAGGTCACACTTACCTGTGAAACTAAATCAGTTACAAACCCAAAAGCCATCTTTTCATGTGCAAAGGTATGCTTTTTGCAGAAGAGCCAGAATAGAGGCTGGGACACTTCAAAACCAGCATGTATAATCCTCTGCTTAATTAAGAAAAGGGGAAGAAGAAGGAGGAGAAGGAGAAGGAGAAGGAGAAGGAGAAAGAAGGAGAAGGAGAAGGAGAAGGAGAAGGAGAAGGAGAAGGAGAAGGAGAAGGAGAAGGAGAAGGAG
>JACDOX010000019.1:7634629-7645347 GCA_014549065.1 Cardinalis cardinalis
AGGAGTGGCACTTTTAGTATCTCAGTGATTACAGTCAATACTGGGGCAGTGAACAGCAGTGCCTGGCTGCTGGGATGTGAGATATGGGGACCTCTTTATGCTGCAGGCCTGATGCAYCTTCTCCACTTACTAATTAAACAAAAATATAGATCTTTACTATTTCAGAAAGATGGTTTTGGTTGTCAGATGAAATCTTATGCAGCTGCTTTTCCTTGGCTGCACTRAGAGGCAAGACTTTCTGCCCTAAAGGGCAGTGGTCCTTCACATTATAGATGGAAAACTGAACAGGCTGGCAGCATTTGTCTTGCATCACAAAACCATTTGTTTTGAGGGCCATCAAAATTTTCTGCCTTTCCAGGGTGTTAGAAATGTGGCCATGCTGGGAAATGCTGCTCCACATCACTGCTGWGATATAAATTCTACCCCAGCTCCTTCAAACAGAACATTTTCCACATTTCAGTWATAAATATTATATTTCTTACAATTGTTTTGGTCTTTTGATATGCCTTCACCTAGCTTTTTCGTGTTGCTGGATGACCTTAGTGTCATGAAGCAATCAATGGAGTTTAGTGAATGATGCCTGCTATGGAACAACATTTCTGGCCACATTTCTTTCTCCTACATTCCTGYTTCCCTGCCCTGACAACAGGAACTTTGGTAGTTTGTTGGAAATATCTGGAGCCAGACTTGGCACATCACTTTACCCCTTCTTATCTCCTTTCAACATAAAGGTTGAACATACATGACATGTGGTTTTGTCTCSGGATTTTTGGGAAGGTTGTTAGATCTTGCTTTTATGCATTTTGAAACAAGTCACTTTAAAAATGCATCCACCAGATCCTTGAAAGATCATCAAATTTGGGATAGAAGGCATCATACAAGTGATCAGGCTGTTAAGATACTTTAAAAATATGGGAAGAAGATAGWAACACCCAATTGTCACTGCAAACTTCACTTTCTCCCTCAGATATCACAGTTTTAGTCCTTTATGAAAAAGAGAACGCTAGCAGCCCTACAGAGAAAAAGACATTTTCTTGTAGAGCAACAGGCTTTGTTTCTACAAGATGCAGGTGTAATCTGAAAGCATGCTTCAGCCACAGAATTCTTTTTTTAATCCAAGGATCCTGAGTGCAGTTTTTCTTGCATCAGCACTCCAATCTGCACCACACTCCTCAGAAAAAGCRAAAGAAAATGAATCCTCCCAGCACTGCTCACACTGCTTTGGACAGCACATCTTTCTTCCATTCCACTGCTGAGAGACAGGGTTTATTGTGACAGCAACACTGTTTATCTTACCAGGATTATGCTGAAGCAAGTTTAATTGTGTTAGCGTTAAAACATATCAGCGCTGGGAGTGACGCAATGTGTTTAGCATCAATATAGAGGTTGCTATGTTTTGTGCTTTCAGCTGGAACTGGGGCAGCAACCGGACACTGGGACATATGGAACACATTTTGGGTTTTATGTTCAYGTCTCTCAAGGAGGATTTAGAGCACTTGCAAAGATTCTTTATGTGCTGCACGGCGGGCAGCGACAGTTTGTGTGTAGCTGATCGGTGTTCCCTCCCCCTTCTCCTGAATATGAGAATTTGGTAATTCTTCAGAGGCTTGACAGCTAGTCCTAGCTTATAAACATTGTTCCATATTTGAGTTATAAGAGTAGCATGATGTACACTGCCCCTCATCTGTGACTGTGCATGGGTGTTAGATATGCTGGGGTGAAACCGTGCGAAGAATCTGGATTTTACATCTGCCTCCTCGGGACTCCTTGATTAGCTACAGCCTTCACTGCTGAAGAGCTGCAAGGTCAKGAAGGGAAAACCTCCTTCTCACTCCCTCCTTTTGCCATGCTTAGAAAACCCCAAAGCTTTATTGGCCCTCCTCACTGATCTATGCATCCTTTTTCATGAAGCAGAAGATACAAGGTGTCCAATTCCTGATGATTTGCMCCAAGGTGAGCCCTTACTTCCTGTCCAGGCATTTGGAAACGTCCTGCTTTATTAATACTACCTTTTTTGGGKTTTTTTTTTCTGYGCTCCAGCCCAATTTTCCTCATTATCTAAGAGAATTACTCCTATTGCAAATTAATATGCTTACAAACCTGAAGCAGAYGCTGTGTCTGAGCCACACATGTGCAGTGGGATATGYCTCACACACWCTCATGAATTTGAAAAGGTGGGTCYCACTACCTGATAGTCATGGATCATTTTGAAATTTTAGGCCASCAATGTCCTTCAACCTATCTTCTCCCTAGAGGCAAGTCAGAAATGAAAGTCTCAAGCAACCTGAGAGAGAGAAATGCTGCGCTATAAACTTAAGTACAAACAGCAGGACAAGTATTGTCTATTGTCATCATTCCTATCTATGGTAGCTTTACCATCCTGCTGCAACAATGATCCTGAACTGTTGAAATTATCTTCCATTCTCCCTCCTTGAATGTTAATTTCACTGAAAGTTGTGTTKTTTGAACAAGAACAGAAGGCACCAGGGCGTGAGAGCAGGGAGAGAGTGAGTGCAGCAGCACCACTGAAGCACTGGGTTCAGTCCCTTCAGAGGGCAATGGTTCAGCCCCCTCTTTTGTCATCTCTACACACACACTGAATGCTTTTCTGGGCTGCATGTCTTACTCTGGTGCTAATTACTTCACTCCATTTTGGGGAATGTTAATGAAATACCATGGAGCTATAAGAAGTCACACACATATGTTCTCCTTCTGTTTTGTTTTGGGGTTTTTGGTTTTCTTGTGCTTTAAACTCAAAGAMGCTGTGAGCATCCAGTTTTCCTTCAACTGAAGGCTTACACAACCTGGTCTCATTTCCTTCCAGTGATGGGGCATCCACAGCTTCTCTGCTGGGGTGCCTCCTGACCCTCACAGTAAAGAATTTCCTTCTATTATGGAGCCTAAATCTACTCTCAGTTGAAAGCCATGACCCCTTGTTTTATCACTACATATCCTCATGGAAAACTCCTTATTTTTCATATGCCTTAGCACAGATTCCAGGAGGATCTGCTCCTGAGATGAGACTGACTGTCCTGTAGCTCCTCCATATTTCCCTTTTTTAAAAATGGGGGGTTTGCTCCCCCTTTTCCAGTTGGTGAGAGCTTCACCAGTCTGGCATGGTTCCTCAAATATCATGGATGGTTGCTTACCCCTTTCACCTGCTGGTTTCCTGAGAACCTGTGAATAGACCTCATCAGCTCAAATGGACTTCMAATCATCTTCAGGTTCCTTAAATGGTATCAAACCTGATCTTTTCCTACAGGCTCTTCATCCTCCCAGTTCCTGCCTTTGAGTTCTGAGACTCAGGTGGTGTGATTGGAACACTTCCTGGTGAAGACAGGTTAAAAAAGTCATTGAGTACCTCARGCTTTTCCATGTCCCAGATAACCAGTTCTCTCTTTTTGTCCAATGAAGGCCCAAATTTTCCCAAGTCTTCCTTTTTTCACTGATAAAAACTTTCCTTGTTGCCTTTGAAGTCATTGGGCAGCTTTCCTAACCTGATCCCTGGCTTTTCAAACAACTTTTCTGTGCCCCTCCCAGGCCGCCTGTCCTTGTTTTCACACCCTACAAACTTCATTTTTGTGTTTCAGTTTGTCCAGGAGCTCCTTGTTCATCCACACAGGTCTCCTGGGGTTTTTGCCTGCCTTCCTCTTCACTGGGCTGACTTGCTCCTGAGCTCAGAGTAGATCCTTGAATATCAACATGTTTTCTTGGGCTGGTCTTCCCTGCAGAGGGATTTATCCTATGGGACTGTATCAAACAGATCCCTGAAGAGGCCAAAAGCTGCTCCCCTGAAGTACAGGGCAGTGAGTTTGCTGCAGACCCTCTGCACTGCCCTAATTTGAATTTGGAATTTGAATTTGACTGGAATTTGAATTTGGCTGGAATTTGAAGTCCAGCCTTTTACAGAATCATAGAATTTCATGGTGACTGCAGCCAATGCTTCTCTTGAGCTTCAATTCCCCACTGGCCTCACGGTCACCAAGGCCCAGCACAGCTGCTCTCCTCGTTTCCTCTGTCAGGTGGAGAGGGAAATTGTCATCAGCACTGTCCTGGTTGAGGGCAAATTTGGGAGAGAACCTCCRAAGGGGCTCCTCTAGAAAAGCAGATTGAAGCGGCGTGTCTCCCAGCTGGGCCTGGAGAAAACACCTCCTTGGAGAAGAGTGGAAAAAACTGTTTATTAAGCAATAAAATCTAAACAATAWTAAACAATAAAACCTCTTGCTGCTCCAGAAGAGATACAAACTCACCAAGTCCCCTACCCGGGCTGTGGCTCAGCTCACTCAGCCTCTGATCAGTCCCTGCGGTGCTGGAAATGCCGCGGCCCAGGCCCGGCCTGGTGGGCCTCAGGTGTGAGCTGCCCGTGCTCCTCTGGTGTTCAGTCTGGAGAAGGTCTGAACAGGTCCAAAGGGAAGGGAAAAAAACCCCACAGTCCAGAGAACTTCTTTGCCTCAGCTAGCTAAACTAACTAAAAGCAAAGGAGAGCTCTGTCCTGCTGTCTGTCCACCCACAGATATCACAGTCTAGGAGCAGGAATGTGGAGGAGTGAGTGCAGTTTCTGAAAAGAAACTCCGTGCTTCTTCTCTCCCCCCTTCACTCTTGGAACAAGTCTCACAGGTGCAAAACTTATTATTCAACAAAACCAGAACAGATGACTGGGGATACAAGCATCATACAGTCAAGCCAGGACACTCCAGGAATCTCCGGGTTCATTTATGTCCTGTTCTGCTGCCCATCCAACTGATACCAGGGGTTGGAGCTCCCCATGAACATGAGGCTCCTGATTTTTGTCCAGAGTGGCCTCATCTGCTGGTTGCTGGTGRGGTGGCCCGTGGCAGACCCCACTGCAGCGTCACCTGTCCCTCACCCTCCTCCAATCCTGACCCTGATCAGCTCTGGCTTGGCTCCTCATCCATCCCCAGTCCAGCTGGTCACTGGCACAGAGGGAGACACCCCCTCCTGCTACCTGTCCTTCCTGAAAATCCCTTATCCTTCCTTATCCAACAATCCAGCCATATGATGCTGATCACAGCCTCTCTAACTCCAGTTTCTGCTCCCTGTGCTGTGTCCRTTTACACAGAGGCATTTCAGTTTGGCTCCCCATGAAGGGATTTGCTGTCTGCACTGGCTGGAATTYCTTTGTGCTGCTCTTCAGGTGCTCTYCTGCTGTCCTGCAATGCCTCTCCAGTCTCTGGACACACCAAACTGACATGAGTCTGTTTGTTGATTTAGGTTCCCCTCTCCCAACAATCTCAATTTAAAGCCATTTTCTCCTGCTTAGCATCTTAATATTTCCCTTTGGTATTTCCCTCCATGCAGGCAAAGCCTCCACTCTCAAGGAGTTTTTTAGGAAACGTGTGGCCAAAGTAGGAAAAGAGAGAAATTTAGGATTTAAGGATAACAAACTGTCTTTAAGTCCCTTATAGAAGGGGTAGAAAATCAAACGTATACTTTAGCACAAGAGCCAGCCAGAGTATGTTCCCCAGCAGAAATGTACAGCTTTGGCAGCTGAAGCTTTTAAACTGGAAACATCTTATCAGAAAGCCAGAATATTTCAACAGAGAAATATTACTCATAGATTTCACAATCTATTTACCTCCTCCAATAACCCTCCCTATCCTAGGCTGCAGGGCCGGGGTATATCATTGTCATTCCTTATATCAATGTCATCCTTTTTTTTTTTTCAAAGGTAACCTTTAAAAATAGCTTCACCATTTCTCAAATAGATTCCAAATTGCAGTGGAGTGACAAGAGGACAAGCTTTTCTTGAGTTTTATTTTAGCTGTGAAGTTCCCCTTTGTTTCACATCTCTCCTATTTTTGTCACATTCAACTGTAGCTGGAGAAAGCCACTGAGAAAAAGCAGAAGCTGCAGACTCACCCCCAAGTACAAAAAGTGGTGGAAGTCATTACTTCTGCTCTAATAAAAAGAGTCACATAACTCCTTCTGCTCACAAATCCAGCCTGAAGGGTCAGATATTGTTTTAGCCTGCAGAGGAGCTTGCCCATGGACCCCCAAGTTCAGAGTCCCAGCCCTTCCCTCTCTTTTTCAGATCTCTTTTCACCACTGAATGGCAAGTTCTGTAAAAGCCACAAAGTTCCAAGCTATATGTGGCATAAGGCAGCTGTTTGTCCCAAAATCCCACTGAGCTGACTACAGCAAGACACAAATTACAAGCTTTACCTAGCAGCAGATAACCCACCAAGCAATTTCTRGCTTTGAGCTATGGGAGTCAGTGGGGCTCACCCCTGCAGCTGCCTGCACTTGATTCAGTTCTATTTTTGAGCCCTCTTTTAACTTTGGGGCCCTTGGGTGAGAATTGCCCAGGGTGAGAGAAGGCAAAGGAAAACAGGGGGTGCATTTCACTTCACCATAGTGACTTTATCCTTACAGCTAAGCATCCAGCTACATTCTAACCAAATATCTTGGGTTTGAATTCAAAATTTTGCACATAAAATACCCTTCCTTAAACCTAGAGATGGGCTGAACAGGGTGTGTGGGCTGCTATATAGTTGCATACCCTTTCTTTTTTCTTTTTTTCCTGTATTTTGTATTAAGTTGTGTAAGACCCGAAATATCATTGAAATAAGATGACAAAGGCTTCATTTTTTTTTTCCAAYGTTGGAAGTTGTCTAAGCAACAGAGACCTCCTAGTACAAAGCGGAACAGGCTCTGGACCACCATTAGCAACCTGAGCTCTGACTGTAGATTCCCATTTACCTCGTTAAAATTTTGACTCACAAGTGAAGGGTGGCTCCACACAGCCCAGCAGAGACTGGGCAGAGATCCCAATTTGTCTGAGGATCATTCCAGYTGAGCTGATCCCATCACAGTCTCCAATGCCACGCAGATTGAAAAGGCTGGATCCTGAAGCAGTAATGGCCAAACTCTTTTTTATTTATGAGCCAGAAAACTCTCATGGGCCCTGATATTTCCAAATATTAGACTGGGAAGTCTAGAATGGTCAAATGTCTCGCTTTTACTGCTCTTCAGACATAAATGATGGATAAATTTTGATGGAGACGCCTCTCTTAGCAAGACCAAGCACCTCTCTGTAACTAACTTTCTCTTCTTGCACATGAAAAGATCCAAGGAGACTCAGAGCCCCTCCAGAACTTCCATCACACTTGCTTCTGGCACAAAAGCCTTCCTGACCCACCTGAGGGGCTGAAACTACACCCCAATCTTACATTACTCAGCCTCCTGCTTGGTTTTTTTGCACCCTGCRTTTCATGATGCTCAAAAAGACAAAGAGGCAGCAATGGGAAAACATTTCTGTGGCTGAGTGTGGCTTTTGCTCCAAAAATACACCAAGCAGCTGGATGCCACAGGCATGCAAATGAGCAAGGGCTYAGTTTGCATTTGAGCATTGAGAAATACACTTGATGCAATTTCACCTGTCACCAAGACACAGCTGTCCCCAGGAACAAAGTCTAGCAAGGCAATAATTGGTGTATTGGAGTGACAAACCCTTCTTGTGTGCAGTACAACTTTGGGAAGGCCAAGCCAATCTGGCAGGTGCTGGCATGGTTACTGCTTTTTTTGTTTTTGGGTGCTGGCTCTTCTGCCAGTGTTTTTTAGTGTGTTGGAGGTGTAGCTCGGGAATTTTTACTGCCCCAGAAAGTCACCAAGTGGTGCTGAGATGGGTCCTGACACCCTGCAAGAAGAAACACAAGCCATGGACAAGCTGCTTCTCTTCTTTGTCACTTGGTCACAAGAAAACCAGAAAATTTATTATTTACTATTTAATTTATTTTCTTTTAAGTTTTTGTTTTAAATTTTATTTTCTAAAATTTGYTATTTATTATTTRTTATTTAATTTTGTATGAACAGGGCCTTGCTTTGCCACTATTTACYCCACCTTACTTCTCACAGAGGTTTTAAAGGAAAAGAATGGACTTTTCTTTGTGTGGGAACTCTCTGGCATTGAGAATTGCTACAATTTGGGGTTTTTGGTGCCCATTATACTACCCCTAAGGAAATATACATGTATGGCATCCTGCATAAACCCAGCAGAGCTGGAGAGTCAAGCAGACACCAGAGCAAGAAGCTGCACCTGCACCAAATTGAGACAGGGCTGTTAGGCTTCACTGTGTGAGCAAAGGATGCAGAATCAGAACAAAAGGGAGAAATCAAGTTATTTGTCTGTGGTTGCACAGACAAAGCTGCAGCAAAGCCAGAGCGCTCTAGTCTGAGTTCATACTTCGATCAATTTCCCACAGGGCCATCCTTCCCCYAGCAAACAGCTTCCACAGAGCTCACACCATGCACACAAGGATATTTATCACCAGAGAGGATAATAAAACACTCACAGAAAGGCTGAATTCCAGACTTGATTACATGGAAAACCAAGAGCTCTCATGAATGCTGAGTATCTCACATTGCGTTATCACAGYGCACACTGGACAGCTTTTCCCTGAAAGGAAAGCTTGTGGCCACACAGGGTTTTGGGATGGGAAATGGCAAAAACACTGGCTCATTATTTATTGTGTTGGCTCTCCAGCATTTCTGCATCACCAGATGCTAGGCTTGTCTAAACCCACTGGCCCAAAACTAAATGGACACAGGCCCACGAAGCACTGCCCTTAGCCCCTCACCCCTCTTTGTGGAGCCTACATCTGGTCAAATCTACAYGTACAAAGGGTACAACAAGTCCAAGAGAGCAGCAGCAGATAGATATCAGAGAGATAACCTCTCATATTTCTTTAATGCAGGACAAAGAAACAAGTGAATCCTGAGGTGCAGGTTCCTTGGAGATGCAGCAGTAGAAGTGAGCGTGCTGGCAGGACATTTTCTTTGTGGAACAAGCTTCCAGTGAAGAAATAGATCTCATCCACCTGGAAACAAGGTCATGGTTTTGAGGCATATTAGTTGAGTAAATCACTACAAGCCCTGACATGCAAGGGAAAGTAACAGTTCAGGACAGGTACAAGGTCTCACCCCTGCTGAAGTCAATTAATAAAGCCATTATATGGCCAGGCCTGTTTGCAGCAGCCAGAAATCCAGTTTCAGAGTTCCAGGCAAATCTCTACTGTGGGAGAAGGAGGGGAAAATAAAAGAAACAGATCACAAAATGATATGATACAACATATTTCCTCTAAACGCTTCAACGTGGAAAGACTGGCAGAGGTTCCCATGAGGTGTTAGTAAATCTCTCAGCAAATAACCAAGGCAGCAGAAACAAAATTAATACATGCCAGGGGCAACCAACAGGTTTTTAATTGGTTTGGTTTGGTWGGTTTTTTTCTTCCTTTTAATTCCACTCTCTCATTTCACTCTGTGTTAGGCAATTCGTTATCTAATTTAAAGCAGGCACCATACCTTAGAGTCTCCTCACTTTGCACATTGCATGTTTAGACCATCTCCTTCGTGTGATTTTTTTTTTGTCTCCYTGCATTGTTTTGGCTGCCAGAGTAGAAATCCTTTGCCTCTGATTTCCAGAAAATCTGGATTCCTCTCTCTGCTTGAAGCCAATTGAAGCAGCTGCTGCCCTGACTGCAAAATCAAGAGGGTAGAAGCCCTCAGAAYCAAAGGTGACTTTGCAAAAAACATCTGAAAATGTTTTAGGCACCATTTTCAAAGAATCAAAGGAAGTATTTAAGTTCTCAAGTGACTTACCTTGAAATGACATGAAAATKCACCTGTGTATGCTGCAGAATGCCTTCCCCTTCTGGAAACATGTGGATGTTTCCTCTGGACTAAAAGAGCAGCTGCAAACAGAGGGTGAACTGGAAGGTCGTGTAAATCCAAGCCCTCCACCTGCTCTCTCTTTTAGAGGTTCCTCCAGCTGTGGCAGAGGTCTGGGGCAGGTATAACTCACCTGGGACCTGGTCCAGGTCTCATGGAGGCCATGAGAGCTTTCCACTGGCTTTTATAGGCTTTGGATCCAGCCCAGGCTGGGGGAGCTGGAAGGTGCAGGTTAAAATATCCCCCCGTCCTGCATTTCCTTTTACACACACAGAGTAATTCCCTCCTCTCTAGCTGGTTTCAGTAAGAGTTTGTGGATTGTTTTGGATTTCTTTTTTTTTWAATTTTTTAATCCAKGTTCTCTTGTATGCAGTTWCTGCCCCGAGGCTAGAGCAAGGCTTTGAAAATCTACACTTCTGRGGTTTTGGACTTACTGTTGGGTACAGTTTGTCTGATTTTTATCATGGAGCTCTGATTAAATCCCGTGCCATCCTCACAGAGTTAGAAACCCTACTGATTTCAGGGAGGTGAGAGTTCCCTTGCCCCAAGCCAAGCTGAAAACCACAGATAACATGAGGTGCTGCTCCCAGGAGATGCCTCTGACTCTAAATCAAGGCCTGAGACTCTTAAAACTCATTTTGCCCCCAGCTTCTGCAAAGCACTCTCTGCTGAGCCCTAACACGATCCTTCCTTGCACAGGAATTGGCTGTGCTGGTTGGTTCATTTAGGCTTGTGTTGTGTTTATAGAGTGTGACAGAGCTGGGATAATGATGATAATTGGGTTTGGCACAGCATGAGCAGAAAATGTGSAGAAGAAAGGAGTGCCTGAGATGAGTTTCATCTTGAGTTTATCTAGAGACAAACTGCTGTAGGGGATTTCCTCTGCCTTATGGCCAGCAGGACCTGCTACAAGCTCGTAGTAATTCTCCTCTCAAAGTGATCTGGATTAAGAGCATGTTTGTTCAGGTGCCTGTAGCTGCAGCTTAGAAACCAAGACACAAACTAAAAAAAAAAAAAGGAAAAAAAGGAAA
>JACDOX010000019.1:7651624-7664576 GCA_014549065.1 Cardinalis cardinalis
TTTTCTTTTCTTTTCTTTTCTTTTCTTTTCTTTTCTTTTCTTTTCTTTTTCTTTTCTTTTCCTTTTTTCTTTCCTTTTTTCTTTTCTTTTCCTCTTCTCTTCTCTTCTCTTCTCTTCTCTTCTCTTCTCTTCTCTTCTCTTCTCTTCTCTTCTCTTCTCTTCTCTTCTCTTCTCTTCTCTTCTTTTTTTTCAAAATGTAGTTGCTATTTTTGGA
Source organism: Cardinalis cardinalis (assembly GCA_014549065.1). Lineage (NCBI taxonomy): Eukaryota > Metazoa > Chordata > Aves > Passeriformes > Cardinalidae > Cardinalis > Cardinalis cardinalis. Next base: position 7,651,839 of record JACDOX010000019.1, read on the forward strand.
CAGAAACTTCTGAAGTTTTTAATTTTCTTTCTTATTACCAGCTCCACGTTTCATATGCAGCTGTAACAACCTCCAAGGCTGAAATAGAGAGTAAGAAACCCAGTGCAGGTTAAATTCTAGGGAAAAGGTATTTTGAACCTGTCTGGAAAGTTTTCAGCAGAAAATCTGTCACTTTAATGCTGTTTGAACATGAGTCATGCAGTTCTTTGTTGCATGTCAATTTCTGCCAGAGAACTGAAATAATTCAAAGAGCAACACAAGTCTTTTTCTTTTTCAAATTTGATCTTTTCACATCTTTTGCTGCATCCTCATTACCCTTTTTTGTTTAGGAATGCCATAAAATGAGGTAAACACTCTTTCAGTTTTGACAAAAMAAGGCATTTTGATAATTTAAAAAACAAGGCACATTTAAGTTTGAAAGTAGATGCTTCCATAAAGCAGCAAGATTAAAAATTCATATTAAATATCCCATGTGACAGAAATCATATTTTCTGTCATGCTGTCAGATACTGTTTTCCCTGTCAATCCTTTTCACCCATTTTAGATGTATTCTGGGACAAGAATTCTAATTTTCGTTTTCACATTCACTTTTTTTTCCTTCTCATTCCCTTTCCTTCTTGTAGTAGCATGTAACCAACTGTACAAATAAAATGAGTGAGTGAAGTAAATGAGGGTTCAGATCATCTGCCTAGCCTGTGGTGCCATTTGCCTTTTTCAGGGAATTTTCTGGGTGTTCAGTGCCCAAAAATCAGTTCTTCTGGGTTCAACCAGCAGCATCCACCTTGCTGAAAAATCTTCTTTTTATTGCTGCCCGGTGGGATCACTGTGGTCATCTCCTTTACCCGTTACCTCCTTACTTTCCACCATTTCCTTCTTTTCTTGAAGAAAGGATAGGATTGAGATCCAAAAGAAGAGTCCCATGAAGAGTACCTGAAGGACTCATGGCCATGATTTTTGTSAGGGATTTAGATGGATATCCTTACATCCAAGAGTCAGTGGAGGACTGCTCAGGACTGYGTGCATTTCCCAGAACCCAAAACCATGCATAGGTTTGGTGAAGAAAATGAAGAAAAAGAGGYAGGGTGAGCCAGAATCCCCTCCTTCTCCATGGACTATTTCCTCACTGCCATGCTGGTGACCTAGAGTCTCTCCAACATTTTGCTCTTCAGAGCCCCTCAAATGAGMCTTGAACACTGAAACTGTTTGATCAGGAGAAATTTAATTTTTTTTTAAGCCCACATGAGGAGCTGCTCTGAGATCAGGAATGCCAGTGACAACAACAGGACCAGGCAGAGCCCTAAAGCAAGTGCTTCTCTTTTTTTGATTTATGGAGCCCAGAAAAGCCAGAGGGAAGTCAGAAGCGTGGATTTGTCAGCACCAGCCGCTCCCACAGGTGTCCCTGAGGGCAGAGCAGGTGGCACAAAGCSCTGGTACCCAGGGCAACTTCTCCCTGGCTACCTTTGTGATGACTTTCCATTGCACCAGGCAGAACTTTTGGCCAAAGTTTACATCTTCCCTCCCCAAACTGAGGACTGCAAGCAGTCAGCAGGGCAGGTAACTCCGAGGGAACAACCAGCCGAATAACAAATGCAGTATTCTCTTGACCTCACTTGGAAACAAGCAGCCAAAAAAGCACRAAGTGGGCAAGGATTTTGGGGTTGTTTTTGCCCTGCCTCCAAACAGCAATGCTTGTTCTGTGTGGAATCTGGCAGCCCCTTGTGCTGGCTGGCACCCAAGATCAGATCCATTCCATGCTATCCTATCCAATGAAGCCAAATGAAGGCAAGACAGGTTTCTTCTGCAAACTCACTCCTCTTTTTTGCATCAACACGTGCATGACACGTATTTATCCTGGAAGAATGACTCACTGTGGCATTTCCCACTGGTGTGGCTGTTCCTGGACACGGGTCTGAGATAATGGGCGCAGACAGCAAGGGCAYGGGCGCTGCCAGCTGTCTTGTCCTGGTTTCTGTGGCCTCAGAAATCACATCACACGATGACAATCAGCTCTTTCATCAGCAGGCTGGTGGCTGAAGGCCAGATTTTGCCCACAAARCAGACAGGAAAGGTGGCACATGTCCCTGTCCAGCCACATCACAACCCACAGAGGAGATGTGACTTCCACCTTGTCACCACTTCACTGGGGTGGCAGGTTAAGTCTGAAAAGCCTGTCACAGAGAGGTGCAGGCACAAATACATGTAACTGGAACTTTGCATGACAACGTGGCCAGAAAAAGTAACTATTGAACGAATAAGTGTTACGTAAATATTAAAATATGATAATAAGCTTCATTAAGTACATGGCACCACTTATATGACTATATTCCTCAACTCTGCACCTGGATCATGTTATATGTAAGAAGGAGGGGTGGAAAATAAGATTGGGCTCTGTATATGGAGTGTAGAAATTATATCCAGTTAGGAGGAAGACCCAAAAAGATTAAAAAGTCMACAGGTTACTCCTCTGTCCCTCCTCCCAAGTGAAGGCACCTTCTTGTTAAGCTTCTGGCTATGGTTACTTTAATGACATATTGTTACTTAATATCATTTTTACTATTAGAGCTCCATCACAACTAGGTAATTTACCAGCCTTTGAATCTCTTTCTCTTACTTCAGTAAACAGCACTATTTGTGAATCTGTGATCACACAGGTTCTCGCTGAATATGACCACACTTACAGTGATAAATTTATTCTCAGAAATTAAGCCCAGCAGCAATCAGTCCTCTGGTCTCTGAGGACCAGCTGGAAAGAAAAGGGGTTTATCTTCTGCCAAATTCCAACACCTTTAATGTAGCTGTCTTAGGACCCAGCTGAAAGGAGGAACGCAGAGAGAGCAGCCCCAAATTCTGTCTTATGACACAAACTTCCTTCTCACAGCTCCAAARAAAAGCTCGTGGATCATTAGCCACTCGGTCAGGCACTCACACTTTTTGCCCTAGGCATCATTTTTCCAACCTACCAGGACAAAATGTGGCATGCTCAAGACTGGCAGGCACCCCAGTGCCACAGCCTGGATTTTCTTCCCTGTGAAGGACAGTCCCTGCAAGAGTCTCATTTCCCCCATCAGTGCTGGCATCTGCCACTGCCTTTGACCAAATAAAAGGCTCAAATAAAAGACAGGCAGCTCCTGCTTGCCACCAGAGYTTTTTTGAGCAGAGTCCTCAAACTCAAGCCAGGATGTGTGCTCGGTGTGCTGCAAGTTTTGGCAATCTCTTGTTTTTTCCTGGTGGGCTCATTATTTGTGTGTCTGTGCCCTGAGCTCACCCTTGGGAATGTCTGTCCCAAAATGCATTTTCTGAGCTGTGTTTTGCCTTGTACCTTCACTCTTCTGTGCCCAGAACCCCCAGTGGAACTGCTCCACCTCGCTGTGTCACTGTCATCTGAGCCACTGCCACCAAACCCCAACCACTGCTTGATGGAAAGTGATTGGGAGTGGGATTTGTAGCAGCTTCCATCYATCTGGATGCACTGAGAGGGATCCTCTCCAGCTGAGCTGTGTCTAGCAGGGTTGGAGGCAAGGCCTCTCCTGAGCAYGTGAGATTTGTGATTCAGGATTCAGGATTTGCGTCCTTCCTRGAAGCGGAGCAGCTTGTCACAGTGTGAAAGCCAGCTGACAACTCTGCCCAGGAGCCCACAGCTGAAGTGGAGCCATGTCCCACGATGCTGGGCTAAATKGATTTATTTCAGCATCCTCTTACTCCTTTCACGTCACTACTTCTTGCCCTGAAGAGGTCAGCTGTGCCCCAGAGTCTGCTTCACCACTCCGCGCAGCTGCCAAGCTTGGAAAACTCTGTTTTGCTCCTTCCTGCAGGATCTTACAGAACTTCTTAATTCTCCCAGCACCTACAGGAAAGATTTCTTACTTTTCCCTCACCACAAAGCCTCCTTCATGCCTAAAAACCTCTCAGTAACCAGTCAGGGAATACCCACTGCTCTGGCTCTCTGGAGAGGCACTCAGCTGAGAAGTTGTGCTACCTAAGTGTAGCTCCCCCAAAATATCACCTGCTCAGCTGCAGGGGATGGTGACACACACAAGAGCTCACCCAAACACCTGAATTCCAGCAGCTGGAATTCCAGGGAACTGGCATCCCACCCAGGGGAGGAAGCTGCTAGGCAGCTGTGGCCAAAAGGAAAAGTCAAGGCTTGGAGTAAATCTACTGAAAGAAGGRGAAAACGGGAGAGCAGGGAAATGTTAGATTCAATTTTTGCACTTTTCAAAATGAGTGGGAGATTTCAGCTCCAGCCTTGCTTGGATGCTGCTGGCTCAAGCCACARAATAGATAAAATTTAAAGTGCCCTCTGGATCAGATAACACATATTTTGTAGAGATGATGCTGCACAGTTTGGCCACGGCCAAGGACAGCCAGAGGCTGCCTTGTGCAGTGCTTTAACCACAACACAGCCCTGATTTAAACCACTTTCCTGTTCCTTTCAACACCCTGACAAAGCTGGAAATCTATGTCAGTGCATACGCTGTGCAGTGATTTTAATACAAAAAAAACTGCATACAGATACGACCGAGATGTTTCAAACTGATAAAGACAATAAGTGAGGATAAAAGCAAAAAGAAAAGAAAGTTCAACCTGAAAGTGCRTGTTTGAACTGGACTGTTTGGACAGTCCTAGCCTGACTTGGAGGGAGCAGGGCAAAGCCCTTCTCACTGCTTATCTGCAGAGCTATTCTTGGCTTCTCCATCTCAGGTTTTAGTTTGAATATCTGCAATTATTTACCTACAGCATGTACCAATTTTTTTTTTTTTTTTCCTCTTGTTGAACAATGACTAATTGCCTCATGTGAAGGCAAATATTTAAGTATGTGTGCAGGAAAGCTTTTCCCTGCTAGACAGATAGCAGCACTGTAAAAAGCCTGGTGGCTCATACGTGGGGTTTCACGTGTTTTGCTTAATTTCTAAGCACATTTCTAAATTTCTAAGCTCTATGAGGTTTAAAAAGCATCAGATTTCTCATGTCAAGGTTTTGAAGCACAGCCTGAGGTGGCCTTTTCAATACAAAAGGCATGCAAACTTCCCTGTGGGTATGCAGTTCATCCAAAGCCTCAAAGGAGAAATTGAAATAAGAATAGATTCATGTAAAAAGAAAAACAGGAACTGACTAATCAGCAAAATTTCACAATTTTCTTCAGCACAGAGAAAACATAAGACATTTGCAACATTCGCTGCTTAAATAAGCTGCTCAAAATTATTGTATAAAGTTATTTTAAATTTTTTTTTTTAAAGGGTAAAGCTTTCCAAGATACCTGGCCTTACACTTTAGTCTTTCGACAAACCTGTCACAGTACATTTCTCAGCAATACTGCCCAGGGTTTTGGGAAGAAAGTTTAAGACAAAAGCTCAGGACTAAATGATTGATTGTACTTTGTACTGTAAAAATTTAGGCATTTAGTGAATTGCCAACAAATAGTGGGGAGATTGTTCTTCATTTAAGATTACTCAATCTTAAATGAAGAACAATCTCCCCAATATTTGTTGGCAATTCACTAAAATGCAGTTTATGTCTCAGAGTTTTTCTGCATCACAGGCAATAGCACAAGGTCTCTTTTGTGGTCAAATCTTCTATCCATGCAATACAGGTGCAGACAGAAAATTCGTGTACGCCAAATGGCATCCTGAAAAATGCTATCTTTAAATAAAAGAAAAAAAAAAACAAGGGAAAAAAAAAAAAAAAGAAAAGTGATCTCACACTTAAATTGGCACGTGCAGAAGCACATAATGTTCAGATGGAAGTTTATTCAGATAATTTCCAAGCCTGGTCACCTGACTTCTGGGGAAGCAAGGCTTGTACAATATGCTAAGCTCAACACCACTTTCTCAGTTTTTCCCCAAAGAGGATTCCAAAGAGTTTGCAAACTCATCAGCCTGAAATCTCCTATTTTACCACAGAAAAATTTATATTGGTCACCCAGGCACCGTTCCACCTCTTCCAGATGTTGCCTTTCGTTTTCATTTTGGTTTGCATTGTCTGAGATAAGTGACATCAGGATGGTAACATAAGCCTGCAGAACAGCATGTCCTGCTGTTGGATGTAAGTGATGCATAAAAGAAAAAAAATCAAAACAAAACAGAAAAAAACCCCTAGTTTCAGCTGCAGATTTAATAGCTGTCAGCACATGGACTTTTTAATTGATATTAGAATTTATTTTTTTTTTTTGCTTAACTTAAAGCATCTGGGTCTGCAAGGGAAACAAATAGTTATGGCTTTTTACATGTAGCACAGGACTTGGTTTTTCCAAAATGTACATGAGCTTTTAAGAGTCAGGACCTTGATCACATGGCTGAATATTTAGCCCAAAGGTAAATTTGATGTGCTTTCCTTTAAGCACTTTCCAGTGCTGTTCCTACAGAGACCTGAGCCTCAAAGGTAAAATAAAAAGGTTTAAACAAAAAGGTTTAAATGCTTGCTAGCTTTGAAAGCTTCCTCCTCACCCACTTTTACACCCCTCAGGGAATAAATTCACATGTACAGGATGAATTGCACTTCTTCCACTAATGCTGGAAATTACTGCTGCAATCACAGATGTCTGAAATTATTTTTGCAAACAAGCATAAGTTGTCCTGCCCTTGTTGGCTCAGCACTGAAGGATCCCACCAAGATAAACCATATCTGCTGAACACAGGGCACGGGGGTCTGCAAAGCACCCAGAGCTCCAGGGAACATCTCACTTGCAGCTACCTGTTCCCAGCATGGTGTGATTCAACTTTAGCAGCACATCCACAGGTCAGGGCCCTTCGTGCAGAAATATGGGGAAAAGCAGAGCTGAGATAATGCAGTCCCAAGGCAACCCAAACAAGGGATAATATATTAAATAAAAGATGCCCTTTAACATCAGATATTCCTCTTTACTTCTCGCTACAGCTGGTCACAGCCTGACATTCCCAACCACAGAATTGGGGCTCACCYCTCATGGAGACCCCAAAATGGTTTGTCCAGGTGAATGCCTTGTTCAGCTTTCATGGGGCACCATGGTGCTGCTCATTCTTTCAATGTGAACTCACCTTGAAGCAATTGGATCCCACCAGRGAAAGTGTCTCCTAACACAGCTCAGTCTCTTTGTCAAATCCAGGTGTAAAATTATTCTTGCAGGAGGTTGTGGTCTTGTACTTCACTCCCCTTGAGGCTAACAGCAATTTTGTTGCTGACTTCAGTGGATATCTGGCCACAATTTGAAAAATCCAAGGATTTGGGAAACAAAAAATACTCAGAAAAAACACAGAATTCAAGCTTACCCAGCCTGAATATAATTTTTACACCATAAAATGGTATAAAGACTCCAACACTGTCTATGGTCACAATACAACACTGATGCACAGGACATCAGCTTTTTCAGGAAGTCAGGACCACAGCAGGAGCCTGGAGAAAGATTTTCATTGCTCCTCCAGTGCTGACCCTTCTCTTTGCCAGTGCAGGCCACCCCCAATAAGATAAGGACCAATAAGATCCAAACCACAGTCTGTGCTCAACATTAATCCAGAAAAACAGCCTGAAAAGTCTGGAGGAGGGTTGAGGTGCAAAACTGCTGCCATGAAGCATTCAGGACCCAAAGGATTTGCCTGAACTCAACTCAATAATAAACTGAAATTAAATAATAATAAATAATAAAAAATAACTGAATAATAAACTGAAATAAACTGAATAATAAACTGAAATAAACTGAATAATAAACTGAAATAAACTGAAATTTTCCTGAAAATACAGCAGCAGCTGAAGCCCTTGGAGACACAAATGCATCTCGGCTGTCACCTCCACATTTGTCCAGATTGCCCTGCTGGTCCCTTCTCCATCCACATTTCTGAAGATTATCTTTACTCCTGAATGATCTATTTACTTTTTTTACTATCTTTTTACTCCATAAATGATCTTTTCTCCTGTCTGTGGCAGGTAACTTCATGAATGCAGCAAGTCCCTTCCCTCTGCCCAGCCTCTCTCTCAGGAAGATTGTGGAATACGTGTCATCTGCCAAGTCCCTGGTTGGAAAACTTCAACCAAATATAGAAAGTCTGGACAAGAAATGGGTAATTTTTTTTTTCCTCCCTTCTCTGCTGCCTGGTTTTAAGTCTGTCTGCAGCTGCTGGAGATACAGGGAGCCTTGAAAGAGTGACCACTTTTATTTTTTGACTCGATGGCAAGCCAGGCTCACCACAAAGCCATTTTTTATGGTTTTASAAAAGGCATGTGGCAAACCTTAGAAAAGCTACTTAGTCATCCTGTTAGTGACCACTGTCTTGTAGAGTTTTTCCCCTCTTCTCTCTCCCATACTCCTCACAGAGATTTTTCTACCACTTCCCAGAGCAGAGGCACAGAGTCATCAGCCACTCAGCATGTTTAAGAAATGTTTCCCTGCTGGTTCTAAAATATTTGTTTTCACAGAGCAGCGTGTCCTGGAGGTGAGATTTAAAACACACTTTTACAGGAAAATTGCAGTTAAACCAYGAAAACAACTGAGAGCTGATAGAGCTATCCCTAGGAACAATTACYTTTATGGATGCATCAAAATTTCAGATGTAGAACTGGACAACTAATTGGAAAAAATAAAAAGGAAGGAAAAAGAAATAATTAGATTTCATGGATMGTTTAAAACAGTTTAAAAACCCCAAGCTGTTGCTTTGTTGGTAGGAAGTGAGGGACAGCCATGCTATTGACCAATCTCAGATCTAAATTGTGGCAGAATTTCTCTGCTATAATGYAATGACTGAATGCCACTCACAGCCTTTGGCTTTAATCAGACCACTTGCCCAATTTCTGCCATTTCAATTCCTGCTAAACCTTGTTATTCCCCACCTAGCCAGTTGCAAAGTGGTAGAAACACTCTTTTACTATTTTGGGGATTTTTTTGGCATGGCAGAGATAGGTCCCTCCCATCTTCTACTCTGTTCCCTATCCCTTGGAAATAATCCATTTAACAACAGGACACATCAAAGAGCCTTCAGACCTTTTTGTCAGGCACCAGGTGAGAAAAATGCCAGCCTGGATGTGGCAGGATCGATATCTACCCAAGCAGSGACACCTTTTCCAGRACAAATCCCTGCTCCAGGTGCCCCAAGGTGAATATGAACCAAATGGAGCTCATTTAGCTCAAAAGCAGAGTTCTGCCTTAGAAATGCACTGCRCAAGGCAAGACGAGGGGTTTGCAGGAGTTTGGGGGACTCTGTGCTTGGTTTCTGACAAGGAATTCTACTCAGGATATAAGAATAATCTTGCCAGCACTCATCCACAAAAAATTTGCTTTCAAAGCAAGGAATTTATTCAGTAGTTATTCCTTTGTGCCACTCCAACACAAAGGAGAAAGGTCTGTGCCACGGGGGGATGGACACATTTCATCCCTTGTCWTTTTCAAAGGTGGCTCTATACGAAATCAGAGTCAAGTAAGGTTCAGTAARATCATGATCATTTGTGGGTATAACTCCAGCCAGCCCCCATGAACAGAGCCTGAGCTGCAAAGGAAGCATAAACACTGCATTTAGAAAGGGCTGAGAGCGCACTTTAAATTTTTTTTTTTTTTATATCAGGAATTTCACTAAAAAAATTAAAGGGAGAAAGTCCTCCAAGTGCTTGAGGAAACAGGAAAATTTATTTATTAATAAAAATTTGGTTTTAAAAAATAATTTTTTAAAATATAGGTATTCAAATTGCTTCCCTACTTTCATCTTTCCCTTTACMCTTCCCATTTCCTTTTGGGTGGAAGAAAGATTAAAGAAGGAGAAATATCTGAGGGTAACAGTGATAGAAGCAATCAGGGGGAGAAACAAACAACCACATTCTTATGGAAGTAAAGAATGGGGAATTGGGATGAATAAATGAAAACTTTGGGTTGTTCATGAAAAACATAATTTTTCAAGGCTGTGCAAGAAATGTTGGGAGCTTCACCCTTGATCATCCTGTGCWAAGGGAAGCAACCCATGCTTCAGACACTGCTCTACACCAATGGGACACTGAAAATGGTCCACCAAAAATACAAAACAGAGAATCTGGATTTGAAAACGCAGCTTCTGAGGGACAGAGTTTTCCAGTCACACTCCAGGATCCATTTCCATTTTTTCCAGGCTGGGAAGAGAGCAGGAGGATGAAGGCATCTGCTGACCGAGCTGATACTGCCCTGGAGATTTGTTCCAAAGAAAAAAATCCTGGTTTTATTTTTCTTTTTGGCATGGAAAAATACTATTCAGAAGAACCAATGAAAACGTTTTCCTTTCTATTTTCACTCATTAAATGAAAGTGAAAATGCCAAGATTGACAGGTTTTTGGGGAAAGCACCTCAGTTTGGGGTAGATGCTCTCGTTTGGGAACTCTCTTCAGTTCCTCCRGGAAGCATTTCCAGCTCATTTTTTTCCACTCAGGGAAAGAGAGGGAGCAAGTGAAAAAAGATGCATTATTAAAGCTGATGTGGTAGAAGCAGCCTGTGCAGGAGGACATTTCATTCTGTCCCCTCAGTTCTCTGGAAGACCATTTGTCTGCTGGTATTTACCTTAGGAACCTCCCAAATATCAGCCAATTTGTGTTTATTTTTCAGAGCTCAGCACAGTATCTAGTAGTTGTTTTTACATTTCACTCAAGAGATAGATAAAGGGCTGCAAAATGTGTGTATTTTGAAAGTTAGTTTTCCACAAAGTGTACACAACTAGACAGGAACATGACCCAATTAGCACTGGTGTTTTGAAAGGAAGTTACTACTTTCAGCCATAGCAAACCATATCACAGCCTTCTTTTTAATAAGTGAAACTAAAAARGAAAACGTTTTTATTGATTCATCTGAATAGTATTTTTCCATGACAAAAAAAAAAAAGGGRAAAAAAAAGATTTGTTTCTTTGGGACACTTTTTTTTAAGAGGCTCAAATGAGTTACTGAAACACAAAACTACACTGGATTCTACCATCTCCAATTACCCATAAAAACTTATTTGTTCTGAACATAAAGGTCTAAAATTTTCCCTAGAGAACCTACAAACAGTGGACTTGATTTTAGCCTTAGATACACACAGCCTTGAGAGTCTATACTTATGAGTAACACTCTGGCAATTTTGGTCAGACTGCTCAAAAGCCMATCAAAGGCAGCAAAGGTCATTGTTCTCAGAGAGTTCAGATTAGAAATCACCAATACCCAGAAAAATAAAGGGGACTAAGAAATGTTAAGGTTAGCTGTATCACAATGGATGTGTCCATCAGAAAATGAGCCAAACCAGAGGTAAATGTTTTAAAAAAGTAAGTACATATTTTTTGTCCTGCTCACAGAGACTTGGCGTCAACCGGAGTGTGCAGTGTTTTGTGTTACTGGATACCAAAACTCCTCTTATAAACATTCTGTCAATATCTCTCTTCTTTAATCTCAGCAAACTGATGGGTGGCAGCAATTATACAGGATGACTTATTTAAAGTGCTGTAGCAGGCCTAAGCTAATCCACGAGCTCCTTTTCCTTGCCCAAGCCATGTGGAACTCGTCCTTCAGCCGTACAGGACCACAACTCATTTATCTTTCCATTTTCCAAGGAAATCTGACAGGGGGAGACACAAGTGCTTTTCCTGCAGAAAGAGCCAAAGCTGGRTGGAAGGTTTGAGGGAGATAACAGAGCACTTCCTATTATTGATCCACATAAGGTCACAAGGGGGATATTTTTATTTCCCTGCGGCTAAAACCTCAGGCCAGGCTTAGCCATGGTGAAGGCAGCACAGAATGACACAAAATGCAATTTAAGCCCACGGGACAAGCGCCCATTTTGCCTTTAATTGAAGGGAAAACTGTGACAGCGTTCACAGGAGTTCTTGGATGAGGGAAGAGACGAGGATCTGACTCCATGKTTCAGAAGGCTTGATTTAATATTTTATKATATATATTACGTTAAAACTAATAAGAATAGAAGAAAAGGTTTCATCAGAAGGCTGGCTAAGAATAGAAAAAGAAGGAATGAATAACAAAGGCTTGTGGCTCAGACAGAGAGTCTGAGCCGGCTGACTGTGATTGGCCATTAATTAGAAACAGCCACACGAGACCAATCCCAGATGCACCTGTTGCATTCCACAGCAGCAGATAACCATTGCTTACATTTTGTTCCTGAGGCCTCTCAGCTTCTCAGGAGGAAAAATCCTAAGGAAAGGATTTTCCATAAAAGACGTCCGCGGCAGAAAACTCCTCAGAGAGGGAATGCAGGGTGCATTTAGTGAGGTCAGGCCTCAGCAGGCCTCACCAGGCCCAGGACACCCTGGGGCACACTGGGGTGACCAAAACCCGCTGCCTTTGAGGAGTTCCACTTTGCCAAAGCTGCTGCGGAGCCTCGGAGGCAGGGATCCAGGCTCACACCCTCCTCCCTCCACACGCTTGGAGCRGCTCAGCTGCAGCGCAGCTTGCAGGAGCCTGGCTCCAGAGCTGTGGAGGGAGGAGATCCCTCTGTGCTGGGTGGGGTCCCTGGTTCCCAGCCATCTCCTCGGCACCTCCCAGCTCTCCCAACACCTGTCCGAGCTAAGGAGAGGTGCCAAGCTCACAGCCAGAGCAATGTGCAGGCTCCCTGGCAAGGTCTCGGCGGTGAGAACAGGGCTCTGCAGGACCTGTGGTAACCCAGCCTCAGCCAGCAGGATCTGTCAGCCTTTCTCAGCATTCTCCCAGGCTCCAGGAAAGCTGCACTGACTGGCAAAAATCTCTCTTCTCTTCTCTTCTCTTCTCTTCTCTTCTCTTCTCTTCTCTTCTCTTCTCTTCTCTTCTCTTCTCTTCTCTTCTCTTCTCTTCTCTTCTCT
>JACDOX010000019.1:7674459-7691263 GCA_014549065.1 Cardinalis cardinalis
GCACAGAGATGGAGCAAAGTGTGTCAGTGCAATGATCTCAATGACCTCACCCACAGCAAGCACAGGAACATCACATTTTGAACAGATAAACCCAGTACAGAGAGCAGAGGTCTTGCTGTGCCCGAGCTGGCTGTGAGAGGAGGCAAAACCAGTGATTAGGGATAAAGCTTGCAGAGTAAAAGATAACATCTCATCTGGCCCAGAGCTCGCTGGTACAAAGTCATCCTGTCAAAGCAGTTTGTTCCACCTCAATCCAGAAGGGTGAGCTTGCACAAAAGAGCAAGGAGGCTGTGTCTTCTGGGATCACACCATTTCTAGCAGTGGAAACCAAAGCCAAATTTATGGTATAGCTCTTGGAAACCCAAAGACAAATTTATGGTATAGCTGTGCCACAGCCTTACTGAAAATAAGCATTTTTTTCATACAGGGCTCGGATATAATTTTTGCCTCCATCCATGAAACATATGATACAATAACAAATGCAATAAGTTTCCAGAGCCCTAAAGTGCCATGTGGACATTTGAAAATGCCATCGGGCTTTTCCTTGGCATTGGCYAAGCTGTGAAATTGTTGGTGTAAAAAATACCAGGAGCACAGAAAAAAAATAAAGTTATGGAGTGAGGTAYTGTGGTTGAGAAAGTCATACCTCAGCCTGTAATCTGCCATTTGAAACAATCCTGTATCCATCAGTGCCTTCAAATCAGAGTGGTAGGTTGTCTGTCAAAAATATATGCACAATTTGATTTGCTCAGCCTTGATGATTGCCTTGAGACAAAGCATTTCAGCTGAGGGAAACATCCCTCTGGCCTTTTTCAGGGTGCATGATCCCCTGTGCAGTGAATGGAAGGGTTAAGTTACAATTAAAATAAATTTATTATTTTAATAATAAACTTCAATAGATTATTAATTTAAATCAATTATYAATTTAAATTGGTTAATAATCAATTGAAACGTTAATAATAAATTTAAATTATTTATATTTAAGAATGAATTTAAATTATCRTTKGTGTTGGAGGTGGGCTGAGYKGGARGAAAGRGTGAGGCCARTTGCACTGTGCCCCCTTAGAGTCCAGAGCTCAATTACAAGTTGCAGTGCTGAACTGCAGGAAATTTTGCAGCCTATCTTCATGCAGTTGTGATGGCCTCACTGGGCTTAAATCTCTGTGAATGGTTGAAACACTCAGAAATTTGATGCAATAAAATATAATAATAATAATAATAATAATAATAATAATAATAATAATAATAATAATAATAATAATAATAATAATAATAATTTTTTGTAAGAATTCTGCATAGTCCTTTGCTAGAGGAATCGAAGTCATCACAAATGCATCAGTACATGGGGAGATTCCCAATTTTAAAAGCTTCAGCAGGCCACAATGGTGAAAGAAACTTGGCTCATAAGGRAAATGAGATGTAAAAAAAAAAAATTTGCAACAATTGCTGAAATGAGATTTTTGGACTAGTCAGGTCTATGTACATAAAACATGTTGCCCCTAGAAACAGAAAAGCAAACATCCTCCAGACACTGCAAGCGCAATTTGGGTGGGATTTTTAAGAAATACCTAAGGTACTCTGCAAACCAATTTCCACTGACTTCCAGGTGTGTTCAATTTCYACACTCGTGTCCCACCCTCCCTTCCCAGACTGCAATTTGCCATCCCGATGAGCAGAGCCTTCAGCATGACACTGAAACTAATTTTGAGGGAGGATTCCAATACAAGGAAGTTTAGGCAGCTTGGATATTTTGGAAATGTCAATAAGGCAAGATTCATCAGCTGGATATCTCCACCACCACCAMCAACAACAACAAAAAAAAAAGTGGCAGGTTTTATGAGTTCAAATTGATGGTTTTTCACACAAAATTTTGGCTTTTTTTCAGTAAAGTGGTTTTTAACCTGACTTGTAACACTGCCARGTAACCACAGAGATGCAAATATTCAGCTCATAACGCCCCCAAGAAATTTTGCTCATCAAATGGCAAGATGAAGTTGTACTCAAAATAAGGGGTTTCTGCACAGATTGCATAAATGGCATTTCAGCAACACTTTGAGCTCCATTACTTGTGACATCTTGTGACAAGGACATATTAGACCTTCTGTACATATGGCAGAAAAGTTGCTTGGCCAAAAGAGTTTCATGACAAATTTTAATGGGCAAACAAACAGACAAAGGGAGCCAGGATGACAAATATGCATTGAAAATCAACTTCTCAGTGCAAAAGTCAATGTTTGGAAGCCACAGGAGCAGATAAAATGATGTGCAAGCTAAAGCTGCATCTGATATTGAAATTCTGGAAGAAAACCCCTCTGAAAACAATGAGACAATGTTTTTGAATTGAACAGAAATTGCAGGAAAATTTTTCAACCTGATCTTCTCACTTTATTTAGAAGGAAGTCCATAAAATTAGCAGCTAGAAGCTGTAACCACCAGGCTGCACTGAGAAGAGGAAAGGCTTTAAATAATTTAAATTTATTATTACAGTTTAAATTGATTAATAATAAATTTAAATCGATAACTGATATTTAAATTAATAATAACTAACCACATCCTCACAAAAAAKATGTTCCCTGGTACTATTTAATGTTAGAGCTAAAAGGAACAAAGCAGTGGAATCTCTCTGGCTTTCACAGGAATTTTTACTTTCACACATAGATTGAAATAATCCTGTATTTTAGAGCTTTTCTGGGTGACCATCTTCCCAGAAGAGGAAAATATTTGACACAAGCAAGAATGGTATAATGAAAACTTCAGGTGGTCTCACCTGCCACATTTTCTTAATGTGAAAAAATAAAAGGAATATTAAATCAAYAACATAAACAAACAAACAAACAAACAAAAAACGAAGACACCTTTCCATAAGATTTTTCTTATGTTTTAAACTGATGAAACAAAAAAATCTTAATCTTTGACATTATATATTTTGTATTTTTCAGCAGATTTATATACTTTTTCAAGCTCCTGCTCCAAACTATTTTTCAAAGCACTTGAAAATGTGTTTCAGCTGGTTTAATTGATTTTTCATTTCCCTGTGATTCTGCTAAGGAAGACAGAAAGAATAGAGTAGCATGGAAAAAAACTAAAAGTTACCTATTCCTTCCTTCCTGCCTGAAGCCACAGAAAATTTCAGTGACCTGCTGATAATAAAAAAAACCCATATACCACTTTTAAAAGAAAAAACATGTGTTTTCTGTGCCATGTGCCTTCTGAATGCTAYTTCAAGGTTGTAAAACTCTGGTTCTTCTCCTTCCCCTGAACCTTTTGCTGCCTCTCACAGGAGTGTGAGCTGGGAGAGGGGGTCAGAGAGTGGAATTTGATAGAATTTGGCCAAAGGAGGTTAAGGATGCTTGGGGCAARCCTGTCCCAGAGCTGCTCAGGCTTACCCAAGGGTTTCAGACATCAGAGGAAGGGCTGCTGGTAGAAAATTGCTGTTTCAACAATTGATTGATGCTATCAAGGCAAGGAAAAAACAGGTTGTTCCCTCCTGGTAACATCGCGCTTGGCAGCCTCTGGAACACAAACCTGCGCCAGCCCAGCAGCTCATGGCCCTCCAAAAAACCTCCTTCCCACAGCCTCCCTGAGGTTTTGATGTAGATTTTGGGTTTTGTTTCCTATGGGTGGCTTCTCCAAGCAGAAGCAGTGAGAGTGGAGGGGGCTCTGAAGCTGTGGGAGAAGATCAGGGCAGGGTTTGTGCTGTGCCTCACCCAAATACATCAAGCCAAGCTCAGCCTGAAGAGTTCTCTTCAAAACGCAGGATGGAGCTGCTCCTAGCAGACTTTGGGGCATTTGGCATTTGTTTTGCAAAGTTTTTTTTTTTTGCTTTGGTGAGCAGCGTCCCAAGAATTAATGGAAACAAAGAATTTTAATTTTTTTTTTAAATTGCAAGCTTACTATAGGCATTTATCAGCGGTCTTGAGCCACAACCATTTTCCAGMTTTAGTGAGGTAAAAAAATGGTTTAATTTAAAAGCAGCAGTTCTAAAGGGAAGACCTGGATCTSTCCTGTTCTTGCTTTATGTATGCTGGGGCTTGATACTCCATGAACTGCTCCGAGATCAGGGAATAACTCCTGATTTTTGTATTTATATAAAAAAACCAAGAAATTACTTGAAGATATCACAARGATAATCTGGACTAAGAAGTCACAGATTTTGTGTCAGCCCTTCACAAAACCCCCTCCCCAGAGAGAGGTGTAAAGGGTTTATGAATGTGGGATGAGGGGCAGAAGGAAAAATCACTTTTGGGAAACATTTCTGTGCCTCTCACTGCAGACCCAAAGCGATCTCTTGCTCCAGTTCCTTTTTTACAAACAACTCTGCAACTCCATGCAGACCAGACTTCTGTGAGATGTAGAAAAATATTTCCAAAAGGCTACTGCAGCAGGTCAGGCTGCATTAAATGGTTCTGCATCCCCAGGAAAGTTTCCCAATCATTTATATTGTAAAACTTTGGCAGAGGAGCATGAAACACAGCAAGGGGGAAAAAAAAAAACAAAACCCAACAACAGAAAAGCAAAACAAAACAACAACAAAAAAACCCAAATAAACAAGAAAAAGCCAACAAAAACCCCCAAAAAACCAAAAGAAAACACCCATAAGATTTTGTAGTCACTAAAACAAGGGAAATTATCATAATAATAATAAGTACCCACTGCATAGGAACTGCAAGGATAACACCCACTTTTCAGTGAAGTAGTTAAACATGCACAAAAATACACAAACTTGAATATCTATCATTCCTGACAAAGTTTTTAAGAAACTTAATTTATTTTGTTCACATTAATGTGGGAAGACAAATGGGGAGGAGCTAGTTACCATCTGATTTTTCTCCCTAGGTCATGTTAGGAAAATAAAAGTGACCATAATGCACATAGAACTACAAACATTGCAAGCAAATAAATCACACTGTAAAAGAAATATTTATATATATACATATATAATATTTAGGTTATTCACAATCTGCTCTAAAAATATTTTATCAGATAATCTGTACTGTCACTATTCTGCACAGTTCTTACAGCAAAAATCCAAAAATTAAGAGAATTATTTGGAATTGGACATTAAAATTCACTCTAAACCAAAATATTAAGAGCTATTTCTCATGTAACACAATAATAAAGACAGCAATTTGTTCAGCATTAGATAGGAAATCTATGGTTTAAATGGTTTAGAAAATATTTGTGGAAACAAAGCATATTGAAACCAACTTGTCCCATACCTTACCAAAACCACATTGAGCTATAAATGAGATTTCTTGCTCCAGAAATACCACTTTAATCTTTGTAAAGCAGATTTATTAAAGCATCTCTGCTTTCTTCCCACTGAAATACAAATGAGCACCGAAGAAAACTCCAGGGGAGAGAGTTTGAGCTCATCTGGGATTCTGGAATTGCAGGACAAAGCCATCTGGAAACCCCTCACTGACACCAGCAGAGCTGGGACCTCTCCCTGATCTGAGTTTGCGGCTTGGGCTCTGAGAGAGGAGTTGATAAATTGATATTTCACCCACTGTAACCCMCATTTACAGTCTTCCTCCAGTTCTGCTGAACTGCTGTGCTCACRTGATGCATTGCAGGGCACCAACAGCTTGAAAACAACATTACTGTGCTGTGTTAATTAGTAATGAGTTACTATTCTTTGGCATGGCCTTCCTTCAAGTGTCTTAATATTCCTGGGAAAAAAATGCAGGGAAATGATGTCTGTCTCCTGTAATTTGTCATCATGTGATGTTCAGAAGGCAAGGCTGCAAGTCTGCCGTGGTCACAGGACCAGACAAGAGATTTTGGGGGAATGGACATTGAGGCAGCTTCCCTTTCAGAGCACATTTATGATTAAATTATCCAAAAAYTATGTGTCTCCCCAGCAGAGACTGGAACTGGTGGGTAGCTCAATTAACACCATCACAGGTCAGGTGTGAGGGCAAGCAGATTTTCACTGAATGAGTTCAGGGTGTGAGATACAGCCCTGGCAGCTCCCTGGCCCAATTAAATGCGATGTTCTCAGGGCAAAGGTTCTCTAAATCAGTGAGAAAGGCAGAGAGGTCTTTGCCTCTGATTTCACACAACACTCTGCTGCCACAGTTCTTTCCCCCAGGAAAGCAAACAGAAAGCAAAAAAAKTGGAGAGATCCTGACCCCTTATTCCTCCTATCTGCTTTCAAATGCTCTGCTTTCAGTCTCAGTTGTACCAACACCAAGCTGGAGAGTTATCAGCCCAGGCTGGTTCTGTTCTCAGCCCAACCAACCAGCCATGAATGTCTGACTATTTGTTCCTTGCTGATATCCCATTCTATTAAGCATAATGCAGGCCAACTTCTCTAATATTTACCTTGTTATCACCTGTGTACATCTCTTGACTTCTTTGTTTGCCTTCCTCCCAGCAAATTTGTACAGTGTGGCTGTACAGCCCTTCCCCTGCTGAAGGCACGCCGTGCTCCGGGAGTAATCCTGCACCAGCAACTCTCCCTGTCCCAGGGGAGCCCCAAAAATCTCATCCCCCTTCCCCACAGACCTCATTTTCATAGCCCCAAACACCTTGGAACCACAGAGGTCTCGCTCCGCCACGATATTTTTTTTTTTTTTAAATTTAAAGGGGTACCTCAATAGTTTGGGTGGCACAAACAGCACCACGGGAATGGGGAGATAAATCTGCTGTGTCCCAACTGTGCTATCTACCAGGAACATTCYCCACTGTGCACCTCCCCACACCCAGCCTCCCTCTCCAAAAGAGGCTGGCTGGGCTTTTTCAGAGCCCATGAGCRTGTTTGCATTACATTTATGTTAGTTACCAAGGGCCTGGGACCCAGTAAAGTAATGAGATAACCAGGTTATCTGGTGGAGGGTTGYTAAATAAAATGTATGAGGAGGAGGACGTAACTGCTTCATGATTCATCGTGGCAATTTTTTCCTTTTTTTTCCAAGGGTTTTTGGGRTTCCAGTCCTCAGGAATCACAAAATTTCCCAGTGCAGCACGTCAACACCCTGATTCTGACGTATTTCATAAGCTTCAGGTGGAGGTGGAAGGGGAGAAGTGTGGATTTACAATAGCTGCAGACCCAAAGCAACCAATTCTCAGCTTTATACCATTTGAAGCACTGTGTAAAATTAAGGAATTAAAACTAATGCTAGCTCAGCACATTTATGTAAAGTGTGGCTGGATCAGCTGCATTCATTCGAAATACTGAATCATCTAATTGCAAGCTGAGAAAGGAAGTATTAAAAAAAAAGCCCTAAATTCAAACAGTCTTTGAGATCATTGAAATACACACTAGAGACGGATGATCCATTTGAGAAAAACTTAAAATAAAAGTCCTTTCAGTTTGAAGATTAGCTGATGATCTGAAAAAAAAAACTTATTAAGGCTCTGAAACGTACTTCAAAATTAGCATTTATGTTCATCTGGGAGGTTCTGCCTATGCATCCTTGGAACGTGGCCACTCGCTGGCAGAGGGGTTGGCAGAAGAAAAGCAACTCTTGTGACACAAAACTGTTTTGCTGCATCAGGGAAATCAGACAACAAAGCTGAGTGCATGATTCTTGCTGCTAGCTGGAGCTGACTTGTCACGTGCTCGGTGCTCATCAATTGCTAACAGAACCCCAGGCACTTCTGAGGGGAAAATGCTTGCTTTCTACAAGGAAGGATGAATGTTTCTGTCAACTGTTGTTTTCCTCTTTGATGTCCTGGTTCCGCTGCTCCCGCTGAGGAAGCAGCTTATTTCGATAAAGCACGACCCTGGGATGATCTCCATGTGCCACTGGTCAGGAAAAGCTCACAAGCATTCACCTCAGTGCCTGTTCTAGAGAATTCCTTCCCAAATCAGAGCCTCCAGGAACGAGGGAGCGGGGAGCACCTCTGCAAACCCAGCTGGCTGGGCACAGGCTCAGCCAAGCCCCAAAGCGCAYGTGCAGCTCCAAGCAGCGGATTTTTACTCCCTGAAAGTGGAATTGCAGGGAAAAAAAAGGGTGGACTTGGTTCTATATTAATGGTCAGGATTATGAATAAGTGGATTGATGAATCACAGGCACAGTCAGGTGCCCAGGTGGTGCCTGCTGGGGTAARGGATTGCTGTAATTTTGCCATTTTKATCTGGCATAGAAACACCACAAGGAATCCTGAAGCTGGATTATTTCAACAGAGTGTTCAGACTCCAGRTTAAGACAAATGCACACAGGGAAGGAGTCACATCCACAGGATACAGCTCTGTCCCATGGGAAATATTCACAACTGCCACTATTTTATCCTCCCACAGCAATTTAACTCATTTATCTTCAAATTCAGCCAACACAGTGCTTTTGCACCAAAGCAAAAGCAATATTTGGTGGCCCGTGGTTGAGTAAAAGAGCAGCTCTTCTGCTTCATATTTTGTATGTAATGCAGTTTTGTGGGAGCCAGGTGCTTTCTAAAGGGGAAAAAAAAACCAAAACAAAAAACCCAAACAAAAAAACTGGTCTTTCTTTTGGTTTTCAGTTCATAAGGAAAGACAACACACCTCAAAAAGGAATTAACACTAATTAGAAACTAAAAAAAAAAAGAAAAATCTTGCTCCCAGTTAATTTCATTATGAGGAAAATGTTTAGAGACATGGGCAGCTGTGAATTTGCAGATGCACTCAATATATATGGTGAATAAGAGTCTTGAAATATGCACTGGTTATGGATTCATAAAGCCATTTTTATATATATTTTTATTAGTACTGTCACAGTGCCTTTCATGTGTACTAGAAACCATCAGATTTGGTGTTGGTTGAGGTTTCTGTGATGTTCTGTTAAATTCCCATGCAAATAAATCTATTTTGCTGATGTTTGTAAAGTTGTGTTTTAGACCAGAGATCTCAGAGCTCTGTCTTCAATAAAAAGGGGTAGAAGTGGAACTACTAATTTAGTTTCTTTAAAAGGCATATATTTTCATGCACATTAAAGCCATCTGTTTCTGAAATGTATGTCTTTCTTCAGTATGTAATTTTATAAAACCCAAAAGAAAGCCTTGGAGTTCCAAACTTGAAGCAGAAAGGGAGAGAAAGTGAACACCATCAAGAGCATAACACGGCCAGTAACTTTACCAAAGAATTAGAAAAAAAAAAGAAAAAAAAAGTCACTGTATTTTTAGAATGCAAAAACACTAGCAAGCCACTCAGGGGATCTTGTCACAAATCATCCATGCATTTTCAAACTTCTAGGAAAAGGAGAAAATTGTCCCATAGGTCTGCAGTCTGAAGGAGGAATGTTGCTGCAATCCAAAGGAGGAATGGGCCTATATTAATTAAATATTCAAGTCTGCTGTGTTTCTGTGATATGCTGAGGCTACTTGTAATATTTTTAGACTCATATTTATTTMAAGGGAGCTTTTATTTCAACACACATCAAAAAACATAATTTTAGAGAAGCTTTTGGATCTCAATGGCAGCTTTATGGAAGCAGGGGCATCACCAGTGTGACCACACTTAGCTCCCTGTATCACTTCCATGACTCTGAGTTTAACAAGTTAGTGTGAAACACTGAAAACACTTGATCCTGATTTGGTCTTTTTTTTTAATTGAGAGAGAGAGAGAGAGAGCTTCAAACACCCCTACCCCAAAACTCTTTCAGAGAGCACAGAAATCATTAACTACAACCACACTGAGAGTAGGCAGGGCTGTATTACAGATCTACTGTTGCCATAAATTACTCCACAGATGCAAACAACTGAAACCCCAAACGGTGATTTCCAAYTAAAATACAGAAGGATTGATCTGACTTCACAGACATCTCTTTTGCTGTTTTCAACAGGAAGTGGAAGATCTGTGCACAAACTAGAAAATCTTCAAAGCGCACCAAGCAGGAGCCTGTAATTCACAATTTACATTACTTGGAAGATGTGCTGTGGTTTCATAATGTTTCTATATATATGGAGCCACAATTAGGGCTAAATGTAAGAGCTACAACATGATTTTTATAGCACTCTTTTTCTTCATAGCTGGGTTAAAACCAAAATCAAGGAACTCTCCTGTACTTGCTTCACACATGTAGGAAAATAATCCCTGTAAYACCCCTCAAGTTTCCTTCCAGTGGGCTATTTTGTCCACTTCTGTGCAAAAATATGTGCTGGGAGAGGCTTAAATGCATGTGGGGACATGTAAGGTAGGAGATCACAGTGCCAGCCCTGGCAYTCTGCTCTTGGGTTCACTTGTGCAGATTGATGCTCATTTGTTCCCCTTACTTGCCCTTTTTTTTGCAGGGAAAGGCTCATCCTGCTCCAAAAAGACTTTTGAAGCTTCTGCAGCTCTCTGAGTGGTGTCGCTGAGAAAGGATTCCCC
Source organism: Cardinalis cardinalis (assembly GCA_014549065.1). Classification (NCBI taxonomy): domain Eukaryota; kingdom Metazoa; phylum Chordata; class Aves; order Passeriformes; family Cardinalidae; genus Cardinalis; species Cardinalis cardinalis. The sequence goes on from JACDOX010000019.1 coordinate 7,684,751, forward strand.
CATTCCCACTGTGGATTCCTGAGATCCCTTTTGCTCACCTCTGAGCGCTCACGGGTCAGGTGCATTGGCAGGAAGATCTTCCTGCAGGGAAACAAATAAACAAACAGTGGGTGAGGTTGGATCTTGATGGGCATGGATTTGCTTTGGCATGAAACACTCCTTACACTGTTGAAACCTCCTAAACACAAAGGAAACTGGGAAAAAGGAAAATCCTGTATGTGCCTCACAGGAAGGATCTAAAGTTCTGCCCCCATAATTTTATCAGTGGGGCTGGGAACACTGGAAGGGACACTTTGCCTAAAGAGTCACATCAGAAGAAATTCCTTGGAGAAATAGCAATTTTTWAAAAGTGGGCTTCACAGATACAGGAGCACTTTGCCCCCCTAAATTAGGATTAACTATGCTGACCGATGGGTTTTTTTTACCCCAGCACTGTTTTATTAACAGCCTCAAAGGGGCTGGCAAGTTTAATATCAGCAACGCTTTGGATAAGGACAAATCCTTGCTGTAAATGAGATTCGGGTAACTTGTGTTATGTTACTCACAGGTATTGTTTGCAGGGAAAACACAGCAGTGAAAGACACCTCTCCCTGAAAGTTCCTCARTGGCAGAGATTTTGATCTGTCTTTTAAATGTAAAAGGGTGGCAYTGCTGTGGGTRTTTGCCTTTAGCTGCTTCAACACATTTCTCACAAGATTTGCCACACAAACTGCCCCCAGCTGCAGCCTGGACAGGATAAGRGACTGCCCCAACACCTTTATTATCTTCACAGCACACTGGGTACCTCAGACAGGTCTGCAAAGTAACAAGTGCTGGATTTCCAAGCAAGGCTCACAAATGAATTAAGAAAGATCACACACATCTCTAGCAAAGGCAGAGTTTGTAAMATGGACAAACAACACATTTTATAATTSTCCTGTTGTCTACAGGGTGACTACAAAATGAAAATCTCATTTTACATTGCATGTGTCCATTTGAGTTTAAATTTGTTTTTGTCTCTCCATTCTCTTATGTCAATAGACTTACCTCTGGAATTAGAGGAGAAGAGATTATTTAAAACTGTTTTCCTCATGAAAACATGTCAGTTTCTATCCTTCTTTTGCAATTCAGAAGAAAAGATATTTGAATGTAAAAAGCAAGGAAAAGCCATCATACAGCAAGGTGATATCTAAATGGAAATTTCCTCCTTTCTTCCCCCCTTTCTGAATGAGACAGGCACAGCACACCAAAATCACATCTACCAACGTTATTCTATCACAGAATTTCCTATGGCMAACTCAATTGGAAGATCCCATTCCAAATGCCTTTGTTAGGCTGAGATGGGTGTACAGCAAAAATCTTAATGGGAAAATGTCACTGAAAGGAAAATAGTCCAACAATTTGCAGGCAGGGATATTTGAAGTCATACGAAATTMATGGTGCCCATATATGTACTGTAAAATGTATGTGATACCTTCAAGAAGTGTGGAAGATTCCTCTAAAATTGTTGCAGATGATTCCTTGTAAAATGAACATTTATTAAACGTGCATTCACAGCTTGTCTATAACAAAAAGTCAATTATTTAACCCATGCAGAGAGACAAATATCTCAAAGAATGGCATTWCATAATATGCTGCTTATGAAAATATTTGAGGAGGAGTGTCACAGTGCTCTAAGAACACCAAGAGGATGAGACCAGCAACAAGGACATGACATGGAAAACCAGCTCCTGTCTGTGGGAATGTCACATGTGGCACTTGGAGCTTGCTGTCTCTCATTTTTTCATGAAGAACAATGCCCTTGTGATTACTCTTTTCCCCTCATCAACTCCCTCCAATCCTTACACAGATGATCAAGCAGAGCTTCCTCCTATTTTCTCCACCTGGCAGAGAAATCTCCATTTCTGACAAGAAGTGATGAGTCAGGGAGTAAAAGCTTCATCCTTCCTCCAGGTATTGTGCCCGTCTTTGCAAGTTCTCTGGTGCAAAGACCATCTTGATGGGCCCTTCTGGAGCATCCTGAACACTTTGATCTTCCCTTCAGACTCCCACAGCCAACATAACTGTGATTACATTGCCCCAATTATCTTGAAACAAATCACTTATCCTTCTACTTTCAATCTCAGCAGGGAAAACAAAAAAAAAAAAAAGAAATAAAAAAGGCCTGACAAGGATTCTGTTTCATTCAGACCCTAATCAGAGTTGGCTCTAGTTTTTAAAATATGTAAATACAGGCAGAGATTTGCTTGCACTTCATATCTTTTCCTACCTCTGACAGAACAAACTTCTTTCCAAGTGCATGGAATAATTTGAACCCTATGGTTTCTTTTTTCTCTTTGCCAGAAGCATAAACCCGTACAGGTCCTTCAAGAAAAAAAAAAAAATAAATAAAAACAACCAAGTAATAACAACAACAACAACAACAAAAATTAAAAATAATCCCTCTAGCACAGATAAAAACTTAAATCAGGCCCTGAGTCCTTTATCCACTGAACATTTCTGATCATCTGGGGTTGCTGCTTTTAACCATGGTTCTCTCTGTGCACACAAATTGATTGCAAAGCTTTTTCCACACCACTTTCATGATGTAAAAGCACAAGGATGTTTTTTCTYAGACCTGCCAGCAAATCTGAGTGCCAGGAAGTTACGACTCCAATGCTCCCTCCAYACATATAAAATCTCCCCTTTGGCAAGCACATCTTAGGAGGAGAGGCAGATTCAAACACAGAACAGCCATTGCTGCAAGCGGGATGATTCCCAGGGAAAAATCTCCTTCTCACAATGCCACAAGCATCCTCTGTGAGTGAATGGGATCACAGATTGGACATGTGGGGAACCTCACAGAAGAGGAAAAAGCTTTACATCATAGAAAACGTCACCCTTGGGACTGAAATGTGGATATGGGAACCCTTTTCAAGGGAAGGATTTACTGCACTGCATTTATGAGAAAGTGTTATGTTGCTTTGAAGGCATTCTGCCTTAAAAAAAAAMTGAGGCAAGTTCACATTCAGCTGTACTTACCCTTCCAGTTCTGGAACAACAAAATCTCTTGAATGAGCCATTTCATTCCAGGTTTTTGGTACTCAGGAGCAGAACATCCAGGGATGTCCATGTCCACACACACAAATGGATCCCACCTGGCAGCACCTGGGGACTTCATTTCCCTGTAAGTGGTGTCTTTGCAGAGGGAGCTGCCACATCTCCAAGGCAGGGACTGTTTTCAATCCATATTTCCACGGGCCCTAATGGATTACAGATTTTCATTGTCAGATARCTGCATGATTTCATAATTCAAAAATGCCCCAAGACTTTGATCATAAAGAAGAGCCAACTTATTTGAAAAGTAAATGGCAGCTGGCAGAAAATTATAAAGGTTATGGAGGTTGGAGAGATGCTGGTGTTGAGACACAGTTTTCTTCCCATCATGAGCCCCATGTCCATCAAATGCTGATAAAAATAATTGCTCACAAGGATAATCCATGGTTATTAGAACTGAGAAGTGTGTTTGTACTGGCTTTAGAGGAAACACTGGGAAGACAGCAATGCTGAAGATCATGCTCTGTTCAGATATCACAGTGAAGAGGGCCTTGGAGATGTGTCAGAAAGACGCAGAGGGATCCAGTGTGTTGCACATCCTGCATGAAATCAAAGGAGGAGCCGGCTGCCACAGTGAATCAGGGAGGCTTCCTCTTCTCTCTGCCCCTTCCCAGGCTGCATGCTGCCTACCTGAACTGGGGAAGATGGAAAAGAAAACCAAAGCATCTCCCTGAAGGAGAAGCRCTGCTGAGCTGTTTCCCTAAGCACAGGTTTCTTCCTCTTCAAAATTCATAATTTTGAATTATGAAATCACAAAGGAAGGAAAATCAGAACCGAAAAATCCTTGTTTTCCTTATGACACAATTAACCACAAAACRCTTTCTCTCTTTTTGTGGTTCCATTTGTTCTCTCACCACCAGCCTCCCCCAGGCAAAAAAAAAAAAAAAAATTTAATTAAGAGATGGCAGAGGCTTCAGACTAAGCCAAGTCAAGCCAAGATGATACAGTCTCTGATTTAAACCCTGAATTGTTCACAGGAAGCATTAAAAGCAAGAAGAAGGAAGAAGAGGAAAAAAAGAAGGAAGAAAAAAAATGATTAACAGGACCAAAGGAGATCTAAGGGAACCTCAAACTCTGTAGGTCACCCTTACGTGTTTCTTTTTATTTAAGGAATCTGCAAAATAAGTACTATGTATCTATTAAATTAAAAACTCTCTAAAATTAAAAGCTCTCTAAATTACAAACTGAGGGTCTGAGTAATYTATTATTTTATTTCTGAATACTTCAAAGGCACAGGTTCTCTTCCATAGCAAGACACAATAAATTAAAACCTAGTCAAGACAGCAGGATCTGAGGTGCACCCACGTTTTGGCTGGGGTAAGGTTCTGCCAATCTGCTTGGGAACACAAACACTGCTCCAAGCCAGCTGCACGTGATGGAGGTGATGATCTGTAGGGATTTCACAGCACATATTTCTTGTAAAAGAAGGGCTCTGAGACTTGATCACTTCTTTTGGATTTATCAGTGGGACACTTCCAATCCTCATAAAACTTCTACCTGCAATTAACTACTCATTTACAGACTCTTATTCAAGAGGTCAATCTTGCATTTAAGTTTCGCCTACCATCAGTTCTCAACCAAATCTTTTACATTATCCTTTGTTTTATTTTGCTCACATTGTATAAGAATATACCTGCCAAGTCRCTAAGAGATTTGGACTTTGGCCTTTCATAGTGGAAGGAGAAAATAAGAAGTTGCATTTCATTGTAGAGAATCAAACAATAGGGGAAGGAGGAGAAGAGAAAGGTTTCTTAAGGTAGAATGACRTCAGTGATTACTGAAACCTCCTATTTCTTGAAAAGAATTAACTGTGCAGAAATTGGGTCCTACAAACAGGTCTTCCTGTGAAATATTGGCACAATGAGAAAAGCTCTTTGAGCATAACATTTCTTTTTCCTTTTCCAGCACAAAAACATGGCAATATGTTGGCTTGACACTTCTAAATGACCAACAAATACAAGAAAGATTTATCCTAATTTATCATAGTTCAGTTGCATCTGACARTCCTAATAGTTTCAGAGCCCCCCCATAGCAGATTGTGTGAAAGTGGTGCAAAAGTGTCATTGCCTCCCAAATACTCTGTTGATTGAAAAATACTTGGTGGAACCAGGCATTCCTGGGAATTCTGGGGAGAAAATGTGGRGTCATGGGACCAGGGATTCCTGGAAGACTTAAAGAAAAAAAAAAGTGGATCCATTTAACCAAGGACTTCTTCTAGCCTTAGGGAGAAAATGTGGGGGCCATGCGATCAGGGATTCCTAGAAGCCTTAGAGAGACTACCTGGGCCTATGGTAGCAGGGATTCCTGGAAGCATTGGAGAAAAAAAAGAGTAGACCCATGTAACGAGGGATTTCTTCAAGCCTTAGGGAGAAAATGGGGACCCAAGAATTCCTGGATGACTTAGAGAAAAAATGTGGGCCCATGGGACCAAGGATTCCTGGAAGACTTAAAGAAAAAMAAAAGTGGACCCATTTAACCAAGGACTTCTTCAAGCCTTAGGGAGAAAATGTGGGGCCATGGAACCAGGGATTCCTGCAAGCCTTGGAGAAAAAAAGAAAGTGGACCCATTTAACCAAATTTCTTCAAGCCTTAGGACGAAAATGTGGACGCAGGGATTCCTGGATGACTTRGAKAAAAAATGTGGGCCCATGGGACCAGGGATTCCTGGAAGCCTTAGGGAGACAACCTGGAACCAGGGATTCCTGGAAGATTTGGAGAAAAAAAAAGTGGATCCCATTAACGRGGGATTCCTGGAAGACTAAGGGAARAGTTGTGGGCCCATGACACTGACACACAACACGTAACCAAGAGGGGCTTTTCCTGCAGTGCTGCAGAAAACACACCCACGCCAGTCCAAGGAGYCAAAGCTTCACCCCTGGGCCTGTGGTGATGGAGAGCAAAGTTCTCCACAGCTGCCCCAAGAACAGGCCATGGCAGGGGATGCCTGCCCATCCAGAGCCTCCCTTTTAGCACGAGCACAGGGCTGAGCCTCTGCTCTGGGTGGATCTGCATGTGCAAAGTCAGGCCAGGGAGGAATGTGAGGGTGATTCAGCCTTCATTGTCCTGGCCTGGGCAGCAGGCCAGCCCTCCCTGCTCAGGGCTGCACTTCACCCGGGCTGGTCCAGCCCGCTGTGCTGCTGGAACACTTGGCCTGAAGAGTCACACCAGAAGAAATTCCTTGGAGAAATCACAATGTTAAAAAAGTGGGCTTCACAGATACAGGAGCACTTTACCCCCCCTAAATTAAACCACCCTGACCCATGTTTTTTACCCCAGCACTGTTTTATTAACACCTCAAAGGGGCTGGCAAGTTTATTATCAGCAATGTTTTGGATAAGGACAAATCCTTGCTGTAAATGAGATTCGGGTAACTTGGGTTATGTTACTTACAGGTATTGTTTGCGAGGAAAACACAGCAGTGAAAGACACATAACTCTA
>JACDOX010000019.1:7696897-7712495 GCA_014549065.1 Cardinalis cardinalis
CCCTGGGGGTCAGGGCACCCCAGAGCAGACAGAGAAATATTCCCAGTGCCCTGGGTTTCCACAGAGCTCCACAGGCTCCCTGGGTGTCTCTCCCTCTTGCTCTGCCACCAAGCACAGGGAACCATCCCAGCCCCTTGAGGACCCTCTTGTTTGGGGCAACAAGAAAAGAAACAGCCCAAAACAAACAAAAAAGAAACAGCTCAGCTCATGAGGACAATCCTCCTCACCACCCACCTCATCCAGCCTCAGCTGAATCCTCCCTCCAAGCCCCTGGCTCCATCCTTGGCTGCATCCACGTTTTGGAGGAGTTGAAGCCTCAGGGTTGATTTAGGTAGATGGTGAGAGGGAGGAACTGTCCACTACTAGAATTCTCATCTGTCCCATCCACCTGGGAGCAGAGGGCARTGCGGTGGAGCCTCTGAGGCTGACCTGAGCAGGAGGAAGCAGCCCATGGCCTCACTCATGGCAGCAGACCTGGTGCTCCAGGCCAGCAGGCCCATATTCCCCATTTCCCTCCAGCACACATCAAACACAAATTTCCTGCATTCATGCTGAACGTGGAACTGCTTGGAGAAACTGAAAGCACACAAAACCTCATGCTTTTCACCTGCTCTCCATGAAATAGGGTCACTTCTGTCYGACAGAGTAAACCAAGGGCTACTTCACACTTCTGGTTTGGGGAAAACAGGGCGAGGTACAAGGCAGCTTCACCCCAGGGTCAGCACTGCCATCACAGATGTGCTCTGAGGCCAGAGGAGGAAGATTGCATCACCAGTTATCTCCTTGGACACGTGCAGGAAATACAGTTTATCTCAGGAAGAGCTGGGCCCTGTCACAAGCACACAGAGAAGCAGCGCCAAGGAGACATCTCCACCTGGATCAGGTCCTGGGAGGCCCAGGAGCCTCAAGACATGRTGTCCTTCCTTCCACATGGCTCAAGTACCGTGCTGTGGCCTCCCTCTGGAGACAAATGAGGTGCCACCCATRCAGCAGAGACAGCCTGGCTGTTTTTTGGGAGGATACCAGAGCTGAGGGRGAGATGCTGTAGCATTTCTGGTGGCAAAGATTGGATGCAGCAGTGTCACCACCCCTTGGAGAGGGAGGAGACTGGTGAAGAGAAGACATAGGTCCTCACCAAGGGCTCCTTGTGGGAGTTGGTATCTGATGGAAAATAAAGGCTGTGGTTCCTTGAAATGGGGATGAAATGCCTCCCCCCAGTGCTGTGGGCAGCTGTTGAAAATAAGGGCTTACAGCTCCTGTGCCCATGGGATGAACTGGGCAAACTGGCTCTTWGAGAAAATACACGCTTGGAAATAATTCCTGACAAGAACAATTTATCTAGAGGATCAGGAATTTATCCATGCATACCAGGATGTGCCCKGAGAACTGAATCTGAAGCAAACAGCAGCTAAGATATCAAATCTGCTTCTCAAATACCCTTGCTACGCAAATCTTCCTCTCTTTCCTCTCCGCCTCTTAGGTGCCCTTCAAATTCAGTGTAAAAGCCCTGGAAATTGGAGTGCCTGACCCAAAGGCAGGGGGAGAGGTCAGAGCTCTGACACTTCTGCTGCTGCTCTCCAGAGATGCTGCTGCTCCACCGGGCAGCAAACACTTCTGTGATGCTGTAGGCAAGAGCAGATGGAGCCTCTTGCTCTGGAGAGGGGATTAAAACAACATTTCTATTTCTCATTTACTGCTGGAGTAGTGGTCAATCATCAAGGCTGGCCTCAGGACACCAGTGGGCATGAGACAGTGCCTTGTTTGGTTTCTAAACCAGTGCCTTAATGTCTACAGCAGCCTGGAAGGAGCACAAACAACCCCATCCTGGCTTGGGAAGGGAGAGAACTCTTGCCTGCAACGCTGAATGAATGTCCCAGAGAAGCAGTGACCAGTGATTCACTTTGAGTAATGCTGACTCACTTTCAAGGTACTTTCCATGGACACACGCACACACTGGGAGAGCGAGTGAGAATAAATGCCTGATCTCAGGAAAGTTCAAACTAAATATTGTTCTAACCTTTTACTACACCCAGAGAGAAAAAATCAGCCTCCTTTTTATGGAGAGAGAGAGAGAGGCTGCTTGGCAGAGCAGCCAAAACCAGTTGTTTTTGTTTTCACAGGCGTTTCAAGTCCAGAGATAACTGCTAAAGACAAGTTTTTAGGGTGTGTGGGGGCAGGCCACAAAATTGCAAGTGCTTAAAGCTTGGAGAACAYGCAAACAAAGGCTTGCAAATGCTGCAGGGTCTCAGGACAAAGCTCAGTGCAAAGGCAAAGGCTGACAGGGGCAACTGCAAACCTCTGGGGAGCACTGGAGGCACTTCAGAGACTGAATCCTCCTGGCTGATTCTGTTCTACACATCCTACAAATTATGTCCTCAGTGAAACCTGCCCCCTCCATGAGGTGCAAGGGCTGGGATGGAGGAGCTTTAGACAATGCCCTGCTGCTTCTGTTTCTCCTTGCTGGTGTCTAGATCTGTCCAAGCCAGGGCTCTGCTCAGCTCCTATGGTTACTCATCCATACTGCAGCCTTGCCAGTAATTTTTTTAACCTTTTTTTCTTAAATCTTCTGAAATTTCACACACAGACACGCTCCTGTTGGGGTGCCCACCTCATGGCCACAGCAGTGACTCTGCTTTTTGTGCCACACACAAAGTCTTGCCGTCCCAACACAGAGCACTCCATAGAAATGCCTTCTGGGCCTGGGAGACATCTTTGGCCATCTCACCAGATTTGTGGGCTCTCTGTGCTGCTGCTGAGCACGTTTGAACTCCTGCTGCCTGTGCCATCAGTGCCAAAACCAGCAGGAAATGATGGGATATTCCCTTTGGCTCCCTGGCAGGATCAGGCTGCAGGCAGAGTGAGTGCCACTGCTTTGTGGAACATCCTCACAGGTGCCTCCATGGGTTTTTCTGGGGTGTGGTGGGGGTTGATGAGGTGGTGCTGCCCCTTTTCSCTGCATTTCACTACTCCAAATTTAATTTGTTGTGGATTTAAAAGGCTGAGAAAGCAGAAGCAATGCCTCAGGGCTCCCCTGTATGGGCACAGAGCTGTGCCAAGCTGGTCTCAAGGAAGTGCTGAGAGGCTGATGAGATGGGACAAGAGGCACCATTTATGTCCAGGAAGAAATCAGCGAGATTTTAGGCAAGAGCCATGAGACTAAACACCCCTTAGAGGGCTGATTTAGAAGCAGCTTTTCCCCACAGTGGTACCACTGTCCCTGCAGTGCCCTTCCTGCATCCACAGGCAATATATCTGGTCAGAGATAATGCACCTGGCAGGGCAGCAGAGTGGATCCCAGCAATCCTTCACTGTCCAAGAGGCTGCAGAGATGTCTGGAGCTCAGCACAGGCACTGCCTGCCAAGGGGGAGGATGTGGAACACCTGCTCCAAGCCAGGAGCCAGCAGGCTCTTCATTAATTTAATCAGATAGCAGCAAATAATGCCAGTTATAATAATGAGAAAGAGTGGTTCCAGACTATTAGTATCAAAACAGATCCAAACTGCTGATACACAAAAACTGCCCCACTCCCCTCCCTTTCCCTGGTTTTGTTGTGAATCTTCTTCACTGCCATGTGTTTTTTAAACAGCTTTCCACCTCCAGCTCCACATAGCATCTCCAAAATGTTATTGTTAGCATTTTTTTTCTCCGCTTTTTTAAAGAGAAGTCAGTGACAGTGCCCTGGCATCGCACCAGGGAAACTGAGGCATGAGAGTTATGGAGGGCTGCAGGGGCCATGCTGACCTCACCTGTGTCCCCCCAGAGTGGCACAGGCTGGCTGTCACCCCCTCAGGATGGCTCAAGGCAGGCAACAAGCAAACTGTGGGCGAGGATGGATCACCAGGTGTCAGAAGTCAGGAGCAGCAGGCTTGATACCCCAGTGGGAGGCTTGGTAGAGGTGAGGATTTTGTCGAGGGTTTTGCAGAGGTCCTTCTTTGGAAAGAATGTGCTTGCGCCTGAGCTCCCTGCAGATAATTTGGCTCAGAAGGCACCTTCTGTGCTGGACTGTGCTTCTCAGCCCATTTCCCTCTGTGCTTTTGGCCTTTTCTGCAAAGAAAAAACAGCAATTCGACCAGTCACCCTCCTGAGAAGTGACGATTTTGAGGTGCTCATGGTTACCTCTGACACTGCGGCAGCCCCACACATCCAGGATCCCTGCAGGATGGTGCAGATCCAGTGTCAGAGATACCTGCAGCTACAGAGAAAAGAAAACTCATATATCTGCATAATCTTTGCAGGCACCATCAACAGAACRAGGCAAAACAGCTCTGAAAACATTTACTCATGTTTCCAGCCACTCCCAATACTGGAAACATCACCAATGATAAATAGTATCTTTTAATCAACCTTGATTTTTTCTCATTCTTCAGTACAAATCCAGCCAAACTGTTATCATATTACAGACGTCTGTGTACTTTTGACATTTATTTCTCCTCCCTTTATTTTTTTTTTCACTTGGTGTTTTGCCTGCTTTGAAGGACTTGAGGAAGAGCACTGACACTTCCCAAGAAATTCATTAAAGACTTCCATGCAGACATCTCGTTGCAGGGCACAGGGCAACATCAATATCATGTCTTTTCAACACCTGTCCTGCTCAGAATTTCAGTTTCCAGTTGTCTCAKTCTTGGGGGACTGCTGCTGTTCCCTCTCAGTATCAGCAGATGGGTGAGAAAGGAAAGTTCTCACTCAACCACTGAGCTGAGAACTAAGAGAGATCCTATTTAACACACAGCCTTCTCTCCCACTCCACTGCAAGAGCAACCATATCACTTAGAAATCCCTTGGACCCCCACCCTAAGTGGAAAGGCTCTCTGATTTTCTAATTCYGTTTGTACATACAAACAAACTGAAAAAAATAAGGTGCTTTTGGTCCAGTTGACTTTTGTTGTTTAGAAAAATCTTTGAAACTWCCCTTCTGGTTTTAGATCTTAAGTACATCATATGTGTCTCCAACACAACAACCTCCTCCTTGTGGGGTTTTTAGGAAATTCTTTCAACATTTATCTCTGTCCAAACACCTAAAGTTGTTTAGGATGCAACCCYAAAGTTGGATAGGTTTTAAATATCAGTTATCTGCAGGGTAGGGAAGGGAGAGCAAGGAGAGAATCCTTTGACACATTCAYGGTGAGTACCAGGGGAAGGATCCCTTCAATTTGATTTTTGTGTTAGGGGTGGCTGCAGTTGTGAACCACTGACCAGAGAAGCAGGGAGATGATCAGGGTTAATGTGGACACCCTGTCAGTAGCAGCTTTTACACTGACCCATCTTTTTCCTCCAGGAAAACGCCACCCATTCAACGGACCAGCTTCACAGCAACAAAAAAAGGGAGAATCCCTCTCTTCTCCCCCACCAAGACCTAAAAAACCTTCACAAAACCAACTCATTCAACTGGTGACCATCCATTCACCTCCTTGTGACCATCAGCTGTGGTCACCTGGAGTGACTGCAGCCTRAGGGCCATGCCCAAACTCCCTCAGGGGATGGTTTCCCCCACAGCACTGGCTGCATCCCTGTAGTCCCTGCTGGTTTCCAGCATATTCACAGAGAAAAACTGGAATTTTGGCATCCTTTCCTGCAGGGCATATGTTTGGCAGGGATTGGCCTCCTTAAATGCTAGATTGAGATATGCTGAGCACAATTTTCCATGACTTCAGAGACAGCTGTTTCACTATAAGGCACAGAAGTCGAGTTTAAGCTTTCTAATTCCCCTACAAAGCCAAGATTTGAAGTAAAAAGGCAGGCTGGGAAGCATGGGAAGTGATTTCACTGTTTGTTGAATGAGCTGTTCAACCCTTCAGCTCAAGGGGAAAGCASTGAAGATGAAAACATAGCACAGCTCTGTTTTACAGGTGAATTCTCTGGCAATGTATAAATGACACAACCTAACACATCCTAACCCGTGGTCCTCTGTGTTGAAGGGCTGTCCCCCATCTGGAATCCCCTAATAATTGTGTTAAACAGCATGACTGTGATGTGTGCATTGCCCCAGGCTAGGAGTTGCCCAAAGACATCGAGGTGCCCATGAAACAGGATCTCCACATCCCCCCTGCAGGTCTGAAAGTCTGTCTTGTTGYTCAGGGAAAGCTGAGAAAACAGCAGGTAACATTTCTGAGCAAAGACTCCTAGAGGAGTTTCAGAACAAAGCCATGGCCAAGTTCCCCTTGTATCCTCAGCAGCCAAACTTCATAGGATCAGAGAGTGGTTTGGGTTGGAAGGARCTTTAAATTTCTTCTATTTCCAATCCCCTGCTATGGAGGGCTGGAAAGATAAGAGATTTAAAGATATGAAGATTTAATTTGGGACAACTTCCAGTGTCCCAAACTGCTCCAAGCCCTGTTCAACCTGGCCAGGGTCACTTCTAGGGAYGGGGCAGCCACAGCTGCTCTGGGCAGCCTGTGCCAGGGCCTCGCCACCTYCATAGGGAAGAATTTTTTCCYAATCCATGAAGCAGATAATCTAAACCTAATCTCTTTCAGTTTGCAGCAATTCCCCTTTGTCCTGTCACTCTTGTAAAAGTCTCTCTCCATCTTTCTCTTCAATCAGCTCACCCTGAAGCTTTCTTCTTCTCCRGGCTGAACAATYCCAGCTCTCCCATCTTTTTTCCTGCCAGCAGAGCTGCTCCATTCCTCTGCCCATCCTGGAGCCTCCTCKGGCCTGGCTCCAGCAGMTCCAGCTCCTCCCTGGGCTGGGGATCCCAGATTTGAGGATTTCAGCTGCCTGACCAACGTGTCAGAGACACAACACCATTTCAGCCAGGGACATCAGGAGCCCAGTACCTCCAGGGAATTTCCATATGTCCTTCAGGGAAGCCACAATCTCAATCTCCCCGTTAGGATTTGACCTCATCCTTCCTTTCTCACCTCTCACACTTCCTGCTCACAAATGTTTGTTGCTAACTCATTTTTAAGCCTTCAACTTGACTCTGGTAAAAGCAGCTGTTTTGGCTTAGGGAGATTTTTTCATCTTATTTCCTCCCCCATCCCACTGAATTGAAGGAGAGAGAAGCTGGGTAGGGGTCCTGCAGCCAGCCAACGTGAGTAGTGGTATTTATAAGTTTTCTTGGGCTTTTTTACTTAAGGAAATGAAAATATTAATTCAGAACTGTTCAAATTCTTTTTTTTATCTGTATTTCATACGTTGGTAATGTTTTCCTCCTTTTGTGTAMAAGCCTTTTTATTCTGATTGACTGCACTTATATTCAGAGAAAATTATTATTTGATGAAAGATAAATGCAAATGTCTTAAATGCYTCAGCGATAAGCATGCCGTTTTTCCTTTCTTCTTTTGTAGGCTGGCAAAATAGGAAAAGCCAGTGCAGATTTGGCACTTTTCCCAAAAGAGATACTTCTGGTTTTGTCAAGAATGCCCAGAATGCTTAGATCCAATCATTCATCTTTTTTTTTTTTCAAGAAATGCTTCTCAACTGCACACCAGCCATGAGATGTGCCTGTGCTAAAGTCCAAAAATATTACCCAGGTTTTCAATATGAAATATAAAGTCCAGTTCATTCCTGCAAGAGCTACCCAGGCAGTTGACTGACCACTTGAACATCAAGATGTGTGCTTCCACTTGAGCAATTGAGAACTTTTATTTAAAAGTGAAACAGCCCTCCAAGTGCAAGTTAAYTACATATTCTAAACTCTAGAAGTATTAGAATGCTTCCAGGACTTCCAGTTCAAACAAAACCTCACTGGAATATGAGGACTGAATGTGTCTCAGCCAATTTTTTTCTTCAATAAGTAAGATTTATTATTTATTTAAAGACAAGGCTATGCCTACATAGAGGTTAAATGTGGTTGTAAAGCAGAAATTTTGTTTCCTTAGTTTCCAGTGTTTGGGGGTTTTTTCAAAATATTTTCCTTTTTTTTTTTTTTTTGAAAAATGCGATTTTGAATCTGTTCAGCTAGTGTTGAGCAGTTCTAATAACTTCAAACAGAATTTTCCCAGCATATTTTAAAGAACAAGCATATTTTAAACAGTCCTGCAAAGCATTGGCTTTAATTGAATTGGTGTACAGGGTATCCTGTAGGAGAATTTTTGTCTCAGAGCATTACCAGCCTTCTCTTCACAGGCTCAGCAGTGCTCCTCCTTCATGCTGCAGCATGAAAATGCCATTCCCTCACATTCAGTGGGTCAAAACTGACAAACCCTTCAACACTGTCATTAACAGTAAGAAAAATTCCAATTAACCCAGTAACAATAATTCCAGAAATCCATGTGTTTGCATGGAGGCCACCACCAGAGTGAAAAGCCTCTACACCAATTATAGAAAACCATGGAGAATTCCCCATTTTGTGCTATTTCCACCAGTTTGGCTTGGGGAGATGCCGGCTCTAGGAGGGGTTGGGGTGCTCAGGGAGCAGAGGCACAAACGGCTGTGCCTCCGTGGGCTGTGTGTGACAAAGCAGGGGCTGTCAGAGCAGCAGTGCCAAGGGCAGATCTGAGCTGAGACCGAGCCTGGTGTCAATCACAGGGCTCCAAAGACAGGGATGTTGCAATTGGTGGCAGGGGGAGATGGATGAAGAGCTTGGCAGGGCTTCAGGCCTGGTAGGGACAAAGAGTTTCCACAGCACAGTGGTTTTTCTCAARCTTCAGGCTGGGGTTTTCTTGTTAAAAAGTCATCTCCTGACCCAAGTGTCCTTCTTGGGAATGCAGGTTCATCAGTAAGATGCAGGCTGAGCTCTGAGCTTCATGCTAAAAAAATTTGATGGCTTCCATCTGAAGGTTTGATCCTCCAGTTATAAAGATCTCTTTAATTAGATGATATTCATTTCATTAACTCTGCTTTCAGAATATAAGAGTTTAACAGCAGGGACTGATTATTCCTTTCAGTGTAATGTAGATTTTTTTTTATTATTTTTTTTTTTTACGATCCAGTTGGGAAATACTTTTGGGAAACACTTGTTCAAAACAAAACAAGACAAAAAGAAGGATTTTTCTAAGCCAAGAAATAATACTCCTAAAGAAATATTTTGGCTAGAAACAGTTATGTAGGGGTAGTACAAATGATGTACCTTTGTTGCTGGTCTGAATTCAGAAYGATGAAAAGTGCAAGAAATTGAAATCACTTCAACACCATGGAATAATTAGGACATGAACACAACAAGGGGCTATCTGAATACACCCTCACTTATTTTCCCCCATCTGTGCTTCCCTTCTCCATCAGCCAAGCCCCTTTGAACTGATGGCAAACTTTCCAGATCCTGCAGGCTTGCAGTGTTCGCCCATTCAACAGGTTGAAATGAAAACAGGCAGAGGCAGAAGGGTGTAGACAGCAAACCCTCAGACCTGTGCCGATAATTTGAGATAACACTCTTTATTATGGGAAAAAAAAAAAGAAGAGAAAAACCAAAATAAAACAAAAAAAACCCACCAAAATAAACCTAAAAAACCAGCACACACCTTTTTCTGAAAGGCCTTGCTATGAGAAGCTGTGGTGTGACACTTCAAACACTCCAGATAAATAAATATTAATTGTCCAGAAATGCAACACTATCCAATGCAGCTGCCAGGGYAGAGCTGTTTCCTTCTGTTGGTGTTTTCCCATGCTCCAAGGTGACTTTGAAGRGCAGGGGATGCATCCCCCACTCCYTCCAGGCATTTACCAGGTGKTTTTGGGTTTGGATCAGGAAGGGAAGCCCTTCATCTGGGGGAATGCCAAGGGAAGGAGGCACTGAGCACAGCAGGGATGGCAGTGGGGACTAACAGGAGCCTCCTGGGCAGCAAGATTTCATTTATTTTGTTCATTTCTTTTGCAAAGTGTGGCTCATCAGGTGGTCAGGAGAGCAGGGGACAGGTGCAACACTGAGCAGCCACAGTACCTGGCACAAACCTTCCAGCAACATCAGCGTGTCAGCTTCTAAATTCTAAATAAGTCCTGGATGGGGGGAAAGGATTCCTGCTCAAGGCTTTTAAAAAGCTTCTCTTCTTTTAAAAAATCCTCTTCTTTTAAAGGCAGCCTYCACCAGATTCCAGCTCTACAGCCAAAGGAGCCCTAAATGTGCCCAGAGGACCCTGCTGTCACCAAAGAGTGGCCTGGCCACTGTGGATCAGAAATCTGGCACAGAACACCCAGCACTGATAGGCATTCTGCAGATTTCTCAATTTCCACTCCTTCTTCCACTGGATTTCAGTCAATGGAATCTGTGACTGTATAACCAAATGCAAAAGCTGCCCAGTAGAGTTAAATTTTAATTCTTATTCTTCTGGGGTCTTCTGTTTTTTAGGGTGTTTCATTATGTTATATGGTGCCTTGGCTCTAGAGTAGCTATAAAAATAAAAGTGCTGCTCCATTATGTTATTATGGGTTCTGCTTTTCAGCAATACTCCAGTTGATGAAGGTTTTCTCTGCTAATCTGGGTGACTGATAGGACCATGAAGAGAATAGGAGCACACCACACAGTGAAAACCTAGCAGCTTTTGCCATTGGAATTCGTGGATTACAAGAYTCTGTCCTATAAACTTCAGGAGGGCCTCCAGCTGTAAGAGCACCAGCAAGAAGGCTGACAGCGCCTCAGATGCAACAAACCTGGGTGAAATGTGAATATTGCAATGAGTGAGGTTGTCAAATAGCATGCACAGCTCTGTTTCTTCTGCTGGAGAGTGTGCAGGGGGAAAAAAAATTGGGTTGCACTACAGTGTCATAGATGAAAGACCTTGATGTGGCCATGAAAACAGAGTTTAGAGGAACCCTGAGTGAGGTTGCACAGGTCACCCCTGCTGCCTCTTAATTCACAGCCTTTATTTTATCCCTCACATCAAGTGAAGACTACAGCACCGTGTATTTTAGCTGCATGCTCTGCCATCAGTTCCTTAGAGCGATAATAACCAAGCCCTGCCTGTCACACACCAGGCACATAAAACTCAGGTTTTTCCATAGGATTTTCTCCTACTCTTCACCTGTTRGGGAGAGCAGACACAGCTGTGACAKTCTCTGATGTCCTGATKAATCAGGGACAGCAGGAAATGGAAGAAACTTTCCCTGCTAACTCTAGCATTGTGTGCTACAAATACGGTGTGAGGGGTGCTCCTCTGCTGCAAATGGGAGAAAACTTTGGATGATCTCCCATTAAGTGAGCACAGATGGCCCCACACACAGAATCAGCTAAGACTCTCGCAGAGAATAAAAACTTGTGATTGATAAAAACTGTGCTGAGTGAAGATACGATGCAGGCCTAAGCTGGGCCCAAACTACAAACACAGTCTCATTAGGCAGAGCTTTGTGTTACTCTTTCCACCCAGGCCAGTGGACCAGCACTTGGCACAGCCACCCAGCTGGATTTTTATAGGGGCTTGTCCTGGTTCAGAGTAAATTTGGGAGAGAATCCCCAGAGGGGCTCCTGTAGGAAGGCAGATTTAATTGACCCCTCCCCTCCAACCGGGCCGGGAGAAAACACCTCCTTGGAGCAAAGCGGAAAAAAACCTGTTTATTAAACAATAAAACCTAAACAATAATAAACAATAAAACCTCTTGCTGCTCCAGAAGAGATACAAACTCACAAAGTCCCCTCTGTGGGCTGTGGCTCAGCTCACTCAGCCTCTGATCAGTCCCTGTGGTGCTGGAAATGCCGTGGCCCAGGCCCGGCCTGGTGGGCCTCAGGTGTGAGCTGTCCGTGCTCCTCTGGTGTTCAGTCTGGAGAAGGTCTGAACAGCTCCAAAGAGAAGGGAAAAATACACCCACAGTCCAGAGAACTTCTTTGCCTCAGYKAGCTAAACTAACTAAAAGCAAAGGAGAGCTCTGTCCTGCTGTCTGTCCACCCGCAGATATCRCAGTCTAGGAGCAGGAATGTGGAGGAGTGAGTGCAGTTTCTGAGAAGAAACTCCGTGCTTCTTCTCTCCCCCCCTTTCACTCCTGGAACAAGCCTTACAGGTGCAAAACTTATTATTCAGCATAAACAGAACAAGACAACTGGGGATAAAAGCATCGTACAGTCAAGCCAGGACAGGGCTCCTCATATTCCTGCCACGACCAGGGAGTGTTTTTAACCCAGCTGCAGGAGGCCAAGCCATAAACAACCAACCCTGGCCTGCTGGGAGGACAGAATAACACAGYACCCCTCGCCCAGGAGCCATGGCCTGAGCCTGGGAGCCCCAAGGCTGGGTCTGCTGTGCCCCTGGCTGGGTTGATCCTAAGCTTAGCTCTTCCTGAGCTTCCCAGCTAAGGGTCCTTTTAGGGGGAGTGGGCATTTCTGCATGTGTGCACACCCAGGGGTGTGGTGGYGGGAGATAAGAGATGCCTTCAGCCCAAGGAGGGAGGCACAGGGTGATTTCCACCCACACTCAAAGGAGGGGAGGGCAAACCTCACCAGCACCATGCTGGTTGCTTTTCCAGGTCCATACCAACAAGAAAGGTGTTTTACAGAGCAAGGAGGGAGAAATCATCMCCCCATGGAGGCTGAGCCTGAGAATCCACTCCTTATCTCATCCCAAAGGTGCCAGGGGACCTCGGAGCACCTCAAGAACCCCTCCTGGTGAAAGGTAAAGCCCTGCAACATGATGTTTTCCTCCCCTCARATCTTCTCCTCTGGAGAGGCTGTGGTCAAGGTTTGGACCGAGAGTGGTTCTCCTTTTGTGATCAGTTCCCACTATGTGGYCTCCAGTGCTCTTTTATGATGTTCTTCTCCTCTATTCTTCTCTGCACTTTGAAGTGCTCTTGCATGAAACAGCATGACATAAAATAAAATGACACTCATTATTAACACAAATGAAACATTTGGTTTCAATTATCTCCCCTCTCTCCAGTTGTGAGGAGTGAGAAATCACTCATAAACCAGGCAACATTTTAAGAAATTGCAGATTTTTAAAGAGCAAGAGAAAGGAAGAAAAACAGGCCTTGAGATACTGAGGCTGTCACAGCACAGAAAATGATAAGAGACAAAAAGAGRGGGTAATTCCAGCATGCATGGACAGAGCTGCATGGGCTGAAGATGAGGGGGAAAAATTAAGCACCAAAGCAGAAGTGTCAATTAAAGTCTTTAACTCAGAACTGAYCTAGGGAATGACCTCTGGAAAGCCACTTTGCCTCTTTGCTTTTCTGGTTTCCCACAGAAGGTCCATTTGGCCTGTCAAAAAAGGAACTGAAGGAGGAAAGGGTCTCTTGCTGAAGGATTTCTTCCTAACATATGTCTATATTTCCCAGCTTCAGGATATTTCYAGGCAGAATTTCTCTTAAGTCCTCCACAACAAGGAAGAAGTACACATAAAAATAAAAAATAAAAAAAAAGAAGAGTACCAAAACCAGCACAATATTTGTCTCTTTACTAATCCTGCTAATTTTTACCATAACTTTGCCCCCTTTTTTATTCTGACAGATAATGCTGAACCCTTAGAAACCGCATGCATGGACTCTTGAACGTAGAGCAATAAAAGGATTTACAGCATGCAAAACAGGCTTCCATCCAACCTCAGGGTAGTGCAGTCCCATTATCCCAGCCTGTTTCATAAAACAGCTGCCCTGACAGCCCRTGTCAGTATGGAATGCACTCAGCTCTGGGCTTTTTCATCCCTGCTTAAGAATGATCCCCTCTCACACAGGCTGTGATGCACTGCAATTGGCATCCCATAGCCTTGCACACGCACACATCTTGAGAGGAGCTCCTCAGCAAAACCCTCTCCAGGGGCTGTGGGACTCAGCACAAGGATGTCCCTGTTTCCCCCTTTTTCCTTGAAATAGGCTCCCAAAACTCTGCAGATGCAGCTGGGCTGAGCAGTATGCTGTGTGCAGGATGTGCCAGGGAGGAAAGGGCTCATGTTAACGAGATTTTTGGATCCCTGGTCTCTCCTGAGCSACGGCACAGCTGCTGCTTGGAAGTGCAAGGCACCGCAGCACACGGGTGTAAGGAGGGGAGGGAAGCAAAATACAGCATGTGCTGTAGAGGAAACTTTAAGTAAGCTGAAGGCTATTACTCATATGAGAACTAGAACCTCCACCCAAGRTCTCCTCATTTACTCCAGCAGTGCAAAAGGGACCAAAAGTAATAATAAATTTTAAAAATTAAAAAGTGATTTTTTTWAWTTTTTTTTCTTCTGAAAGAATTTTTAAGGAAATTGCCTTGTGGCAGAAAGATGGTATGGGACAGCTGTTTCTTTTTTCCTTCCAAGACAGATTTTTTTTTACAAGGAAACCAAGAAACTTTATGATAATTGGGTAATTCTATAGCAAAAGTAATTMTTTTTTGTGGCTTTTTAAAAAAATTATTTCTATTTTTGTGTGTCATGATAAAAGAACCTCTTTCTTTTATCATGACACACACAAAAATATAAATAATTATTTTAAAAAAGAGTCCCACAGAGCAGTTAAGAGCAGATTCTCAGAGGGAGCAGTGCATTTGTTGTTCCTAAATTTGGTGTCAACTTACAGTATTGAAAAGCAGATAAAAGCCCGAGGGTGGGACTACAACATGTGCATTTTTTATTTATTTATTTTTTCACCTTGTTCATCCCTCCAGAAGGAGATGGTGTGACATTCTCACTTTCTTAGAAGTGGTATGACACAGGAGCAAGTGGGACCAGCTTTTGGATGAAATCCCTGGAAGGAGAGACCTCTGCCCTAACACTTCCAGAATTTGGAGCTCTGCTTCAAATGTATTTTTTAAGCACCCTTGGYAGCTGGGGTCTGTGAGTCTGAGCAGCTCCAGGAGCCTGCAGTGGCCACTGAACATGACATGCACAAGAGGTTTTTATTTGCTTGTCTATCTCAAGGTCGTCGGTCAAGTCTGGACAAGGAAAACTGGTCACAGCAYGCAGTGCTCATTGGGGCTTTTTTTYCAGACATCACAGCTCTTCCTGCCAACCTGGCCATGAGCCAAAAAGGAATTTGTCACAGCTGGGGCTTGTTTGCCTCCCATTCCAGTCCCTGAGAACATCCCATGGCTGATGCTGCTTCTACACCTGGGAGTGCAGGTCTATGTTGAGTGGGCTGGCAAAGACTAAGAGCCAAAAGTGCTGCTCTTCTGATGTGCATTTTCAGGGAGAATGTGTTCTGTCTTGTTTTGTGTCTGKGGGGGTTACTGTTTGATTGTGTAGGTTGAGGGAATGTGCCCCATGAAACGGGTAGAGCTGATCTTCCGCAATTACAGAGAAAAAAGTACTTCACAGAGTGGACAACGAGCCAAAAGCTTTGAAAGGGTGTTTCACTTAGGTTTTCACATTATTAATACAACCATAACACATGACATTAAATGCAGCTGACCTTTCTCTTTTTATTTGTTTCTCGTTAGTAAATCTCCAAAGACTGGCTTTTCTGAGCATGTTATAATTCTGCACTGGGTTCCTCAAAGGGCTTGAATAACCCATGTTTTTCATTAGAGACAGATCCATAATCATTAGCCCTGCCTGCAGGAGCAGAATCAGAGCTGTGCCCCAAATGCACCATCTCCKTTACACCCAGAAAAACACCTTCTCTCCTCTGCCAGCTCCCAGCTCCCAGCTTTGCTTTCCCACCACCAAAGAGCTCYGGATTGTCCCCACAGCCCAAACTCTTCCAGACCTCCCTCCCCTGGAGGCTGCAAGGCTGCGTTTCTCTGCCTCCAGCTGGCTCTGTCACACAGCTGGGCAGGGCAGGGGGCTGCACAGATCCACCAGAGCATGGCCAGTGGGCTCC
>JACDOX010000019.1:7723465-7761750 GCA_014549065.1 Cardinalis cardinalis
CTTTTTATTTTCTATTAAGCCCACACTGCCCCACAAAGATATAAGGGTATGTACAACAGAAATGTTTGAGGAGTCAGGAGAAATTTTTTGGTTGATACCAAAGCCTTTCTGGTGATGRATGAAGCTAAGAAGGCTGCCTGGCTGATGGAGGACAAATCCTGACAGGGAATGGAGTTTTTATGAYAAGAAATCACACAGTGATGAGTCTCTGCTATTTGTGGATCTATAAACTCTCCTTGCCTGAATATCCAACCCTTCACAACCTCTGGCTGTTCCTGAAAGAGAACTTCAGTGCTAAAAATGCAAGCATGACTTTTATTTTTTTGTGGAAGAGAGCTCCTCCAGACTGGGAGAATGCAGTCCACAGCCTGGAGGAGGAGTGTGTATTAGATTGTTGTCCAACACACCTTTTTTTTTTTTTTTTTTTTCTGGAAAATCCTGGGAAGAGGTTGTTGAGCCATTCAGGTGTAAAATAAGCAAGGTGGGTTCAGCTGAGACAGCTCACCCACAGCAGTCAAAGGTCAGGAAAGATATTTCAGAGCCAGGTATGAGAGCTGAGGACCCAGAGTTCACAGGGGGATAGGAGGAAAAATTACTCCTATTTTTTAAAAACCTGAGCCTGCATCTTCAGCAGAAGTTTATGAAGCTGATTGTGGACACTGATCAAGACTGGGGGAGCAAAGAGAGTCAAGGGAAAATGGGAACTTTAGGTACCTTGCACAGGCATTAACACGCAGTACACATAAAATGCAGGAGCCTTTTCCATTTMTAGGAGGAATTTCTCTGAAGGTTTTACCAGCAGTTGCTCACCAAGTATTTATAGAAACACTATGGCCAAGGACACTTCCTTATCACATCATGAGTGGCCTCCCATAACACCTCAGTGTTTGCCTTTTCCCTGCTGTAACTGACTGGTGACCACTCCTTTGCAGTGTCACAAGCTGCTGCAGCCACTCCTGCAGTCACCAGCTGTGCCTGGCTGGCTGCAGCTGCCTGCAGGTCTGGCTGCAAATGAGAAAACACCCATGGTTTTGTTGGCTGAGCACCACATCCAGCTCCAGAGCAGAGGGCTCACCCTGTCCCACGTGCTGTGGTCAGTCAGTTATCTGCCCACAGCAGCGGGTTGTGCAACAGGCACATCTGCAGATGGGCCTCCCAGAAACCAAGTCACAAGTTTCATTTCCATTGCCCAAAGTGAGGGGCCTTTCTCCTTTTTCGACTAATTTTTTCTCGCTCCCTCYGCGCCGCGGTTACCCAGCACGGAGGAAGAGACAAAAATTATCTTCTGGAGGCCAGAGAGTGATGGGGAGCTGGTCTGCTGCTCYTCCAGAGGCCAGGCTGGCTGCCCACCCTTGGGAGAGGGTAAAAGGGACATTGGCACATGTAACCCTGCAGGCTTTCCTGCCCTGCCACCTCCTTTCTCCATGGGGATGCAGGATATCCAAGGACAGCAGGGTTGTTGCTTTCTGCTACAACCAAAGTGTTCTTCCAACAGGGGAATGCCAAGGCAGGACCTGAAAGACAAAAGAGCTCCATCCTCCCTTCTCCTTCACTCCTTCCCCAGCCTTTGAGGAATGASTGAGGGAGCTGGGGGTGTTCAACCTGGAGAAAAGGAGAMTCAGGGGTGACCTTATCACTCTAAAACTCCCTGAAAGGTGTTTGTGGTCAGGTGGGGGTTGGTCTCTTTCTCCAGGCAGCAACAGAGAATGAGAGGACACAGTCTCAAGGGAAATTYAGGYTGGATSTTAGGAAAAAGTTTTTTACAGAAAGGGTGATAAAGTTCTGGAATGGCTGCCTAGGGAGTTGGTGGAATCACCATCCCTGGKTGTGTTTAACAAAGTCAGGATGTGGCACTCAGTGCCAGGGTTTAGTTGAGGGGTTGGGGCTGGGTTGGTGTCACAGACATCTTTTATGAAAAATCATTTCCTTAGGATTTTCCCTCCTGAGAAGCTGAGAGGCCTCAGGAACAAAATGTAAGCAATGGTTATCTGCTGCTGTGGAATGCAACAGGTGCATCTGGGATTGGTCTCATGTTGGTTGTTGCTAATTAATGGCCAATCACAGCCCAGCTGGCTCAGACAGAGAGCCGAGCCACAAACCCTTGTCATCATTCCTTCCTATTCTATTCTTAGCCAGCCTTCTGATTAAACCTTTTCCTCTATTCTTTTAGTATAGTTTTAATATAACACATATAATAAAATAATAAATCAAGCCTTCTGAACCATGGAGTCAGATCCTCGTGCCTTCCCCAAACTGAAAACCCCTGTGAGCACCGTCACAGGCTGGACTCAATGATCTTGAAGGTCTCTTCCAACCSAGTGATTCTGTGAATTCTGTGATTGTCTGCAGCATCGTGGTGGCCCTGGGGATGTGCTGGGTGCCTCTGCCACCAGGGCTGGCCGGGGGCTGCAGCCCCTCTGCTGCAGTCAGCTCTGCTCAGAAGCAGATATTTGGGAGGTGCCTGTGCTGGATGAGGTGGATGAGCAGGTCCCTCTGTGAGAGATGGTGGCACAGAATGTATCCAGCCCTGGTTTGGTTCGGTTCATCAGCTGGGGCATTTGTTTGGAGCCAAGACAACCYAAGCACGAGCTGTGTCCGGGTGGAATCCATCACCCCCACCAGCCTCACCTGGAGGCACCTGCTGTCTTTGGGAGGAGCAGCCCTGGTGGTTTTCTCTCCTCGGCCCCTCAGCATCCYGCAGAGTTTACAGACCTTTCCCTGGCCATTGAGCAGCTGCTCTTTTCSTTGGCATGGTGAAATCTGCTCCTTGACACAGGGAATAGTCAGTGCTGGTTGTGGGGCTCCAGCATGGAGCTGCCAGCTCTTGCAGCCTTTTATCACAAACTTCATTATGTCTGATATTTTGCTTAAAGTTCCAGTTCCTGTCAGCTAGCAGTTACAAAACAATATCAGAGGCTTTTTGGTTGGGTTGTCGTTTTGGGGTTTTTTTAATTTCAATAYGAAATTATTCTTTTTTTCTCTCTGACTTGCAGAGAAAAGCCTGAAAACATGGCCCAGGGCTCCAGAACCAGACAAACAAATAGAACTTCTTATTTATACTGTATTTGCATGTCATTTGTAAGACAGCCTCACCAGCATTTCAAGACTGGCAGCACCACAGAGTTTTCATTTGTGGCTGGGAAGCACAAAGGCCAACTCTCCAATAAGATTACAGCCTTGGTGGTTTCTCAAGGTCATATTCTGCATGACCTGAACATACTTATTAAATTACCCTGCTTAGAAAAAAATTTTTTTTTCTTTTTTCCAAATTCAAATGGATGCTTGAAGAAGCATGTGGTTATGAGTAGGTCACTGTTYCTGGCTCGCTGGTGACCCCAGAAAAACTCCATGCAGGCAATGGTCCACACAGGGGAAGCCCATTGTCAGTTTAACAAACAGAAATGTCATTTTCTAGAAGTGGGTCCTGGTTTCCATCACGCCAACCCCACAGGATCAGTTTGGACCACAAATTTGGCCTGACTCCCTGCAGGTGTACCTGTCCATGCCCTCACACGTTGCCATGTCACAGCAGCTGCTCCAAAAACTCCCATTTCCAAATGCAGTCTGGAAATTTGAGGGAGGCAGCAGAGGTAACACCAYGTTTGTGCTGCTGTCCCAGGCACAGAGAGCCCAGTTAGTGCTGGATAAATTTGTAAAGCCCRTGGTTGCCAAAATCTGAGGGTTCAAGTATTCAATGGAAATGAGCAGGTCTGCTCTCCAGCCTCGGGGACAGCTGGCACCATTTAATCACACAGACATTACTGGCTCCTCTTCAGATCCAGGCTGCCTGGCAGTTGAGTTCTGTGGCCTGCAGCAAGCCCAGCAATGGTTCAGAGCTCATCGGCCTGGGGCAGGGACAGCCGCAGAAGCTTCACAGCACGGGTCACAGAGCTCTAGTGTGAGGCCTGCCATCCTTGCCTTTGCTTCCATAAGTGAAGCCTGGAAAATCCTCTCGCTGCCACGACCAGGGTCCCTGCAGCCACATGCACCTCAGGGCACTGTGTGTTCAGCTGGTTTTCATGGGGAGCTTTWAGTTCTGGTCCACTCGGGCGCGCATGGATCTATTGGGAAGCTCTCCTTCCACGTCCCTTCCTCAGGTTTCTTCCAAGAGAAACCCAGAACAAGACCATGGTGACTTTCAGGGGACACAGGGGACACTCCTGTGGACAGGGTACCCACTCCAGAGAGGGCAAGCATTCCTGAAGAAATTAAGTTAGTAGCCTGTTCTCCATGTCTGTGGCGGGCTGTCTAAGAACCCACGGTTTAATTTTTAAATTTATGGGTTGGACTGGATGACCTCAGAGGCCTTTTACAACTTACTTAACTCTGTGATTCCGTGATTTTAGTGAGGCAGAAGCCCTGAAGTCTCTTTCTGTGGTGAGGGCACTCTCTTAGTGCAAAGATCTCCAGGAATATCCACCCATGGCAGGCGTCAAGATCAGGTCAGAMAAACATCTTTGCAGGAATGGCACAGAGATCTAATCTTGCCAGAACAACACTTGGAAAATGGTGTTAGAGCACCCAGCTGTCGTGATCCACATCCAGCTGCTCCATGAGTCCTGCTGCAGCCAGGATTCTCCTCCTAGGAACCCACATCCCACAGAGCATCAGCCAGAATGCCCTCCTGCCTTTGAAMGATCCAGAACTTCTGTGGGCATGAGGAGACAGCTTGGAAGGAAACAAAACCCATGGAAACAAAATTCTGCCTCTCCAGAGCCAAAACAGGGCTTTGCCATGCCACGTCACACAAGTATTCAACAATCAATTTTGTTTCTAAAGCTCTTGATCTCGCATGTCCCTAATGAGCTGGAGTCTAGGTGGGAGGTCTGAGAGCCACACTCTATTCAAAAGAGCAGGGAAAGCACATTAATGACCATGTTCCAGCACTGGTTTTAATAAAGCATCAGGTATACTGGAAAGAACTTCTCCAGTCTTACCTGCCAAAAATATGTAGAAATTACAAAATATTAAATATCTTTTATATATTAAAGAAAAAAAGCAGCCTCTCCAACTACAATCCATTAAGAGAAACACGAATCTGAGCTGTTAAATAAGAAAGGGGAGGTTTGGACAAAAATAAACAATGACTGGCATTTGGGGAACTTAAACTGCATCAGAAGAAGAAGAAGAAAAAAAAACCTCCTCATTTGCTCTGGCTTCTAATTTYTTCCATATTTTTGTCATTAGCCGTTATTAAAGTACTACTGTTCCAGGGCTGGGTGATGAAAGGCTGAGATATGATTCAGCCCCCTACGTTACATAAACAAACCCGGGTCGTTATGACATCCACTGAGATTTTATTTCTCTTTTTCCCCCTCATTCCCTGGAGTCCCTTCACGGCACCACGCTGCTGGCCAGGCTGTGGAAGCTCCTCCTGAAGGTGCTCAGGTGCAGCTTCAGGCCAGATTTTGGGCGGACGATGTGACACCACAAGCCTGCAGCCAGCTGTCCCCTTCCAGGTTCAGCATCCCCGTGAGTGGGCCAGGGTGAAAGTGGCGTTTAGGAACCATTTAAACCTGGGTTTGAGCAGCAGACCAGGAAGTGCCAGTTTAAAGTTCGCCCTGAGCCATTCATCAGCACTGGAGACAATGACGCCGCTGTGACCGGATGGGCTGACTTATGATTAGCTCAGATTTATCTGAGATATAACAAAAGGGTGTTCTGCTGGTTTAAAGAGCCTCTTTCCCTTTTCCTCTGGCGAAATCAAGACATTGTTTAGAAAGCCAGAGAGAGCGCCGTTCGAAAAATTCTGAGGTCACTTCCAGGGATAAATTTAGTAGGGGGTATGACAAAACAAGGACCAAAAATTTGGCCTCTTCCATCATGGAAAAGTCTGGTATTTTAGACACAAACCAAATCCAGCTGAAATCGATAGGAGGGCAACCACTGAACTGAGGGAGGCTTGTCTGGGACATGCTGGTGGCATTGGTGCTGGTTATAGGGCAGAAAAGTCCCCTAGGCCCTCCAAAAATGGACATTTGAGTGTTAACTCACAGGTCTGGTTTTTCATAGAGCAGTCCCCACCCAATGAAAAATGTGAAAAGTGAGAGATCCATATAAAACATGCCTCCAAAGCCACCAGGATATTTCATGCGACTGCAAGAGTGACGTTTCCACCCTGGTGGCTCCCCACAGCAGCCTGGCATGAGGAGCCATGCAGGGAAGGATGAAGGCAGCATTCCTGCTAGTGGGACATGCAGTCAGTCTATTCCCGACATCCCTGAACACAAAATCAGATCAACACTTCTCYGAGAAACAGAGCTCACCACGGAAGTGCCAGCAGAAGCTCCACCACGTCACAAACTGCCTCCTCTGTGGGGTGATACTGTGGTGTAAGAAATTATCTGCCCCTCTGACTTTTAATTATTATATATATTGCAATAATTGTTATAATAATAATTGCAATAATTATTACATTTATCGCAATAGTAACAAAAGAGGGGTGACACAGATAAAAAATAAGTTTAAAAAACTCAGCTAATGCAACAACAGCATAAAAATGGTCATCTGGCAGCATGAAACATGTATATGTATATATATATATATTTAGGTAACCACATGAAGGGATTCACTTTTCATTTTAATTGGGTGGCCTGCTTATGGCAGGAATGGTTGTTGGCAGTCTATAAGATAGCATCAAAAGCTGTTTAATTTTATGCCACTCTCAGTTTGCAGGAACAATCTTCTGCAGCCTTTTGGCAGTTATTACTTCCAGGCCCTTGAAATGTTCTCAGAGCACCAACAACAACTAAAAAAAGCCCAAAAAGCTCTTGCTGACTGCAAGATGTTAAACCTTTGGTAGATCTTTCGGAGGCACTGAGTRTCAGAGTGGGTGCCCTTGTGCAAGGTCAGCAGGGAGCAGCAGAATGCAGACACGTCCCACCTAACCCAGGCTCTCCAGCCTGCAGAAAGGGATGCGGCTCTCAGACTGCCTCAGACTGTGGGTGGGCCATGCTGCCCTCTGGAAGTGTCAAAATCTCTCTCTGGATGGAGCAGAGCCCAGCATTGAGCTGTTCTTTGAAATATCTGACTTTTGAGTTAGTTGAGCTTGGAACAGCCCTCGCACGATTCCTTTTCCAGCGTCAGCTCCACAGTCTGTATTGACTTTCAGGCAGCAGACTCCTGACTTCTAAACAACATTTCACTCTTCCTCCTGAGGGCTTCAATTCATCTCTTGCTGGCAGCAGTGATCCTCTTTGACTCTCTGGCAGCTGCCCCAATCACTGAGGGAACAGCAGAGGTTGCAGCAGGACCTAAGCAGCRACAGCTTCCTGTGACCATCCTGTGGTATTGAATTTTCACTAAGAACTAAGCCAGTTCTAGATGGAAATACACTCCTCAGCCTTCATCCTTGCCCTCTCATCATCCACATCAGCCCCTTCCAGACATGCTGCCCAGTTTGACCCACGCTGGTTTTGCTACCTTCTCACAGCAGTGTTTGGAATTCTCGCAGTTTCAGGCAGATGGAAGAACAGATGAGCTGCGGGGCTGTTTGAAGCACATTAAGGGTTTGCCTGCTGACACAGCACAGCTGGATGCAGAAAAGTGATCAGAAGGCGCAGGAAACAGCAAAACTTCCAGCTTTCCAGCAAACAGACCTAGGCACGCAACAGCCAGGTGAAAAGCAGCCTGTTCTGGGCTTTGTTTGGAACCGGATTTTCTGCCAACAGGGATGCAGAACACCAGGCCAGYGGCACCCAAAGGGCAACTCCCTCTCTGGAAAACACTGAGGGAAAAGAAAAACAGGGTCACCTAGGGCAGGGAATCCCAGTTTGCAGCTGGAAGACCTGCACAAACCCCCAAGGCTCCAGCTCTGCCCATGCAGTGTAGGTTCTCCCATCTTGGCTCCAGCTCAATTTCTGCTGGTCCAGTCCTGACTGTACCTTTGTTCCTCACACTTCCAGCAAGGCAGTGGTTTCACAGACCTGCACCTCAGGAGGAGAGCCCCAGTGGTCAGCACTTCCTAGGAAGAYGGGACACCCAGATGGGATCCAGGGGAAGGTCACCCCAAGTTAGGGGTGTCATAACCGTGCCGCGACCTCCCCTCTGTGTCTGGAGCGGCCTGGGGTCTGTCTGCCCGGGGTTTTGTCCTTCCGTCCCTCCTTCCCTCCACCTGCACAGACCCGGGGCCGTGTCCTGGGCAGAACCTGGAGCTGCTCCCAGCGGCAGAGCCAGGGCACATCTGTTCTGCTTTTGCAAGCAGCCTGGAAACATCTGCAGCGCCCCAGCCGAAGCAGAGGAGACACAAGCCCGAGGACAATGCGGGCTGGCTTGGTGGYGGCAGCCCTGTCTGGGACACCCGCATCCCAAACATCCCTGCCCCGACGACGYCCGGTTCCAGGCGAAGCCACCGGGATGGGTCTGCGCCTTTGTCATTCCCGTCGTAACAATATTCGCGTGGCAGGAGGGGTTTGGATCCGCCAATTAATGCGTGAGGAGCGCTCCGGCGTCCCCGGGGGATGCAGGGATGCTGCCCGGCCCTCCACCCCTCCTGCAGCCCCCTCCCCACCCCGCATCCCGAACTTCCTCTCCTTGGGAAGGGCTTGCCTAGCACCGTTTGTTTTTTAAGGGAGTTGCTAGAAAACTCTCCTGCTATTTTCTTTTTTTTTTTTTTTTTTTTTTTTTTTTTTTTTTTTTTTTTTTTTTTTTTTTTGTCCTTAATAACTATATCATGTCTGGTATTGTATTTCTGTTTTCCCCTGAGGAAAGAAGCCAAAAGAAGTAGGAAAAACAAATAATGTGTGGGAGAGTGTTTTTCTTTTCTTCTTCTTCTTTTTTTTTTTTAACCTCTGTTCAAAGCCTCTTTCTGTTTGGCTTTAGCAGTTTTGTGACTACAATTCCCTTCTTTCCGATCCTTTTTTTTCTACTATAATTCTATTGACTTGTAATGAGCTTGCTGAACCCCTCAATATTTTCATATTTGTACCCTAAAAGCTCTGCTTTTCTTCTGTCATTTTTACTTTTCTCACTTTTTTCCCATTTTCCCCTTACTTTCCATCTTTCTTCTTTTTCTATTTATATCTTTATTAGATATTAATATGTTATATATATTTTCTTGTTTTCCCCCTTGTTTATTTTTATTTTTTTTCTTTTATTTCTTTATTCTTGTTTCCTTCCTTCTTTATGTCTCACTTGCCTTGCCTTCCCTTCCTTCCTTTTCTTTGTTTTTATCTTCCTCTCTTTTCACCCCCTCCCCCTTTAATTCTTCTGAAAATAAAACTACCAGAGAATTAAGCAAATCATCTGCAGCAATTAAGGAGACATCTCTGGGAAAACACTCGCTGTGGAACATGTTTGGTTCATTAAGCATTCTCATCAGGCACCTTGGCACAGAGCCACATAATTATTTGGGAGAGGGGCAAAAATAAAATATATGCAGTGGGGAGACTTTTTGATTGTTGCTGTCATTAGTGGCGAATTCATCTTTCTTGTCCCAGGTCCCCACATGTTTCTAAMCCATTATGGCATGTGGTTTCCAACCACGGATCAGAGGCTGCTGAGGAAAAATACCCTGGGTCGGCTCAAAAATTTAAAATGAAGTGTTATCTTTCCCTCCTTTCCCTCTTGGGTGATTGTGGTGCAGGCCAGTTCGTGCCCAGAAGCTGTGCCAGGGGTAATTTTCAGGTCTCTTGTCTTCTAGCGTCCCTCCTGCACACACACAAAACCCCGTGCTCATCCTCAGCCTACCTGCCAGGGGATGAGGGGGCTCTGTGGGTGCTGCAGCCCCCCTGGCAGAGCCACAAACCCCCAGGATGAGGCTGTTTTATGGAAATTCACTGCAAGGGATTTGGGGCAAGGAGGGAATCACCCCAGGAGAAGGCAGCTTCAGCCTAACCCCTGGCAGGGTGTGCTGGGGCAGGAGCAGCTCCCCGGCTTCCACCCTGCGGCAGAACAGGCGGGAGCAGAGTTCCCCGTTGAGGACTGTTGGTAGGGAAAGCTTTATCTGGGGCTGGAAACTGGTCACAGGTTTCAATCACTGAAGGGACAACCTTGCAGGCTTGCTGCCTTCCAAACTCAGGGCTTCCCTAGCTGGAAAAGTGATTTTTTTTTTCTCCTCCAAGAGGTGCTGAAGTAATATGCATCCCAGTCTCTTCATACAGTGCTGGTAGGTGTAAACCAGGGACAACTTGGGAATTATTCCCCTAAGCAAGAAGTATCTGGTATTTAGGACCCCTTTCTCTGAAATCAGCTCATCCCAAGGCTCAGCACAAGGCGTTGCTTTAACCACACATTCATCCCACAAAATAAAACTTCATCTTGAAAGCCTCTCTTCGTTTCTCCAGAAAGCTGGTGTGGGGAAAGGAGGGAAAATAAAACCTGCCTAGCACCCCACCAACCTACACCCCAGAGACAGGGGRAATACAGGGTACTAAATCCAAGGGTCTTTCACTTTGAAAAGTGGCCGTGGCTTTCTCAGCCCTCATATTTAATAAAGAGCAAGGCTGTTACATGCTCTGCCCCACTGTAAGCACTTCACACCCCTGTGCAGAGCTTTTGGGGAGCACAGCAAAGTGGCCTGAGGGGTGTCAGAAGCCTCTCGAGCTGGAGGAGCAGTGTGAACACATCACAGACAAAAGAATCTGCCGCCCCAGCCTGTGCACACTGTGTGTGTGCTTTCACTTTTTCGGGGTGTTTAAACGTCTTTAAAAGATTGCTAGAGGAAAAGAAGCAATTATCCCRGCGCATAATTAGAGGACAGGTTTTGCATTTTCCCACCCTTCCTGCTTTCTCTCTCCCACCAGCGGATTTGGAGCTGTTAAGTTACTTTTTTAGACAGAACTCATCCTCCTCAGCTCCTTCCACGCTGAAGAGCTGCTGTGTTTTTCACAGGCAGCTCCGCACTCGGGAGCTTTTAAAGGGTTTCTAATCCTGGAAGGCCATCTGACATCACCCTGCTTCTTGTCTGCTGATGTTTCATAYGAGCCTCACATTTCCTTAATGTTTTTCAGAGCCACCAATTACTACAGCAATCTTGTGTTTATGTTCTGGTTTTGTGCTCTTTTTTTTTCTTTTTTTTTCCTCTCCCCTGATGCTTTCCTGGCTTGTGTCCCAACAGGCTGCTCGCTCTTAGGCATGTCTTGTGCCAAGGGTTAAGCTGGACCAGCTTGTTACAAAAGAAAGGGAAAAAAAAGAAAAATAAAACAAACCAAAGAAGTGGGAGGGAGGAGGTTGATTGGGTTTTTTTTGGGGTTTTTTTTTTTCGTTTTTGTTTTTTTTTTTCTGGCCTTAAAAAAGCAGCCA
Organism: Cardinalis cardinalis; assembly: GCA_014549065.1. Taxonomy (NCBI): domain Eukaryota; kingdom Metazoa; phylum Chordata; class Aves; order Passeriformes; family Cardinalidae; genus Cardinalis; species Cardinalis cardinalis. Next base: position 7,734,707 of record JACDOX010000019.1, read on the forward strand.
GAAGGAGAGAGAAACTTTCAGTGCTGAGTGATATTACATTTCTTGTTTTGCATGCTATTTACTGTGTTGTATTTTTCTGGTTTTCTTCATTGACTTCAGGCACCATGTGATCAGGAAGCCTGGAACTCTTTCCATTTCCCTTCCCGACTGAAGGGAAACATTGTGTAGCTGTTGCCCTGCCACCAGTGGGACGGGCTCCGGCGGTGCTACGTAGGAGGATAAAAATAACCGGGATATTTAAGGCTGGCTGTGGAATCCCAGCGCAGGCAGAGCGAGCTTGGTCAGCAGCCGAGCTCCACCGGCCCCGTAATCTGCTGCATATGATGCAACTGCAAATATATGCCTGGCAGTGCTGGTGAAAGAGTAAGACCTTGGGGAGGCCCAGAGGAGAAAAGAATTTAAAATAAAATAAAATAAAATAAAATAAAATAAAATAAAATAAAATAAAATAAAATAAAATAAAATAAAATAAAATATGAAATAAAATATAGGAAATAAAATGAAATAAAATATAGGAAATTAAGCAAAATAAAATAAAATTGGAAATAAAATAAAATAACATAAAATAAAATATGAAATAAAATAGGAAATAAAATAAAATAAAATAAAATAAAATAAAATAAAATAAAATAAGAAATAAAATAAAATAAGATAAAATAAAAGAAAAGAAAAGAAGACTGGAGAGAGCTTTTCATCCTCTTTTAACACATTGTTTCTAGCACAGCTTTTGAAAAGTGACTTTTACCTGAGTTTCGTGTGCTTGGTGCAGGAAARAGGGTGAAAGGGCTTGCTTGGCTTCAGGCGTAAGGCAGCACAACAGGGCYTTGCTCTGGGGTTTTGTAGGGGATAACATCACTTGCCTCCCAAGAAAGAGAGGCTGAAACAGCACTGTGTTCCCTCTTTAGGCTTTTCTCTCCAAATCTCAAGTGTGGTTGACTGTGACCCGCATCTTGCCTGTTGATTAAAAGTAATTAGGTCAAAAGAGCAGCCAGCCCACAAGGCTCGCTCAGAAATAAGCAGAAGTTTGGTTTTTGGTTCTTTCACAAATCATAGCTGTCAGAAACCTTAAAAGGTGTTTGGTTTTTTTCCTATTTCTTGGGCTTGTTTTCACACTGCACACAAGCTGTGAACTTTCCAAAGCGTGACACTGGACAGCATCTGCCACAACTGCAGCACTGAGAAGAGCGTGGCATTGCTCTTTCCTTTAAATCCGTTCTGACCAGCAAAGCAGTCAGAACTTCAGCAGCAGCACTTCAGCTTTCCTTTTTCCATCTGTGCCCAGGACATTGCAGGTGAGAGGCAGAAAATGCCATGGTTTGGYCACTCCTGCAGTTTGGAGGAGAACCTCCTCACCTGCATCAGCACAGTCAGGGCTGTCAAGAGACAGAAAGGGACCAAGGGGACACTTCAGCCTTAGTGCCACCCTCCCTGGGGAYAAACAGGACAGTGGCAGTGATCACAGCAGCTCACATTCGCCCTGAGAGGGCTGAAGTCTTTGGGAAKCCTCTGAATTTCCATGAGGTTGTTTCTTCTACTAAAAAAACAGGAGCTCACAGCTCCTTGCTGGACTGCTGAGTGGCCTCCTGTCCTGYGGAGGGAAATCACCCATAAAACTTGATGAGAGGCAGAGATTGATCCTGAGGTTGTTTCTGCTGCAAAGCTCTGTTAAATGTTAGCCAGAGTGTAAAAAAAAAAAAAAAAGTCATCACTGTATTTGGTTTACTTTGCAATTTCCCATTCTACAATCTGTAGGACACAATGTAATAAGAATGCATTTAAGGGAAGTTGTGACAATTGTTGGGCACAAACTTAAGCATTGTTAATTGCTTATGCAATCCTGTGGGTTTATTTCAAGGAATTAAGAACGAGGAGGGGGATGGAGTTTAAAGGCATTTGTGAGGGATTTCACCTGCCTGGACTTTCTGTTTGTTTTTCCAAGTGCTTATGGTTTTACTGTGTCATGTTCTAGGTTCATTCTTTCAAGCTGACTGAAACACTGGAACCAGACAGRAAATCAGACTAATGAGAGGAATGGCCAGAGCCTCTGATTTCAGCCTCACCAGTAGCCTTCCATGTAGATACTCTTATAATCACTCACATTTAACTSAACAGTATTTAAGAACCACTGAGAACAAACGGACTTTGATCTAATAAATTCTTTATTACAATGGGAAATGCTACCCCCACTTCATATAAATACAGAGCTGCACAGGACGAAGAGCAAAGGCCCAGTGCCCAATTATCCACATAACCCTCCAGTTTCATTGGGAAAATAATTTTACACACCAGGGTGTAAGCAGCAGAGCTGGGCTGTCGCCCTGCCTTGATGTTTGTCACTTTGCTCCCCAGCACTGGAGGAGCATCTGCAAAGTCTCTTTCACACGTCCAAGTACAAATCTGCTGGATGGAATGTGATCCCTTCCTCGTCGGTTTGCCTGGAGAGGAGAGGCAACTGCAGCACCAAACCTCCCTGCACGAGGAGGAGGAGGAGGAGGAGGAGGAGGAAGAGGCTGAAATGTTCCTCAGCTGAGAGGGGCCATGGGAGGCAGCTTGGCAATTCAGCCTGCTGAGTGCAGCCACCTGGATTTTCAGATGTCTGGATTTTTAGAATTTTTAGCAATTCTAAACTTTTCTGGAAGCTGGCTAAAGCTCTGGGTCTGCCCAGGCACATGGAGCACCACCKAGGTATACAGAGCTGCCCAGGGGCTTTCACTGAGCACCACAGCCTTGTTTGCATCATGGGCTGGCTGCTCCCTGACATTTCAGGTCCTGCTGTCAGGGGAGCAGGACATGTGGCTGGGAAAATCCACRTCTCCTTGACTTCCCCAGCAGGAGCAGCAAGTTTGGCCATGTGAAASCAACTCATCAGTCCACCAGGACCACTGTCAGCCTCCTATGGTGCTGGCAGGCATTTCCTGGTGAATTTTCCTTTTGTTCAGGTGTCATCAGCGTCAGGCTCCCTCCCTTTTTGCTGCTGAGTGGGTGACAGGAGCTGCACAAAGTGTGGCACACACAACCCTACAACTCCCAGTTTTCCCTCCCTGGGGGATGAAGAACTGCCTAGATTGCCCCAGCAGATATAGCAGAAGATGGCATCTTCKTGCACCAAGGTCCTCCCAGCTGAACTGCACAGGGAGATTGGGGTTTGGAGGCACCCAGCTCTTGCACCACTGGCACATTTCCATCCCTCAGGGTTTGCATCACCCACCTGTCATGCTATCAGCCCATGGAGACACTTGCCATTTAAAAACCTCACCCTGGGCTTTAAAAACTTCAGCCCTGCAAAAGAGGATGGCAGGCAGGGATCTGTGTGTTTGGGTGCTGTCATGCAGCCAAACCTTCTCTGCAGCAAACACAACCCGGCAAGTTCCACATGCTTTGGARTTTCAGAACAAAAGTTAAATACAGACTTAATTAGCCCCAGATTTTTAACAGTAGTAAGAAGATATAAAGTGTCTCAAAAAGAGCTAATTCTCACTGACTGTTTCCCACTGATATATCTTCCAGTTGGTACTYCCATCACACCTTTACTAAATGGATAAGAGCTCCAAAGCTCAAAAGCTAAAGCCATTCCCCTCTTCTTTTCTTTCACATGTTGTTTGCCATGCTGTAACAATTAAATTTCAAAGCTCAAGTCTCTGCACTTGTTTTCTTTTTCTGGCATTGTTTTCCACCCAGTAGCCAGTACAGCTTAGCACAAACCAAAATCATCCACCTGRAGGTTAACAGGCCTCTCTCCTTCCCATCAGATGTCCTGCTCTGCTGCTGAAAGATAAAACTCAGTGTTCTGCCATGTGAATTTGGCTAACAGGGCATTTCTTTTTACCCTGCCGCTCTATTTACCCAGATATGGTAAATATCAGGAYACCTGGCTTCTCTGCATCTCACCAACTCCGTGGCCCTGGCTGTAACACTCAGCTCGTGTGATYTGTCTTTTGGCCATGTCTTTGGTCATCTCCAGGCTGCAGACTCTGTGGAAAGGGTTTCTCCCGTGGTCCCTCTCCCTCCGGGTGTGCACACCAGCACAAGAGAGCCAAATCCCATGGAGGATCCCCTGTTGCCATGGCCAGTCACGATGGTTTGGAGATGAGGTCAGCTGCCCAGCAGGAAGCACCTCTTGTTAGAGAGTGMAGAAACCTCAGCTTCCCCTCAGCCTCTTTTAAGGAAGTTTCATCTTGGAGAAGCCAGGTTTGTTTGGGTTTTTTTTTATTGACACCCCTGTGATTTCTCCCTCTTTGGCTTCCCTCATGCTTTGAGGCAGAGCCCAGCCTCCTCAGCACCTCACCTTTGGAGAAATGCATGTTCCTTGGCATGAAAGGGACTCGCTGTGCTAAGTCTTCCATAAAACTTTCCAGCTGAAAGCAGGCTGAAACACATCTAGGCATTTCAGTGTTTCCCCCAAAGATGCCAATCAAGCAGAGAAAACTCCCAGTCCTTGCACATCCATGTCCTATAAGAAACTGGCTTCAACCAGTGTAAATAAAACAAAGGTGTGATCTTCAGCTGATCTCACTTACTGGAGCCCCATTGAATTGAGCAGCCCTAGGATAATTTACACCAGATGAGCATCTGCCCTCAACATATGTTACATTATGGTCCAACAGGATGGTCTCAGTTTGCCTTGGGGGAGGAGCTGCTGGAGCAGGGAGTTAGGTTTGCTCATGTCTAGGAACGATGGGCTGCAAAATCCCCGAGAGTGAGGAGATAAATAGGGAAAAGAAGGCATTTGGTTATTAGGCGTTCTTATTTCCARTGATTAGGGTGGGAAAGAGCAGACTGTGTGGGAAACAGGCGTCCCTACACCCATTTTTGGCAGCTTTTGATTGGCCCTTGACCAGACATTTATTAAAACAGCCTCATAAGTTGCGGTCTCACTAAAGAACAATACAAAACCAACCAAATGTTAATGTATTCAATCTGTTCCTGCTGAGATTTCTGCCTCCCCGCCTCCCTGATTACTAGAGAAGGGRAGGTGGGGGGAAGGCGTGGAGAAAGAAAGAGAAGGGGGGAGAAAAAGGAAAAGAAACGTTTGAATTCCCAGCCTCAGCTGACAGATCTGCTGTAGCCTCCTGGAGTTTTTGTAATTAGAACAAAGGGTCCTCGGTACAGGAACTGTAATTGGTTTTGAGTGTTCATACATTTTAACTCAGCCCAGGTTAGGTATCCAGGCAAACTCAAAGCACTGACACAGCTTTGAGAACTCCAAGGGAGGATGAAGGGCCTTCAACAGAGGGTAGTGGATTGCATCTGACACCAGAAACCAAAACCTACTCCAGATTGTTTTCCTCAGGAATCCAGAAGGAAAGCCGTGCTGCAAACACTTATCAGCCAGAGGTCTAGGATAATCTGAACTTCAGGGACAGGAGCGGGGAACAGGGAGGGAATAAATATTCCAGCAAACAAAAACCCCAGGGCAGGATATGTGATGGAGCTTCTGAACACCGATGGGGAGGTGGGAGGGATTTAAAACCACCCCTCTTGCCGAAATTTATGAGGGYGGTGCATCCCAAGCCTGCTGCCAGAACAGGTTTTGTGATTCAGCTTCTCCAAGAGCCTGAACCTGCTCCGGACAGGTGGCAACTCAGAGGATCCAGGACCTTCCCTCCACGTCCACAGAGCCAGACATGCCACTGTCCTCATCCTTGTCCCTCAGAGACCCCCTCCAGACAAAACTGTGCCCAGGCATTGTCTGGGGAGGGCTGGCTGGCAGCGAGCCTGCGCCGTGCCAGGGCATGTGCTGGCAATTAAAGAGCAAAGATGATCCTGACAAGTGCTCGGGCCCACGCTGGGGCTCTGCTGGGTTTACCAGCACGGGCAGATGCGGCAGCACCAGCTGCAAAGCAGCATTTCCATGGGAAAAGGATGAGGCCGGGAACACACAGGGAGAGGAACGCATTTGCAGCCAGTGTCTCTGCTAACAGTCTGGGGCTCTTTTCTCTAAGGTTAACATTCGCTTGCTGGAGAAAAACAATGCTGCTGGGGCTCTGCAGGCGAGATGTGGTTGTGGTGGGTCAGCCGGATCCACAAACAACAGTCCCTTTTTGGGTGGGATTTTCACATCTGTTCTTCCCTGCCCTGAAACTGATTTCACTGGGACAAAGCTCAGACAACACTGTGKGCTTTCAGAAAAAGTCTTCAAGCACTTCCCAGCTCCAGCAGCAGCAGTGAGGTCTTTGCATGGAGAGCACACGAGTATGAAGAGTGTGCAGGACTGGGGCCTACATTCATTTTGTTATCAGTAATGACTCTTTTTTTGGGTTGGGGAGGGTTTTTTAAGTAATTTGTTGTTGTTGTTGTTTAGATATTACTGAGAAATTTCTGTAAACAAATCCACATGATGGAGTTGGAAGCTGGGCTGAAGGCAGGAGGGGTGTCTGTGATGAAAGTTGTGCAGCTCTGGAAAGGGGTGCTGAGTGTTCCTCTGTCTTTCAGTTTGGAAAAATTTCAATCATCCACACTCTTTTTTATGCCAAAATCTCAATGGGTGAGAGGAACTTCCAAGTTCAGAGTGGCTTACTTATTAAGAGGGTCTAATCTTGAAAAATTGAACACATCAACAATTTCACCCCTGCCTGTAATCCCTTAGCAYGATGTGGAAGTGGACAAGAGGAAGCAATTGGAGCAAATTCCTTGGTGGTTCATTCACTTCTCCCTCAATCCCTTGTGTACCTGATTCAAGGACTTTTTCAGTCTGAAGAAATGGTGGGGCTTTTTGATCATGGAGGAGCCAGCATCTAGAAATAAATGTCAGACTCTTATCACTGCAGTTGGCCTTTCCTCAGCAGATCCCACAGCCCAGCCCCCCAAGAGAACAGCTCACGTTAGGCATGCAGAACCAGCTGTGATTATCCATCAGAATGCCCCATCCCACCTCTCCAGCTGAAGCCATGCGCTGGAAGCATCTTGTTATCTTGCATGATCAGGTGCAAACTGGCATAGAACACCTTGACTCTGCCTAAGGTGGCCTGGAATGCTGTAGGAAGGCAGAGCAACAGGGAGCCACAGACCTCCCTAAATTCCTAGAAACAACTCTGCACTGGCTAGGACTGGTTGTAGAGGCTGAAGGAGAGCACTGGGAAGCAGCTTGTCCAGTGAGGAGGCTTCTCTTGCCACAGGCTGGTGGTCACACTCTCACACTCTTCTGTGTGCAGCCTAATCCCAGTCTGAAATTTCTGCCTGCATCCAGGKGGGCAGGTCACCCCACCTGAGGCATTTTAAGGAAGGCCCCAGCACTGCAGGACTTTTAGATCTTTGGACAGTTTTCCACTGCTACAGTTCTAGAAGGTGGCAGGGAGGGTGATGTGAATCCAATAGTCTGGGGGCTTCTTCCTAGGAAAGCACCAATTTGGGCTGTGGTTGAGAATGTACAACAAGGCAAGAAGAGCTTTGGGTTTTTCCCAGTCTTATATTTCCATTTTTCATCTGTTTTACTCTCCGCCTCCTTAGAAGAGGGCATTTCAGGCTTTTTCCAGCATCCTGCAAGGTTTGGCTCAGTGGCAGCTACAGGAAAGAGTTCTCACTGCTTGCATTCAAGGCACAAGAGGGTGCCCCAAACTGGGAAGCTGGAACAAGCCACACCAGCACCTCCAGCCGTGGAGGTTTTCTTGTGTGACCTCTGGAAGCATCTGACTGCAGACCAKGGCTGCCTCAGAATTCTGGGACCATGTTTGCTGAATTCAACCATTTCAGTCACTGTTTGCACCTCAGATGAATTTCTGAGTTATCAAGAACCAACAGATTGTTTCTCAGAAGATTGTTTTCTTCAGACTCCTCTCTTTGTTTGCCCAAGGGTATTGGCCCCTCTTGAAGAACCGGACATATAATTAGAAATTAATGTCTATTCRCTTTGATGGATTTTGCCTCTTTTCTGAATCCTGAATTATCCACAAAGCTGTTACAAACAGAATAGAATGTATTTGTTCATCAAATAAAAAATAAAAAAAAAAGATTCACCCGTTTCTTCAGGGATTAATTCTCAGTTTTTTTCGTGAGTGGCTTGTTGCAAATAGTCATAAATTCTACCATGTTGGGTTCCAACCCTGGAGTGATCTTTGTCTGGACTTCAATGGGGCTTTGCATGGGGGGGGCCTGGCCACACAGATCTCATTGCAGGATTGGGCAATGGTTAGTTACATAAGTCATATGATGTTGTTCCTGTCCTCTGACTGGCTGGCTTATGTAACTACAGAACAATAACATGCATTTGAATATAAAGGCAAAAAATCGTGCCTCCTTATTTGTTCTTCATGAGAGCCTGARCAAGGGCTGGATTCTGCTGTCTGTGCAAGCTATAAAGATATTTTCTTTGACAGTCTGTTGGTTTGGGGAGGACATCTGGAGTAGGTGACATTAAGAGAGCTACTGAGATGCTCTCTGTGGGTTCATCTGAGGACTATTTGCAAGTACTGGTCCCACATATTCTCCCCAGCAGCAGCTGAAAAAGAGCAAAACCCAAGGAGAGCAGCTCATGGAAGCCAGGCCATGCAGTGCCCTGAGCCCTTGACTTCAATGCTCTGGTTCACATCTTATAAATGTCTGGCCATTGAGTTTAATGTTTCTCTTATTCCGTTTTAGGGGAATAAAAAGGCTTAAAAGCATGTCTAGGGATAAAGGTATACAGCAAACGGGAAAACATTAACTTAATGTCTGTGTGTCATTCTTAAACAWATTTTCCCCACTTTTCACATTCGCTAAAATCTCAGTGTGATTTCTATTCAGAGAGGGAAAATAGGAATTCACAACTTTTGTTTTCACTTGATGTCTTAYTTTTGTTCATCTGGACAACTCATCTCCAGAAGATTTTACCACAGTCTCCTGGAGATTGTATCACAAKTTTTCAGTTCTGGTCTTGTTTTGGTTTTTTGGGTTTTTTTCTCCTAAGGTCCTACTTCTTCGAGTCATATGATTACGCAAACATTGCCTATTTCCAGTGCTTTAGAAGTAAGTTTCTAGTCGGCATTGTTGTAGAGAAAAGACTGAAAACATAAACCCCCAAGGCTGAGAAAAAGAACACACAATTTACCATTTTTTTTTAAACCTCATGATTTCTCAATCCTATGTTTTTTGAGGATAGTCTGAGTAATAAGCTTTAAAAGCCAAGGGCTGACAATATTAAAGCAGACTAAGGAGGAGACCACTGCTAAAGTTCATACAGCATGACCTGATAGTCTTCCAAACTCTTGGGAGATGTCCCCATGTAGCAGACAGGTACTTTTCCAAAGTCTTTTGTGACAGTATAAAACCATTACAACCTATTCAAAGTGATTTTCCTCCTTAAACCTGTCAAACTTTAGCAAAAGTACACAGGCTTCAGCAGCTCAGAAAGCATTGYTGCAATCCACAGTGTAAATTTCTGTTCTTGTCCCTTGCAGTCTCCCACACAAACATGGGGTTTGGAGGRGATGTTCAACACATCTACCCAAAATTCTGGAGTTCACAGGTGATGCTCTCGTGCCATCCTCAAGCCCCTYTGGATCTGCTTTACAAAATAATCCCCGCCCCAGTGAGCTCCTCAGTTTTCAGTTTCTAACCTGAACTCACACAGGCTTTTGCAGCAGGTTACACCTTGCAATGTGCAGCACATGGAAGTGCTGTCCTTTATCTCCTTAAATTTTAGCGCTGTCACATTCTGGAACTTGGAATTGCCAAGAACTTGCTTTTTATCTTATTTTATGCAGATGCCACTAACAGAGATGTACTCAAGCCACTCTGCTGGCAGCAGAAAGGGCAGCTCTGGTAGAAGCTGTGCGCCTTCCTCATGGCTTGAAGGAAGCTGGCACCAGCCAGGCTCAGAGTGAACTGTGTGCATTGTGGTGGCWGGATTTCCAGGGATAAATAAACCGTTCCTGGGCCATTCCTGGAAACCCCAAAAGCTGTTGGAAGCCAGGACAGAGAGCAAGCAAGAACATCTCAGGGGTGACACACCTCCTTCTTTGAGGATTTCTCCTGTGTGGTCTCTCCCAAAAACAGCACCTCTCCCCCTCTGGCAGATGAGAGGAAAGTCTTTTCCAGGTGCCACACAACATCCATGGCCACCAGTGGGTGGGCTGTAAGTTTGAGGACAGCACAGCCATATAAATAAGGTGAAGAATCAGCAAACAGCATTTCTTCCCTGCTCAGACATTCCATCAAGCCTTTGCATCTCTACCCCCTGTCCCAGCTGGCACACATATTCTGCCAAGCAAATGAGAGGCAAAGCATGTCACCTGAAACCTCTCATTGCCACCAAGGTCATTTTGTGGGGATCTCTGTTGAAACACTGGACCCCACAAAGCCACAATAAGTTACAAAGGGACAGTGCAGGAGATGCACAGGCAGCACTGTTTAAAGGACAATATCGTGTGTTTGTGGGACTGGGGGGAGTGTTGGTGGCAGGGCAGGTGGTTAGTGCATCATTCCTGGACACYTGAGAGACTCTCTGCAGAAGAAGGAATGATTTTTTTTTCCCACCTGAACGCTATTTTAATAACTTTGAAATGTCTTCCTTAGATGTCTCATCATTATTCCCATAGTTAGAAGCTGATTAATGGCACGCCCCTCGAACACATATCTGGGCACACGTACAAAGACTTTTTAATACTCCCTAACAATGGCCAACAGCTGGCCACAAAACCAGATGATCCTCCACCCTTGTAAACTCATGCTCGCCAACAATAAAAAACCCTTCTGGCTACTAAAAAGCCTGGTGGAACAGATGAATCTTGTTATGGACTGGATTTTATAAATAAAAATTAAAAAGACGCAAACATTTTAGCATGTGCATTCACGGGCTGAAAACAGAGACATAGGTTTTAYATTCTGGGAGGGTCAGCTGCAAAAGTCTGATTTTCAGAGCTAAACTTCATCTTCCAAAGACTCCTTTAAATACATTGCTGGGTTGGGTTGTTAAGGGGGGATGGTTTTGGTTTTTAATTTTTTTGGTTGATGGTTTTTTTTTGTTTGTTTGGGGGGGAGGGGTTTGTGTTTTTTGGTGGGTTAATTTGGGGGGGGTTTGTTGGTTTGTTTGTTTGTTTTTAATTTTGCTGCAGACACAGTACAGCACTTCCTCTCTCCTTTGGGGCAGGAGTTTTGTGTTGGTGGTTTGTGTTTTGTTTCTTGCAGGCAGAAATCTTGGGAATGGCCTGAAAGGCTCTGCTCTCCATGCCCTACCCTAGCATCACATGCAGTCCAAGCACATCAGCCCAGTCCTACATAATGCCCAGACCCTACAAAAGGTCTCTGCTTGCTGCACCTTGGAACCCAAGCAGAGGAGCAGCAACCAAGCCATTAGAGGTTGGGCAAAATCACCAAAATAAAAGATATGAAGGAGGGGAAAAAAAAAAAAACAAAACTGAAACCTCTAAAGAAGCCCTTTTTGTTTGTTGTTAACAACTATTTAGTGTCAGGGCTAATTCACAAGTTTAATAAAATCAGGCTTTGTTAAAGATTCAACACCTTCAATTATGGCATTAAGAACTCACAGTAATTGCTCCTCAGACCTTCCAAAAATCCTTCAACAAAATGTGTTTGTGTGAGGAGGGGGAGGACAGTCTTCAGTCTAAACCTAATGTCTTAAAGATTATTTATTCTTTTTTAAATAAACAAAGAAAGGAGAAAAGTCCTAATTCTAATAATGATGACTACTATGGTGTCAGGCCCTCATTATACAACAAGAAGAAACAAATGCAAGAGACCAGCAAAATTCTCAGTTCATCACCTTAAAYATGAGTCCTTTGTTAGTGGATTTCTGCAGGGATAAACAAGGAATTTTCACAGCCTAGGTATGCCCAAAACAAGATTTCTAGGAGCAAGGAAGCAAGGWAATTGACTGAAATCTTAGAACAAGCTTTATTTTTACTGCCCTGGGCAGGATTTAGAGAAACATCAGCCTCCGCTTCATCAAGTCCTGACATAGCTGAGCCCAGCACCTCATTACACTGAAAAGGATCTTTATTGATACAGAAAATGGCTGATTATTTACATTCCTGATGACCAAGCAGGAAGCTGATACGGTGAGGAGTGAAGATTGGGGAAGAATATTTTGTTCCCCTGAAGAAGGCTTCCTCCTCCTCCAGGGACCAGTCAAGTTTTGGGGTTTTTTTTAAAGCAATAAAAAATGGACAGGAAACACTTCACCAGTGTTAAGGCACGGGGTAAGACCAAGCAGAGCCACATTCCTGCTTCCTGCCAAAACAAGGGGAATCCTGTCCTTTGTAACTGGAGAGACCAGGTTTGGATTCCTTTTCCCCCCYCTCCAGTGCTCAATCCAGCCCTTGTAGTTCCTTGAAAGATGCATCCAAGGCTCATTTTCCTTCCACTCAGCCAGGTAAGAGATTTCCCCAGTGCAGGAAGGGGGATTCTTCCCCTGTGTTTAGGGTGAGACAGGAAATGCCATGGCCTGTTCTGAGCATTTCAGCAAAGCCTGGTACGCCTCAGAGCGGCCCTGGGATCACTCGGAGCTACAGCAGGGACATTGCCAAGCTCTGCCAAAGCCCACGGTCTCAGCAGCTCCAATTCTTGTGCCAGAACACATTTGCTTCCTCCTGCAAGATACTGCCATTCCCAAAGTTTAATTTAGTTCCATGAAAGGTACCTYAGAACAAATTTCATATCATGTGATRCATCCTAGAGATKAAAACACTGCAGAGGTGAGTAACTCAGGGTGCTTACACCACCTCATGAGTGCTTAAAAGCTGCCAACAAAGAGCTTTCAGTGGAACAGTTGTTTGGATTTTTTGTTTTGCTGTTTTGTTTGGTTTGGTTTTTTTTTTTTTTTATTTTTCAGCAAGCAACACTATGCAACTGTACTGGTGGGATTTTGTCCAGGGCAATCCCAGGTACAATCACTGACAAAACACCCGTGCTCTGCTGAAGGTGGAGAAGTTGTTAATGCTTCCATCCACAACTTTTGGTCTGGCATAGAGAAGAGAAGCTTTCAAGAAAAAGCCAACCTGCCACAGGCCCTCCAGAGAGCTCCTTTCCTTGCCTGAGAGAGCCTCCACAAGCCCTGGAAGAAAGGAGCAGGTTTTGGGCCCAGGTGTGAGGGTGGGCTGGGACAGAGGGAGGTTGCTTTTGAAAGACCTCATGGGAAGAATGAGTTGGTCAATRAGGATTTGAATGGACCCAGTGAGATCGTTTAAGTCAAGCACAGAATGACACCCCCAGGGATTTGGTTTCATCCTCTAGCCCTGATGATGGCTCCACAGTGGCATCTGAAGTGCCTCCTCAGAGCAGCATCCACTGGAATGCCCTCATCCCTGTCTCCTGTGGGAATTTCTGGGAATTAGGCACCSTCAAGATATTTAGATTATTACCCTTGCAGGTGTGATTCTCATATAGTTTCAAACCTTCAAAATGGGGGTGGGGGTGCATAGTTTGGCACTCCCGTTATCCTCTTCACCCTTCAGTCAGATGTGCTCCAGTTAGGGACTGGTTCCACTCTTGGCCTCTGATTTCCCAAAGAGAGGAGGAGGAGGAGGAAGCCAGGGTAAAGCCTCTGTGAAGTGACCTCCCATGGGCTAGTTTCCAGCCAAGTCATGGACACCAAAATAAAGAGTTAGCTGCACCTGCAGGTACCTTTCAAGTTCAGCACACGCTTGTTGGATCTTTTCATCATTTTAAATTATCTGCTGATGCATTTTATTTACACTGAATTTACCTTAATGTGCTTGCTTGCTAACTTCCTGCTTATCTGGATACCACATAAGCATATGCCAAATCCAATTACAAAAAGTATGAGAAATACAGTGAATGCTACACATTTTAAGCAAGCATAATAAATTACCAGYGCTGTGGCACATACCCGTGCATGTGAGGGAGAAAAAGAACAAACAAACCAAAAAGAAGAAAAAAACAAAAAAAAGGGCCCCAAAACCAGCTCCCAACCTAGCCAACCAAAAAATATAGCTGAATTCCCCCAGCTATTTAATTAGAAGTAACATCTCCCTTGCAAGGCTCACACAGGCCTTCCAAAGTGAAACTCATCCCTTAACAGCAGCTCACGCCACACTTAAAAAGAAAGAGCTCCGTTACAGAGGAGTGTGAAGAAATGTGGAAATATTAGCAATAAGCAGGTTCCTGTGGAGTGTGCTGGGAAATAAACAGCTAGCTGAAAGGCAGTGCRAACTATAATAAGCAGCTGCAGCTCCGAGGTCTCCTGAAAGAAGGAAAGAAAAAATTCACAAAATTCACAAGTGTCACAATTTTCCACCACGTGAGTAAACTGTTTTGGATGGCAGTGAGACAATGCTATTTGCATGAGGTTGGGAGTGGTGGCTGTACGTGTCTCCAGTGAAAGGAAGAGGGTGAACTCAGAGGCCCGAGTGATTCCACTAAATGAATCAACCTGAGGGAAGAGAAAAGGTATGTGGGAAAAAAAAAAAAAAAGGCATTGAAGTATAGTCAGGGAAGATTGAGAGGGAGTGTGAATAAAAAGAAGAGGGGAATGTATGATTCAGCCTATTACTTATTGCTCCTTTTAGCTGCCAGAAACAATCAGAAACATGAGAGTGTTTGTCATATATATGTAAATATAATGTATATATTTCTGATAAATATATAGATAGATGGATATGGGCATAAGGGGGCCCTCAGCGCTGGGTGTCCCTGTCTGCAGGGAGGGGCAGAGCATGGACCAGGCTCTGCTCTGTAGGGACAATGGGACAAGACGAATGAGCAGGAATTGATACCCAGGAAGTTCCARCCGGACATGAGGCAGAACTCCTTCCCTGTGCAGTGACCGAGCCCTGAACAGACTGCGAGAGAGGCTGTGCAGTTTCTCTGCACTGGAGATATTCCAGAACCTGCACACAACCCTGTGCCACGTGCTCTGGGATCACCCTGCTGGGGCAGGGACATCAGGGGGGATGACCCACTGTGGTCCTTTCAAAACTGACCCATCCTGGGATTCTGTGACGAGCAAAATCCCTTATTCATGAGGGATTTACCATCTATAAACCAAATAAATTCCATGGAGGTGCTGCCTTGAGAGTGAAGTTGGTGGGCTTTGCCCACTGCACCCGTGAGGCCGAATTTCCCAGCTTGCCCAGGAGAGTCTGGGCCCTGGCTCCTCATGCTTTTCAGGCAGGGAAGGGATTTCCTGCAGGGAATTCCTGGGGAAGGAGGAAGGAGTTGGGAAGGCAGATCAGCCTTGTTGTGACAGCCAGGGCCCTTGCACAGAGAGATCTGCTCGCAGAGAGAGTAAAATAAGACACTCGTAGGAGCGAGACACCCACTGCTCACAGCGATTTCACCTCCTCCCCTCACGCCTCAAGATCAACACCAGCGCTGCTGCCAAGCCTCTAATTACGTCTTTAAAATCCTGTCAGGTCGCGGGGATCTGACGAGCTCTAATTGTGGAAGAGCGTTTAGGGAGACTCG
The DNA here is from genome assembly GCA_014549065.1 of Cardinalis cardinalis. Classification (NCBI taxonomy): domain Eukaryota; kingdom Metazoa; phylum Chordata; class Aves; order Passeriformes; family Cardinalidae; genus Cardinalis; species Cardinalis cardinalis. The sequence goes on from JACDOX010000019.1 coordinate 7,750,064, forward strand.
TAATTACACGGTCATTAAGCCGGTTAAACATACCACGGTCCCTTTTGAGAGGCGGCGCTGGGCCTGGCTCCCTCCCAGCGGCGACACAAACACGGGATTAAGCCGGCAATTAGCGATCAGCAGGTAAAAAACAATAATTCCTCCCATCCACTGCTGAGCAGCGAGGCTCCTCCTGAGCCAGGGCTGGCTGTTGTGGCTTTCCCAGTTGAGAGGTGGAAAATCCAGGGCAAAAGAGGAACCTGCAGGGAGTTCTCACCCTGTGTGCCCGTGTGGCCTCCTGCCTCAATCCTCACTCAACAAAATCCTGCTGCCGGAAAATTTGCTGAAAAAAATTGCTGAAATTTGCTTTTTATCCTTAAAAGTACTCTAAGTTGACTAAAAATGGTGTTTTTAAAAAAATTCTTTTAGTTCTACCAGGATATATTCCCCCAGCCTTTCTTTTTTTTTAATCACCTTGTTTGCTAAATGAAAGTACTCTGGAGAAAAGCAAACAAAGCAGAACTTCTCTTGCCTGTGTGGGAGGAAAGGGGAGTAGAGGTCATAAAACCAAACTCTCCTCTGCCTACATCTCAGGCCTTGTGACATGTCAAACCACAGGCCCTGGGTTTTTATTCAGCTTTCTCAGTTTCTTTGATGTCCACTTTTATAGCTGCTCGCCTCATAAAGGTCAGTTACGTAAATAYGGGAGACATTTTCCAGATTCAAACTAGGATGAATCTGGAAAATTCAGGGTGACCTGAAATTCAGGGTGACCAAAAAATTAGGAGGGTGACCTATCAGGATGCAAATCTCAAGTATAGTAAAATCTGCATAGGGAGAAGCTCCAGCAAGGACCAGCTGAGGAGGATTATTCCAAGATAGACCTGGTCCCAAGACCAGATGATTTAATAATGTCCAATAAGAAAAACAGTGATACTTACATAAAGAGAAAAAAAAAGTGGAATAAGATCAGCTTAAATGCCTGAATTAGCCCCAAAGATTTGTACTAAAGGCATTCCAAGCAAATTGTTGGCTTCCAGCTCCACATCCTAGAGGAAGGGAATGCCTTGGCAGCTCCTGCATCCCGAGCTCTCAGCCTAGGAAGCAAATTTAACCCTAAGGAGTCTGCCTTTCTGTCTCCTCTCAAAATTACAGGGCAAAGCTGCTGCAGCACCGTGGGCTTAGCAGGTGAAGGGGGATGTCCCTGTGTGCCTTGCAAAACTCCATCTGGCCAGCCAGCCCTCAGGTAGAATGAAATTATCCTTTATTTTCACTGTGGAGCCCTGTGTAGGACTCCAGGAGTCCTGTGACATAGGCAAAGTGTAGYGTAATTGTATTTGTTTACTCTGTTATCACCAGAGCTGCCTCACTACCAGGAGGAGAGCCCTCTTTTGATGCGAACCTGTTATGAGTGAGAGTAGGGAGCTTCTAAAATAAGAAAAAATAAATAAAAAAAGACCTGGTTCCAATCCAAACTCATGTGGCAGAAAGGGAAAAAAATAAAACACCCAAAAAAAAAAAAGGAGACACACATTATTCCCATGTGTGTAAGAGGGCGTTAAATCAAGCAGTGACAAACTCTAACCAGAACCACAGCATTACTCATGGCAGCTTGTCCAAGCCTGCAGAAATCACGGTCAGAGAATCTCCCAACTGGCAGAGGTGGACAGGGGGTGCCAAGAAAGACAAGTCCTCGCTGGTACTGCTTTGTGCGGAGGATCCTCTCATGAACGGTTTTAATAAAGGACTTAATTGATTGTTCTGGAGTCCGTCGGGCTAATAAACATTTATGGCCCTGAGTCAGTCATCTAGAACGCATTCCACAAGGCAGTCAGAGGCTGCTGCACAGGGCAGCCAGACGCACGTCTGTCATGTGCCGGTGACGTCCATTCATCGTGCACTAGTCATGCAACAAGTCAAACCTTCGGAGAAAGTGGAATTTTTTTGCCTCTTTTTCACCAGCCAGGAGGTGGAATAATCACTTTGTCCTCACAGGCTGGCGTGTGGGAGATGCCTGTTCTACAGAACCCTGGTTTTGCAGCAGGTTTCCACGYGTGCCCTGCAGTAAATCACTTGGGGATGTCAGCACAGCACCGATCAGACATTTCAGCTCTCCCCAGTTCTGGGCACAGACAGAAGCAGAGGCAAATACAAGGAAGACATGGCCATAAAAATACAAATTAAGATAAAGCTAGATTCTTCTGCTGCTTAATCATGTAAATGTACAAATAGAGCCTGATGACAGTGACTCAAGGGAAACAATGACCTTATCAGCAGCCTTAGATAGGCCTGAGCCATAAATGAAAATAAATGATCTACTGACATTCCTTATCATCTCCCTAGCGTCTACTGGAGAACTCAATTCACCTCTGCATATCTGTATCCTCCAGCACACTCAGCATCAGGAGGGTCTGCTGTCCCTCCACAGTCTCCCTTTGTTGCACCAGCAGAATCTCCAGCCATTGCAGTGGCCTTACGCTGGCTTCCAGGTGGCAGCTCCAGCTCTGCACCACCCATCAGTGTGTGGTCAGCATGGAAAACCACCTCTCCCTCCTTTTTTTTTTTGCCTCCTGAGTTTACAGCCTGACCTCTTTTTCCAATCACTCTGCCTGCCATGCATTTGCACCCCCAAGGAGTTTCAATCAGCTGGGTCCCCACACCCTCCGGGAAGCATCTGGGTAGATCCCTTTGCACTCAGGGCTTGAGAACACAGAGGAGCCACCCAAAATCTCTTTACACACTCATGTTGGCTCTGACTCTGCTGATCCTGGCACGAGCATCTGCAGGTGGTCAGGGAACACTGGAGCAGTGGGGAAATCCACTGCGGAAGGAAAACTGCTGGGACAGGAGAGGCTTTAGGCCTTCAGYTGATGCGTGTTTGAAGCTAAGACAGAGGGCTTAAGGGGCTGCTTTTCCTGTCAAGATTGATTATTTCACATTTACAGGCAGGTACTTGTTGGTATCAATTCTTTGTGGGGAAAGAAGAGCAACACTTGTAATTGCTTGGCAACTTGTGCTAATGTAGTTCATTGGAAGTTCAAAAATTTGGTATCTGCCTTCAGTTTCATTTGGAGGTGAGGCAAACAGTTTCCTGAGAAAGGCTAATCCTAAAATCTACTATCAATAATTAGAAAAATTGTTTAAAAACAAAAAGGCTACCTCAGGAAGTGTTCCAGAATAAAAGTTTCTTTTTTTCTTCCCCTTTCCAAGGAACAAGTCATTTAGAGTCAAGACATTTACGTTTTGGTTTGTTGGTTTTTTTTTTTTACGTCAAGAGAAACAGAAACTGACCCAGCATGTCCTGCTAGCTCTATTAATAATTGTGAACATGAGACCATGAAAACCTGCAGGGGAATTTTTAAAAAGAAGTAACAGGAAAAGAGTTGCTTGCTTTCTAACTGAAAAGACGAGGAGGAGGAAAAAGAGTTCTGTACCAGATGAAGAAAAGATTAACAGAAAGGAGAAAACAAATTATTTGAAACAAAATATTAATAAAAACTGTGCAGGACATGTCAGACTTGGTCGGTCACAACACATCTGAGYTGGTGAGGCTGTCAGGGCTTCGACCCTCATCCTTCTGGGATGGGACACAGCTGGATGGAGCAGGCACCTTCTCCCCAGGGCCCTGGTCCGACCGGGGACAGGGTGTCCCTGGGGTGTTGTGTCTCCCACGAGCAGAGGGAAGGTTGGACTGCACCTCCAGCAGGCACAGGATGACTTTGCTGACCTTTGTAGCTCTTTAGCAGTGCTGAAGTCATGGCAGACACAACAGGGCTGSGTTTGCTTGTCCCTCCATGGCCATCAGCTGTACCCACAGCACTGCTGGTACCCTGGGGCATCTGCTTTATCTTGCTGGCACAGCTGTGTGTGAGGCACCTTTCACCCAGTTTGGGCATTACACAGCAATCTGGCAGGGCTGCTTTAACTTCTGCAGGGATGCCCACCACAACCAACATTCTAAGAACAGGTTTTTTGTGTCTGCTGTCACCACAGGTTGCAGGGTCACTGGCGCAGGGCTCTAAGCCCTTCTCCCCTGTCTGTGTCAAAGCACACTGCACCCCAAGGGCCCCACRTATTTCAGTGGGGCTCTTCCCAAATTCACACACCGAGTCATCATGAGTGAGTGCAAATCTGTCCCTCACTCTTCACTGCTCCTGTGGTCCTCCTGGCTCTGCCCTTGTGAATAAAATCCCTACCACCAGCCAAGAAGACAGCTCCAGGCACATGGCAGTGCATTCCAGGAGCTCAGAGGCTGTGGGGCTAAACTGTAGCCCCACATTTCCCTTCACAGAGGAAAGCAAGGCACAGTTCTTCCCAGGAATATTCTTATCTCATTTGCTGTGCCTGTGTTTGTGCAGGAGTCGAATGCAATATGGAGGCTGTTTACCCAAAGTGATGGTGTTTTGTTCCCTTGGCCTATCACAGCCATGTCAGCTGAGAGGCATGAGATTCTGTGCAGTTRTGTGCAGGGTTGAGTGCTTGGCAGATTCAGTTTTAGATTTATAGAGTAATATAGTATATATAAATTAGCCTTCTGATATCAATGGAGTCCTCCTCATCATTMCTCCCTGCCACAGAGGACACATCTGTAAGGTCAGGTTATGGAGCACACATCTGTAAGGTCAGGTTTTCCCAGGCATTTCACCTCTCTGTAATACCCAAATTAGGGTAAAATAAAGATTTGCTTTGGGGGGAATTGCTACCAGACTTTTTTTTTCTTTTCTCCTCCTCCAAGTTGACAAAACTCACTTTTTTCATGACTTTGCTGCATGTTCACCAAACTTTGTCTTCAGCTTGTTAGATTAGGAATTTTTTCCTCTTCAGACATCCAAGTCCCAGCTCCTTCTCATCAGCAGCACAGAAAACTTCTGTTTGGAGAGGCAGGCAGGCAGCAGCACTCCTAAAGGTTTGTGTTGAAAGGAAAAGCCTTTTCCCACATGGCATATTCTAGGTAACGTGTGTCTGCCATTGCTTTATCCATGTCCTGGAGGTACCTGCAGGATTTGTTCCAGCTGCATATGGGCACCATGAGAAGCAGACAAGGATAGGAAATGGTTGGAGAGCAGGCTGAAAAAGAATCTGCTCTCTTCTTCCAGTGATTCCTTCCCCTCCCACCTCATTTCTTGCATATTTCCACRAAGAAAAAGGCGATGACAGAAAATAAGTTTGATCCAGGAGAGGGACAGAAATTTTATTTCTGTTTAAAAAAGCGGAACTATTCCAAAAGAAATTCCAGATAAAGAAAGGAAAAAAAAAGGTCACTTTTTGTTGAAAAAGTGTTTAGGCCAATACAGTATTCAGCAGCTGTGACCCGTGATTATCCCAGTATCTCCTTCCCCATCACATGCTATTTTTAGCCTTATTCACYAGAGATGTGCTTCAGTAGCAGCATGGCCCACTCCAGGATCAGCTCCCTGCAGACTGCCCTCCTCCCCCCTCATGTATTTGGTTTCATTGGTGCTAATTTGATCAGGGGCAGCTGTTTGTGAGGGCAGTGCAGGAGAGACCCCAGGGAGAGCCACTGATGCCTGATCTCGGGGGGAGGCTGAGCCCTCGCGGCAGGGGAAAGGCAGCAGATGCCCCTTGGTGCAGAAGCAACCACGGCATCTACAGAGAATCCAGCTGAACCTGGAGCTGTCAGCCCGGCTGTGGGCAGCGCCTGGGGACTGTCCTGGTGGCAGGGCAGGGCAGAGAGGGGACAGGAAAGGAAAGGGTCCATCCCCCTGCAGACACAGGGGCGGGGGTGCTCCTGCTGCTGCCCTCCCTCACAGCTGCAGCTGGATACCCTGTGAGGCACCAGACAGCACAGAGCTGTCTCTGCCTCCCTGTCCAGCATCCCCCGGCCCAAATTCTAACACAGAAGCTGTTGTTGAAAGCCTGCAATCGAGTGTTACTGGCTTTTGTTCAATTGTTCATTCTTTTGCAACGTTTGGAGCACAGATAAAGAGATTCAGGTGCTGCTTCCACTCACTGCATGTGCTCCTTCCCCTCAGTCCTGCCCTGTCCTTCCACTCACTCGTGCCTGGTTGTAGCTGTCAGGCAGAAAATAAGGTGAGTGGATGCGGGTAAATAGAGAGAGAGAGAAGGTAAAGAAAGGAAAGGTAACACCCTGAAGACAGAAGTCTGTRTGCCTGCTGCCAATCACAATAACAATAATGGCCATCAAACACAGACACATATTACTCTGCTGTCTCCTGCCTGGCTGCCCAGGAGTCAGGACTTTAGTCCAGCACATCAGTTAGAGTCAGAGACATTGAACTTGGGACCTGCTTCTCTGATAAGGAGAAAGTGAGACAGCCTGACCAAGAGCTGGGAGCCTGATAACTTTTACACACTGCAAGTAAGCCCAGCTTCGTGCTGATATTTTAAAGATCTTTGCCCTTTAGCTTGAACAGGAAATCTTAAAATGGAAAATATGCAGCTTAAAGGAAGGGGTGAGGCTCACTTGAAATGTAAGAATGTACATAAGTATAGGAAATAACAGGTTGTTAAGAAGCTACAGTTCAGTTWAAAAAAAATGAGGCCAAATATAGATTATATTTCCCCTCATTAGGGATCAGCAAAACTTTTTTCTTCTTCTTTTTTTTTTAATATTTTGCCATSAGCAGAGGGAATTCTTTCTCTCTCCTGAAGCATTACCTAATTTTTTTGGCCACCACAAGCAGAGTGGATGAAGAGCCCCTTCCCCAAGAAGGAACTTTTGCTGCATGCGTGGCTCTGAGATTTGGTGCCTTGATGATTTGGTAGCAGCAGAGCAAGCTGATCCTTTATCAGCAAGTGCTGGATCAGGGCACCTCTTTCCCTTCCAAGTCCTGCCTGGCATCCTAAGTCTGTTTCACACAGTCAGAGCTGCTTGTGTAAACCAACGGCCACTCCCACACACGCAGATTTCCTGTGACCATCAGTGGGATGGAATTCAAGTCCAAAAGCCAGCCCAAAACATAAGCAGAGATCAGTCTACACTTGTCTATCATGCAGTCCCTCAGCAGCTTTAATGCCACTGATCCACACGTGTCCCAGAGAGCATCACTGATGTAAACTCACCTGCCCTACTTCCTTGCTTAGCAAACATTTACTTTCTTTATTGTATGCCCAGTGCCAGATAGCAGGAGAGGGAGAAATTAAGTCAGTATTATTAACAGGCTGACAGCCTTTAAGTCTAATTGGAGGGAGAGAATTACTGCCAAGGTATACAGTGCCCAGGAGCCAGCTGGGCTCACCCCAAACATATTGGCAGGACAGGGTGCAGTGGGGAGCTTCCTTCTCTAATCCCCAGTGACGACACTGGACCTGCAGATGACTTCTCTGAGCTACTCAGCCTGTCTAAAATACCCCTGATCGATCAGCAGGGCACTGGTGCTGCTTCTTTCGGCACTTACTGCTTCTTTCCCTCACCCAGCAGCAACCAGCTGCAGGCTGAGTATCTGTCTGGCAGGGGTGGGGGTGCAAGAGGTTTCTCAGGTGCATGATGTCTCGTTTCCCAGGTGTGCTGGGCCTCTCAGGAATCTCACTGTCTCCTCAAAAAAGGTGTGGTTTCCCTGCTTCCCCCCCACCCCTGCCCCAGMTCAGATTCCCCCAGGGAGCAAAGCTGGAGATGCTCCCTGGAGGCACARAGGTGTTAGGCTGAGTTGTGGAACCTTATTCCATTCCCTCCAACCCATCACCCTGGGGGTAGAAAGAGCTTTGTGGACTCCCAGGCACTGCCCCAGGCTCTTTCCAGGATACTGAAATTTCACAGCTTTATCAGTTCCCAGGAAAAGATCTGGAGTTTGCACTACACAAGGGCAGGCAGTTCTGACCTTTAAACAGGGCATGGAAACCGAAACAGGGATATGACTTTCACTGCATTTCCTGCAGCTTGTGATGAGATCTGACACTATTTCTAAGTGCCCAGTCTTAACATAAGATCAGTTTTTCTCGTGCTCCATGATGGGCACCAGTGTAACTCCAATGCTGTCCAGGAAATTACTTTCTTGGCCACAGTTATGGCCAAGAAAACCCCAGAAGTGAAGTGARGGTGTTCTGGGAACCATCTAAGCAGAGCCAGCTGTGATGCCATGGGAAGATGCCTCCACTAAGGGCTGTCAGAGGAAAATCCTGGACCTGGTTTAAAATTCTCACACTCTTTTACCAGGGAACAAAAACRGATGAAAATTCTGCAGGTTCATTTGTCTTCCATAACATTTTGCCAGACTTTGGCTGGTTATTCCTCCACTTGYTCAAAAAATTTGCACCCATCAGGCACCCTGAGCGGCATCCTCAGGCTGGAGAAGAATGTCCTGAGTGGGAACATTCAGTCCTGGCTGCAGCACTGGGGTTGATTGCCCGTGAGCCACCAAGTCCAAGGCTGCAGAGCGTGGTTTGTGGTAACAGCTGTTTATGGTCGAGCCTCTCCTGTACCTGCAAAGCTGAGATGTGTCAGCAGTGTTATTCCTTTGCCTGCCTAATCCCAGATGGGATCTACACAGGGACATAAAATAAACAGCAGCAGGAAGGTGGATGAGGTTTCTAGTGCTGTTAGCCTCCCTCCCTCAGGCTGGCACCAGAAACCTGAGYAGAAGCAGTCACAGAGCAGAGGTGTCTAGGTTGTATGTAATTCACAASGTGAAGGTGAATTTTTTGGCTGCAGGCAGGGATGGCTGAAAACCTTCCAGATGCCTTGCAGTGATGTATGCTCTGCAGGCTTGCACCCAAGCAAGACTCTCAGCTTTTTGCCTGAAGCCAAATACTGCTTGGCCCTATCAGGAGAAACAACCCATCTCACAGCGTCACTTCCTTAACAGTCCTCAACGTCCTGTTTCATTTCACAGGCTGGACAAGACAGTAGCAGAGTGAAACCCAGAGTAACAGGACACTTAGAGATGTTTGCTCAACGGGAGAAGAAATTCCAAACTTCTCACTATGAACACAGACTGCCTTGAGCAAAGYTTCTGCTACACCACACCACCTTGGGTGGAACCTTTCTTCTGCCTGCACACTGGATGATTTGCCCTCATGCTTCTTAGCTTAGTTGCAATCCTCATCCTTTAATAAAAAATCTCTCTTTACTTGGATATTACTTTAAAGTGTTTTCATAAAAGGAGTTTCACACCAAAGTTCATTCACATGTGTGCATCCTCTAACAAGCTGAAGACAAAGAGCTTGGTGAACATGCACCAAAATCATGAAACAGGTGAATTTTGYCAACTTTTAGGGGGAGAAAAGAAAAAAAAAGTCTGGTAGCAATTTCCCCAAAGCAAATATTTATTTTAAATTTAACTCCCTGGTGACAGGATGTATCTGTAAGTTGCCCAGAGGGCCAGTCCATGATTCCACAGCCATCAGTACCAGGTAACCACTACCACAAAGTCAGCCTGGATCAGCCTTGACTGTGCCCAATCACRCCTCTATTTATGGGGCTAACACACMCAGAAAACAGAAAATACAACCCCAGCTTGGATGTTTGTGACACCAGGTGCAAGTGGGGAAGATTGTGCCTTAAAGCTTTGCCTACAGCTTCAACTCCCTGGCCTTTCCTGACAGCTCTGAGCAGCAGGGAGGTTTGTGCTGGATCAACATGTTGTGTTGTGCAGCCTCAGCACCTTTGAACTGATACTGGGAAACCAAAAGAGCTGAATTTGCTGCATCAAAATGCTGCCTTGGAGCTGATCTTGTTAATTTGGCAGCGAGTGGATTTTCCATAATTTGTTTTGGAAATTGTCTTGGAGGAATCACAGAATCACACAGTGGGCAAGGCTGGAAGGGACCACAGGAGATAAATGTCTTATTATTTCTCCCCTTGCAGATACTCTGTGTCAGAGGCAGTAGCTGACTCCTCCTTCTGCTTGTGTAACTCATTTTTTCAGCTAATTTAGTCCAATAGAATGGATTATCTCTCGCCACAATCTTSCCTCATTTACATCTTAGACCYGCACAGCTATAACCCAACAGTTACWTCTTTTAAAAGATTAACACAACCAGACTTGTGCTTTTCCTGCAAAGTATCTTAATATAAAAGCAGCCCAGTGTGTTTGAGTGATGCCCATCCTTGCACTGAGCCCTTTCTGGTTRGAGGAATGGCACAATTGCCCAGGAATGACCAAATTCATCTCACTCCTGAGTAGCTTGTGATTATTGTTATAAAATCAATTACAAGCAAGAGTCTGCCTAAATTYTGAGTTGCCTTGTGATCTACACCAGAACAGGAGAGAACTGTTTTCCTTCCACCCCTTCCAACTTGCACCAGTTGGTCCTAGCTGAAAAGTGGGGCAGAGCTGAATTTGCTTTCTTTAACTTCTAGCTTCTTGTTAGAGTTTTATTGCAACTYCGATTAACTAATTTTAACAGTGTCTTTTGAACTACATCACTGAATGTTTCTGCATACTGTAATGAGCCTTTCCATCTCTGGCAGGTGACTAATGTTACCAAAGGCCAGTGTTATATCTTGCTTTTCAGACTGACAGTGCCAGGACTCATTTTCACTTTTTTTTCCCCTCTGGAAATTAAAAAGGAGCTTCCACTTGTCACGGGCAGAGACAGCACAGCCCAGGAGCAGCCAGCAGCAGACAATGCCAGTGCCCTGATGTGCAGAAACACSAGGGAAAATTGCAGCAAGGCATCCACACTTCCACCTGTGGCAATGAGACTTTTTTGGATGAGAAAAGACGAGCTCTGTTTGTGCTGGAGGTGGGTGAGTCGGGCCACCCACACCTCTGCTGCGCTCTGAGCCATGCCTGGGCTCCAATCTCCACTGTGTCCAAGGAATAATGAAATTTATCTATTTATCTAGCTCTTGTGCCATCTCCCTGATCATCATCAGTGTTCTGAGGTCAGTCTGTGAGCATTGCAGGTGGACAGTGAGAGAAAGCCATAGCAGAAGGAGGTTTGGGGAGGCTGCACTGGACCCAGCTGTTCCCACATCCCAGCCAGGACTGGCAGTGCTTGGAGCAGTCCCATCCTCTTGCAAACTCTCTGTTTCTACACACAAGAGTTTTCAGCAACCTCTCCATCTGCCTGCTTTTCTGGAAGAGCCCAGGAAGTCCTTCTTTTCAGATGAAGGAGGAGGACTCCACGAACAGTAGCATTCCCAGACAGCTGCAGCCTGACCTTCATTTCTCAGGGGACAGAACTGCCTTTTATTTATTCAGACATTTTGTTCCCAGATTTTATTGCTCTGTTTTATATGGTAGGCGAGGTCAGAGCCTTTGTAATATAGGAGCAGCATCGCCAAGRTTTCTCTCCAAAGGACAAGCACTGTGTGCAGAAATATCAAATACGGCACAACATAAGGAAAAGAATGCTGTGTTTTTCACCTGGGCACTTATTTCAGCCATGGGGAAGATGAATAAAACTGGGAGTGGATGGGGGGAAAAAAGTTTGTACTTTTAAATCTTTTTCCCTATTTTTTACAACATAAAAAGCAATGTTATTTTGGTGGTAAATCACTGGTCTCTAGGCTGTGTGTGGACTACTATCAATCTGCAATTTCTCACAGATTAAAAGCACATRGAACAAGCTGAATCAAAAGCCATCAATATTGTTTACATAAGGAGTTAAGCTCTAGAAGAGCTGCTCAATTTTAAGTCACTCAACTTGTTTCAACTCACACAATTCCTCCTCTAGTAAGCAAATTTATATCTCTTTTATCTTTTATCTTACTGATTTGGCCCAAAGAAGCAAATATATAGACTGAAGACAAAGAAAAAGAAGAAATGAAGAAAAAGAATGAA
>JACDOX010000019.1:7761947-7787803 GCA_014549065.1 Cardinalis cardinalis
ACCCTCCCTCACTAACTCCATGAAGTTATCTTTCCTCACAGCCTTTAGCATTTTTGCAGCTGAAATCTGACCTAGAAAGGTACAGTCATCACATTTTGAACCATCCTGAGGTGACACACGTGACACCTCAAATCTCTTTAACATTTCTGTTTCCTTGTTTTCCTCTAGTACCAAGATAAAGTGGCACCAAACTCTGTCWTGTTCTTGTTTTATGGTGAGACAATAAATCACTAATGAGTCTTTATTACAAGATTAATCAATTACTTACATTCTTGCAGAGCTCCAGAAATTAATGTATTATTGATTACCTCGTTTTAAAACCACTTACACTTCCTTCTCTTGATAGCATGACTTTAGTATACAGAGTAACCCACATTCCATTCAGGGTACAAGCTGCCCTGCAAATTTGTAAACTACCTGAAGTTTTGGAAATGCAAAAGGTGATTCATAAATTAAGATCACAGGGAAAAGAGTTGAAATACAGCACTGCAAATAAGATGTCAAAACATTCTAGCTAATGAAATTTCTTTTGTTTCTGAGGGGAGGCAAGTTCCAGAAACAATGGTCCCTTTTGCCTCAAAGACAGGCCATTCTTTATGAAACGCTATAGCTGTGCCATACTCAAGAACAGCCCTGCAGTAGCAAATTATTTTATTCACTACAGAAGAAGAAAACAAGTTTTACAAAGCATTTCGCGTTGGAAGCCTCTGTTTTAACTCATCCTCAAAGAAAATTGACAGCATTTCTGGTCTTTCATACTGACTCAGTGGGCTGTGCATGCTACCCACCAAGCTCAGAGGTACAGGTTTTCACTGCTGTGAGACTTCCCATGTTTTGTGTAAGGAAAAGCTGCAGGAACAGGCTTGCAGTGCAGTTCTTCCATAATTTCATATATTCAAAATGACACGCTGTCCCTGGCAACCATTCAGCATTTACTTCAGCTGTGAGCCTTCAGCGGTAAACCAGCAGCACTGAGGTGACTTGAGGACACATCAGCTGCTTTTACTTTGACTCCAAGGTGTGACCCAAAGCTCAACTGCCCTCATCCTCTTCACTGGGTTGAATTTCACACCTCTGTGCTCCGGGCACAGGTGGAAAAAGAGCTTTACCACAACCCYGGAGGCCACACCAGCCTGAATTAATCAGCCAGGATGACATTTGCTCAGGGATTGCCCATGCACAGGGCCTGGCTCTTGGCCTTGCTGAGCCTTCATAAGGTTTGCAGGGTCCCACCTGTGAAGGATCCTTTCCCTGCAGTGCTGACCACACAGCTCAGTGCCATCCCCAGCCTTGACCCCATTTTGCAGCACCAMAGCCAGCAGCAATCCCAAAACCAATCCCTAAGAAAGCATTTGCCACCATAACGCAGTGTCAGTACAAGAACAAGAAACTCATGGGGAATTTCRGTGTGTGTTCTCCTCTGCTCCATGTAAGAAATAATTATGTTTCTAAAAATGTTGTTGGTGGTACTCTCTGTGTTAAAAGTGCCAAACAACATGGAATTTCCCACAAACATCATGCTCTAAGAAAGCTCAAACACCACAGTTTGGGACAGAGGATGAAGTTTTGCACAAGAATAGGTGAATTAGGCTTTTTTTTTTTTTTTTACAGCACTTAGGAAGGGAAGCACTACAGTCCAGCAGCATCCTTTCCTTTCCAGCCACTTAAAAGAAAATGAGAAATAATTTCATACAATGTGGATATTAGAAAGCCTTTTAGCTACACCAGCCATGAGTACAAAGGGCAAAGCATGTTCAGCCCTGWTTCTGTTTGAGCCTTGTGTTGCAGACATGGAACTGTGCAGCTCAGTTAATGGGATTTTGCCTCCTCTGTAATGAACCTACATGTCATTTTGTAGGATGAAGAGTCTGTGGGCCAGCTCTTGCATTTTGGCATTATATTTTTGGCACCTAATAGTCCTAATGGTTTCCCCCTGGTAAATACTCAGCTGACCTAATGAGTATTCTGCAGCAAGGACAAGGAATTATTCCTTATTTAAAGTCACTTTGGCAAGTACCTCTTCATCTGCAACAAAGGAAGCAAGAAGTGGGTGAGACCCAGGATTCACCTAGACCTGTATGTCCTTTCTGAGAACAGGCAGTGCACACACCTGGGGAGAGAGAAAGCAGCAAGCAGACCCTTTAAACATCCTTCCTGAGAGCTTGGCAAAGCTGTAGTTTCAAAACAAAYCTTCAAGGCTGCTGCTTGGTGGGTGTAAAAATCACTAGGAAAAAAAAAAAAAAAAGACATTTTTAATGTCCGTGTCTAGAAAAGGTTCAGCATGTAGAGGCTTTGTAGGACAAACAGCGGTGTGTGTAGAAAATGCCAGCAGACAAACCCACAGCTAGCCAGGAACTTAGCAGCGATTTGCTGGTGTTCAATAACTGGCTCAGGTGCACGCAGAGCCTGTCACGGAGGCGCCTCTGCTCTGTGTGCGGTAGGTAATGAGCTGGTGCTGCTTTCTRTGCAGCAGGGAGTTTTTACCTCCAGGCCATGGGTGAGCTAATGAAGGAGTTCCCTTGCTGTCCAGCTGCCAAAAGGAAAGGAGGGAGTGGGAAGGCAAGGACAAGGCAGGCAACAAGAGGCTCAGCCCCCTCGGGAGGTCTGTGAGGGGAGCACGTTTGGCACAGTTATAGGAAAAAGCTGCTTTTCCACAGCTGGGAAGCCCAGGGCCACCCTGATTGGGGGACATCCCTCAGTCCAGACCAGCCTCTCCACAAAAGGTCACCCACRTAGGCACCTGGGGGCATCCACTGGTCCTGCAACTATTTTCTCATGGTCTTTTACCTGCAAGGGAAAAGCAGCTTTGAGCTCTTCCTTGCTGTAAAGACTCCAGCTGAGAAAGTTCCCAGGGCCTGCACCATCAGCTCACTTCCCTGAAATCCCTCCTATTGTCTGAAAGAGCAGATTTGGCTTGGCTCAAGGAAAGGTTCTCCATCCTATCTAAACAATGCATTAAAATCCTCCTTGGCAAATGCCAGGCATGCACCAAAGCAAGAGGAAACAAATCCTTGTTTGTTCTTCTCAGGGGGGCTGGATTTTACACCATGGTTGGCAGGATGGGGACATCACCATGCTCAGGACACGTGCACAGTGGTTAGTTGCACTTCAGGAGCAGCACAAGCCTGTCCCTRACACCAAGGCATGTGCCACTGCCCCTTCTAACATCCATCCCTCTGGCATCCTTCCACGGGGAAGTGCGGCTCTGTTCCTTGGGAAGGTGGGAAACCAAGGCTCAGAGTAAGAGCAGCAGAGTTTCTCCTTTTTCTAGCTGGATTTTGAAAGCCAGTCTGTGTGCAGCTGTGGTGGATCCGTCTGTCCAAAGAGAAGTTCCCAGGAAATGCCCCCAAGCAAATCCTTGTGCAGATGAACTGGGCTGTGTGACACAGGAGGGCTTTGCTTCAGAGACCTGAGAGAAAACCTCAGGTGATCTGGCTGATTCCATATGAATGCAATAAATGTGTATATCACCATCCTTGCTGCTAAACAGTGTCACTGCTTCTGCATCTCTGACCCAAGCAGACACAGAGGGCTGAAGAAAATTAAAGATGCTGCATCTTGACGAAATCAACTTCATTAATTTCCTGCATCGAAACCCAATGTCTACTGAAAGAATTTCAGCCCTGTTTCCGTGTTCAGCAGCAGCAACAAGTTTGTGGCAGTTCACATCCTGTTCTTGTCTGGCTGCTTCTCATTAAGCAAATCCAGAAATCCAGGTCCTCATCAGGCACTGCCATAACTCTATGGGACTCAGAGGCCTCCAGACACCATCCCGAAAAATAGAGTTCTGAAGTGGTTTCCTCGTGAGGCATCTTCAGAAACTAATGCCTGAAAACCCTCCAGCTTTATTTGTGGGTTTTTTTCCAGAGGTATGTAAAGGGKTTTTTTGGATGAATTGGAATACTGTGAGGATTTCTCCATGGAGTTAGAGCTTCCAGAGTGATATACAGCACAATGAAGATCATGACTCATAAGGTAAATGCACAGCAATGTCCATCCCCAGCAACTCCAGAATGACAGCAGAGAGAAAGTGTCTCAGCAAGGACAACACGGGTGTGCCTGAGAAGGGAACCACAGTCTCAAACACAAATCCCACTCACTCCTAAATAAAAAGGGTGATGGGCACAACACCATCATTTTCCTAAACAGGAAAAGCTTTGGATACTGGGGTTAAGCAGCAAGCTGAATCCCCAGCTCTCCCTTGCAGCAAGTTATCCCATGCAAGAGGAACACGTCCCTGCTGGGGACAGGGTGGAGGGAGAGGGAAAAGCTGCTGGAGACTGGAGGAGGCTCTGTGACATCTCCTCTGCTTCTCTCATGTAGCTCTTGCTTGGGGACTCTAAAAGAAGCAATGCTACATGCCACAWGAAAATGTACAAAGAGGAAGTTTTTGGCTTTGGGCGGCTTGAAGTGACCACTAGTGATGAGCTGGGTGGGGATAGAGACACGTGGGGAAGTCAAGTGTGTTGCCACAGGGCCAGTGGCAGGACAAGAACCTTCCCAGGGCTTCCCAGTGACTGGTGAGGAGTGTAGAACAGACTTGTGTTCTTGCCCTTTTGACCGCATTGAGTGAAAAGACCCACATTCCCAGCCCAAGAAAATGCCATTTCTGTTCTGCAGCTGAAATGTTTTGGGCTGTCAGCTTAGTTTCACTGCCCAGTCCCACCTCAGACCCCTCCAGCCTGAGCACCCCATCAATCCCCAGCCAAATGTGCCCTGGCATCCCCAGYATTCCCACAGCAGAGGATCCCTTGGAAAACAACCAAGCCACCTGAAAATCCACTTTTACACAGCAGCTACTGCTAGGCTCGACTGCAATCTGGGGCTTGGAAAACAGGGCTTTACTTGTTTTAATTAAAACCAAGTCCCTCCACCCAGACTTGCCTCTCTGTCACTCTCGCTTTCTCTCCCCAGCCCTCTGACGCATTTCAGCAGACATGTCATCAGACTCTGGTTCAAGGGAGGGGAGCAGCCATCTAAGGCAGCCTCTTGCATCAGTATCCCACCCTTCTCTGGGGAGCTGAGACGATGGGCTTGGCAGGCAGGAGGGAGGCTGCCGTGTGAGAGGAGGAGTACGCGTGAGCGTCGGCGCGTTTGTGCTTTGGTGGGAAAGTGGAGGGTGCAAAAATGCAAAGCCCCATCTCCGTCTCCTGTTCCTGGACCAGGCTCCCCAGGCACCAGTGGGCACTGCTCTGAAGGCTGGGGCAGGGATGAGACAACATCCTCCCTCCTGATAACATCACCAACCACAGCCAACTCTCCRCGTGGAGACTTAACGGGAATCTCTAAGGATGCCACAAACCGCACCGCTCATAGAGCAAATCTGAATGTGTGAGGATTTTAAAATTGGAAGCAGAAACATATGTTTCCCCATCCTAAGTGCATACCACTTCCAGTCTGCCTGAGTCCCTCTACCTCCTCTGCTCATCACGCTGGCTCCACACTTCCAGGAGAGGCTTGTCAATTCTCAAAAACCCAAAATGCCTGGCTCTGTGAACGTGGATGTTGAGGCCTCGACCCTTGCTGGGAAATCAAGGGATCTTGGTATGTCTTTCAATGATGATCCAAGCATTTAAATCTGTATTTGGTGCTCCTGCCAGGCAGCTCATGGGTGCTCAGCCTTAGAAAAACCTTGTTGTTTATTTAGCTTTCTAACTGCGCCTTTAAGACCTAATTTTAGGTTCCTACTTCTGAAAATGTATCTTGCCAACCTCACCACATGTAACTAAACATGTATTTTGACATCCACCTCCTACTCAAGAATTTAATTTCAAAACATCACTGTTTTATTTTAAGACGTGGGGAAACAGCAATTTTTAGGCTACCCATTAATTATCAGAGTCATTAGTAAGGATTTAATCATTATAACAAATAATCTGAAGGTGTATATGTCTAATTAAGTGTATGTGCCTAACAATTTCCAGGGAATGATACATGCATGTGCCTTGCAAGTTAAGTATATCTGTACATCTCACTGAAGCACAACCCAAAAGTTTAACTGGGGCCAAACTCATTGCAGGGCCAAACTGGCCCAGGACCAGCAACTTCAGTGTAATAAATGAATGGACCTCACCCAGGTTTCTTCCTCAAAAGAGTTCTGGGTTTCCATTTTTACCTAAACATGGCATGGCAGATATTTGCTGTTGGTCAGGGCTAATTCTATCCTGGTACAAAATACTTGGCTGTAATTAGTGCATGGTGCCATCTTCTCCACTAAGTTCATTTTAAGCTGTTGCTGCATCCCCRCAAGTTAAACAAGATATGGGTTGGACTGTAATGGGGTGATCTCCCAGCCTGAGCAAGGCTCAGACTTGGTGCACCACAAGCGTCCTTACAATCCCCTGCCTGTTTCTGTTTTGCCCTGCTGGCATGTATTTTGAGGCAAGAAGGGTACATTTCTGGATGTTTGACCACCACACAGCGTTGCAGCAGAAAGTTTTGAATGCCACCTCTGCGCTCACAGCATATTTCACATTTTGCCTCTTTTTCTCTCATTCAGGGCTTTTGCGAGGGCTCAGAAATCTGCTCCTGGTGMAGGAATCATTTTGCCCCAAAAGGCTTCAAGTGATTCACTGAACTTCCAAGCCTTTTGAAACTTACTCACCACTAGACATAATAAACCATCACAACGTAACTCATGCAGAGAAGACTGTGTGTCACTGCAGGAGCACACACAGGGTTTTGCCAGGCGTGCAATGGTATCTGTGGAAGCCAAGAGCAAGCAGACCAGCCAAACCTCTTCACTGGCACGAGGAGGGCAAGTTCACACATCAGCAARTTTGTGCTGCCTGTTAAATATCCCAGACCAGGGATATTTGGTGTTTGGGCACACCAAAACACCAGGTACTGGCATCCTTATAGGTGAAGAGTGTGCGTGCCRTGTCTCTGCTGACAGAGACACTCCCTTCTGCAAGCCAGACCATCTCTCTGCAGTGCTGCTGGCTATTTGGGCATAGATAGACACCCAGAATCTGCTGTATTTCTGCCTGGAGTTCAGGCTCCCTGTCACCACTTCATTATCTGTCGCACACAGTGCTGCCTGGCCCAGGTACTGATGCTGTACWGAGGATTTTTTTCCTCACCACAGCACAGAAATGCAGATACCTATGACAAAGAGCAATTTTCTAAAACACTTCAGTGCTGCCCCTGGAAAGTTTGTGAACAGAAATGGAGATGCTGCCCCARGAACCTGGGGAGTAAAGCAGACTCAGCTCCAGCAGCTCAGGATCAAGTGCCTCAAGGCAGCACCATGCACAAAGCTGGAAATTCTTCTTGTGATCTTCCCATTGCAGAGGCACACAACCCAAACCCTCCACACAACCAAGGGGAAAGTCCTGTGGCTTCCTTTCCGGTGATCTTGCACAATCAGCCCTGCTACAGAAGGGAAACCAAAGGGAAATCACCCCTTCTGAATTTTGGCAGGATGAAAAGTTGTTCCTCCAGCGCTTTCTCTGGATATGTGTGATTCAGAACATGGCACAAAGCTACTTTGCTCTTTCCTTCTCTGCCTGCAGGGCCCAGGATTTCTTCTCCTGCATGTCTGGGGTCCTCAGCTGTGCTTGGAGAACAGCAGGAAAGAGAAGCTGGCAATGGGGTGAGGGTGGTGTTTGCAGTGTGCCTGTCCCTCTGGCTTCAGGCAAAGCTCACCAAAGGACATTCCATGAAGACTGCATGTGATTTTTTTCATTTGCTTGAGTGTGTTTTTTCATTTGCTTTAGTGCTCAGGAAAATTAGGAAATAGCCCAAGTGGATGAGTTCTTGCAGCAGAGAATCTTGATTATCTGTTTGACTGTTCAAAAGTGATGCACAGCAAGCAAGACTTCCAATCTGAAATTTCAGTTTGTGGAAAACAAAGAGTGTAAAGAATGAAGGAGAATTTAGATAAAGAAGAATAAAAGGAAACAGGACACCTGGTAGCAGGATCTGATACCTTGCAGAGTCATTTAAAACCCCAGCTTTTATTCAGGATCAGGAAGGCAGACTTCAACTACCTACAGCCTGGAAGTCAGGCTGTGTCTTTGAACAGCTTTAGCAGCAGCTCTGGTATTCTACCTCTAAGTATTGCAGGAGACACTAGATAGAGTAGAGCAACACAAAAACTAAGCCTATCTAATCCATGGCAAAAGAAACCACTTTTTTTTAAATTTATTTTAATTGAACCTCTTTAAGTGTTCAGTCAAACCAAGGCATGCTGCCTCTGATGTCACAGCACTGCTCCAGCTGGGAGTGCACAGCCTCTCCCATTCCTTGATCATTCCACTGCCCTGTACCTCTGTTTCTCTCCTTTTACCAGCAGGATCATTGCCCAGAGCAGGAGACTTGTTCATCTGCAGTGCTCTCACTCCAGCAGATGCTGCAGTAAACACGACAGCACAGTTAATAACCGAAATTAAGTCTGGAAATGAACRCCGTGACGACAACAAGCATGACACTGCAGAAATATCATTCGTGTGCCGGGCAGATAATTGCAGACGTGCACCAGCCTRGGAGCATTTTATTTGGTGGTGATAAGATAGCAGCCACAATAAAGTTAACTGTGTCTCCACTGGCTGTTTAAAGGAGAAGCGGGGGTTCTTTGACCTCTGGCATTCCAGACATCTCTCAAGATTATCAGAGCAGACTTTTCCAGCCTTTAAACCTTTACCTGATTCTACAAATCTGCCACACAAGTGTAAAGCTTAAGGATCCTGTCTCCTGTGAGGGAAGCAGCCTTCTCCATCAAAATGTATTTAGGAGCATGACTTAAACACATTCCTGACAGTGAGAAYGTCCTGAAGGGTCTTCCTAAGAGAGTCCTCATAAGTGACCTGTAGTTTGCCAAAATATTAACCAAGGCACTGAGAACCAGATTTGAAAAGGGTTACAGCTAGATTTGAACATCTTATTCATAAAAAACAGGCCCAGCACAGACCTGTCCATGCCTATTGTATTTCATGGCTTTCCCTGTGGGAGATCAGGTTGGCTGGACCAATACAAAAGTGGAGGGGAAAAAAAAAACCAATTAAAAGCAGAAAATAGGAAAAAAGGACAAGAAAGTGAAACAAAATTAAAAAATAATTATAATAATCAGAGGTGAAAGGGAGAGAATTAGGAAATGGTCAGGCACAGCCAAGGAAGGGTGTTGGCTCAGGAAAAGAAAACAGCTGAGGAAAGTGTATATGATGCTGTGTCAGGAGGGAGAAAAAAAAAAGGCAGATAGGCTGGTCCTTGTTTCAGGAAATGAAAGAAAGATTGTGGAGATTTGTTTCTGCTTCTTCCAGAAGCTGGACGAATTTATTGGCCATGGTTAATGAGCRTCTCAGATGCCTCATTAGCCCTAAAGCAATTAATGCTTAAGCATCCGTTAAGGATCTGTTGCCTCTGTCCCAAAGGAATCAGTACAGAGGAAAGTGKTTTTTTCACCCCACAGGGATTTCAGGAAGGTAAATGCCTATCTGAATAATGCACAGGTGGCTCGTACAGGTACTGAGTGACAGAGGGGACACATATCCAGGGGAAATTGCCACTGTAGGGGCAGGATTGGAATGTAGTGACAGGAGAAGGAGTAATGGATACAAAYTGAAAGAGTGCAAATCTAGATCAGATGTTAGGAAGAAATTTTTTACTCTGAGGGTGGTGAGACACTGGCACAGGTTRCAGAGGTATTTTATGTTTGATAAAGGACTCCTCTTCTCTTGGAGACTATTTTTTTTACAGGTAATATCCAGCTAGAGACTTTTAGTTCTGATAAAAATCAAAACGGACACAAAGTTTATCAAATAGCAGCTTCAGCCTCTACCCGAGGCATTCTCATAAATGAGCAGGTATTTGAAAAGAGATTGCAGGGGAAAATTTAACACTCCAGCAGAACGCATTTCTTATTCTTCTTTTGCAATAATCCTGGCAGGTTCTTCATTCAGAGCTGGTTTCTCATGATTTCTGGGCTGCCCTGTGAACAAGGTGAGGACAGAGGACAACAGGACAGAGGATGGGCACAGAAGTATGAAGCCTGTGCTTTTCTTTGAATTCCAAGTGCTGCTCCAGTCAAAACTGGTTGATTTTTGAGTGGGAAACTTTCCTCAAGGAGATGCTGCTTTAAGTTATTTGCTGTATTGAGCTCATCTGCTCAGGGACATATTCCCTCCTTCCTCGCACAGGCTTCAGCTCTCAGTTTGTGGCCATTCCAGACTCAAGAGACTTTTGTTCCAAGATCAGTGAAATGCCCCTGGACAAATTGTATTTTCTCTAGTTTTTTCCTCCAATTCTTTATCTATCTCTCTTTCAGGCTTCCAGCTTCACGTGCCAGATGGCTTAATGCAAGGAGAGTGTCCCTGGGGTGTTGACAGAACACCATTCATGCCAATAAGGTAAAACTTGCTCCCAGAAAGAGGTGATTCTGTCATAATCAGGCTTCACAACACAACAGATGTGCCATCCTAGTACCACCCCTCACGGGACTCACTGCCCCTCYCTTTGAAGCATCCCTTTGAAGCTGGGTGCTGAGAGTGAGTGCTTTTGGCTACTTTTCTTTGCTGCACCTAAATTCCCTGATATTGAAGTGCCTTTACTCCTCCTGCGGCTCCTCCTGTTTTGCAAGGATCCCATAATCTCTGTCTTAATTTTTCATCTGCCTGACCTTAGATGATGACCCTTGCAGCCTGAGTTCCTCCTGAGGAGTCAGTGAAAAAGATTAAGTATCTAATATTTAATTATATATTACTGCCTAAAAATCTGCCTCCCCTAGAGCAAGGAGGTGCAAACCCCTGCCTTGCAAGTGCAGACCTCATCTTGTAGTGTAGCTCTGGCTTTTCCCCTCAACCTGACAAGGTTACACAGCTACAGGAACCACTGCTTGCACTGCAGCTTGAGAAGCAGGCTCAGASTCTTCTAGGTAAAGACAGAGAGGCTTCTGAGCTCTCTGTCAATTTTACACAAAAGACATTCTCAAATTAACCATGCAGAGGCATTTAGTGACATCAATAATCTTAGCATCAAGTTTCTTGTGCCCATTGCTGTTGGAGGTAGATTTGCCATCCTTATTCCTTACTGTAAACATGAATTGTGTGCTAAAACTTCCCATCCTCACTCCATATTCCTTACTGTAAACATTAATTGTGTCCTAAAATTTCCCATCCTCACTCTATGGTTCTGCTTGAGGACATTTCTTCCCTAAGTGTGTGCAAGTTGATGCTGAATCAAAGAGCACAGAAATGCTCCYATCACCATGTTGTGGTCATGTATCACTGATCTAACTGTTCACAAATCTTTATTTACCTGACAACCCCACGCTTACATTTTCTTGGAGAAGAAATTGTTCTCAAATAGGCTTTAATAACTCACTCCTTGGGCTTAGTGTTGAGGGTCAGACTGAATTTAGAGACATGTGACTATCAGCAGAGAGGAAGAGAGCTTTGTCTGCTGTGATCTGCAATACTGAGCACAAAAACCTTCAAAGGRTTTGGTCTGCATTTCAAACTTTGCTCACTGCAAGAAGCACATTCATTTCTCTACAGCAAAGCGAGCTCCAAGCCTGCAATAAAGAGAGAGAAACATGAACTACACAAAGCTTCTGTGGAGAGTCCAGAGCAGAGCTGCCTAAAAATCTGGAGTTGCTCAAAACAAGTGCCTGAAACGAACTGTTAAAAATCAAAGCTCCAATGGGAAGGTTGGGTGCAAGTCCAAACTCCCCTGAAGTCCTGCAGCTCCTCAGCCCATGACGTGTTTGGGAGGGGATCATCTCTCGCAGGCTCTCAGCTATTGAAAACAGGGCCTGAGCCTCTGTCCAGCCGTGCGGCTCCAGATTCAGACTGGCCACTCTCCATCAGCTGCACTGAGGCATGCTCACACCCTCTGTGTCCTGCAGGGCCTTTCCTGAATCAGGACCAAGAAGCAACTTCGACCTCAATAAGAAGGAGAATTCTTCAAATCTCAAATCTCTCTTGCAGATATATATTTTTTTTTCCTTTCTCTCATCATCCCATGCCTTCCTAAAGCTAACAGAAAAACAGTTGTGTGTGCATTTAAGCAGCCTGGAATCAGTTCTCTTCTGCTGGGTTCTTATGTTACATTCTTTTGTGCTACATACAATTTCCACTAGGACATTTTGTCCCCCAGGCTTCATCAGCCAGTCTATTACATCCACCCCCCCTGCACCCCCGCCTCCCTCTGGTTGCATAACTTTAGCCAGGATGTTAAATTAACTCTCTTCCAGAGGAGTTTGACATAATCTTATTTACTTTCATAGAGCATATGCCAGTATGCAAATACATTACTCAGCACTATCAACTCTGCACTTTCACCAAACTATTACTCTTTGTTTTTTTAAGGATGGTTCACTAGATACCAGACAGGAACATTGCTGTGCCAAACAGCAGGACACTCATGTCTAGCAGGACAAATCCAGTAACACTAAAAACTGTCTGCCTGGCATTTGTGAAGCTTTATGGCTAAGGGAGGAAAACAAACCTGTTTCCCACCTCAGCACTGCACTCCTGCTCCTTTAGGTCGTGCTTTTGCCTTGTGAAGGAAATCTCAACCAGCTCCTCCAGATCTCCAGGACATGGGCAACCACAAAGGCAAAGCCACCCAGAGTGACTTCACATTTAGCAGTGACACGGTGTCAGTGTCTAAACACCTCACAGGGACAACCCCAACTGCCTCCTGGCTGGGTGGCAGGGCAAGAACAACCTCACCACCCACCCCTTGTGGGCTGTGCACGAGAGGGAAAGCCAGGTGCAGAAGCCACAACAACAACTCCTTAACCAGGAGTCCCACGTCCACACCCTGGGGTCGAGGGACACGTGGTGGTGAGGTCAGTCCTTCACAGCTCTGCTGCCCACACCACGGGCAGGTGTCCACAAGAAGGCAAGGCAGGAGCAGCCCCAGGCATTTGTCTTCTGGCAGGTGCAACCTCTGGGTGAAGCTGCACTGTCAAAACCGTGGGCTCMCGACTGATTTGTGTGTCTGCCTGAGACAAACACCCAGCCACAACCAAGATGGACAAGAAAAGTCAGCAAATCCCCCYCCTCTCCTACCCACGGCCCTCTGCAGCAATCCCATGTCATGAGAGGTAAAGAAATCACAAAAAGTGGTGGAGAAACTGGATCACAGGAGATGCAGCTACTGTGACCTACCATGGGGCTTCCAAGACACAAAACTACATTTTGCACATGATCAGAACACAGCTAAACKCACCAAACGGGCACAAAAGGGCTTGAAAACAGCATTTCCAGACTGGAAAACAAAGGCACAGCAAGTAAACACGAGGAAGTGAGAAGTTCAGCTGAAATGCCAAAGCAGCAAATTGTTTGAGCTGCCTTTCTCASTGCTGTGGTGGGTCTGGGGATGGTCCTGCTGGGCTGCCTGTCCTTCTTGCTGATGGGGCTGATCTACCCTCATGGGTGGCTGTCAGAATTTTGGGGGAAAAAGCAGAGACATGAAGCAGAGGGCAGGTGTCCAGAGGCTGCTTTCAAGGCTCCCCAGGCTGAGGCAGGTCTCTGGCTATTCCAGGGTAAAAAAAAAGGCTCGTGCTGTTTCTTTTGCTAACACCTCGGCGTGGAACCACCGACGTGTGCCCAGAAAAGAGGCTCTTTGATTCAGTGAGAAACACCCCTCCAGCTGCCCAGTAAATACCCTCATTTTAATAGGGCTCTGGCCTTGCTAACCACATCCTGCACCAATCTATTTATGGCACAGTTAAAAATAGCACAGACCTGTCACGCGGAATTAGAGTTTCTACTGGTTTTAATTGTTAACCAGCTTGGAACTACTTTTTGAATCATTGCTGTGTTTTTTCTTCAAGTGAGGGAAGTTTTTTGTTTTGCTTTGTTTTTCCTGCAGGCTCATTTCTCTCCCTCCGTTTCATGTCTGATTACATTTAGCATGGATGTTTCTGATATACTCACATGCCAAGAAAAAGTATTACTTTCTTTCATCCTTGAACAATCCAAACTCATATTTAATAACTGAAACTTGGCATGCTGATCAGTTCTCAATAAAGGCTACATATGCTTTGCCAGGGAAGTATGTTTAAGTAGGGCTGAACTATCTGTTCCTGAAAAATTATCAGAATTGTATGGCGCGTCCTCTTCTCCAAGTAAAGGGTCTTGATCCTGCTAACAGCTTTTTTATGAATGACCTGAAAAGGTAAATTTAGACAAACAAGCAAAAAAATGGTCTTATGCTGTGCCAGTTATCTCAAATTGTTAGCCTGGGTTAAAATAATATCTCAGTGACAAATACTTCAGATGTAACTGCAGGACACTCAGAGATTGGGAAGGGAGTGGATCACTTTCTCTGAGGCACCACGTATCCAGAACAAAGCTTTTGGGTTCATTGCTTTAAGAGAACAAGCAGRGGGGAAAAATGATGTAGCAAAAAGCTTGGGGAAGAAAAAGAGACCATCTCTTTTTTTCCAAGATCATACACATGAACCACACTCTGACACCATCTACTAATCAAGATCTAGAAATTGTACTGTAAAGCCCTCTCAGGTTTCCTTGAAACGTAACACCTCTAATGTTATTTATTTCACATGCAATACRAATCTCCCATAMACATTAAGRAAATATGTAGGGGGCCATCASTGAAGGAATGTTTTTGTMCCAGGTGTGTTACCAACTCACAGTYACTCTGGCAGGTGTGAYTGTAGGAAAGGTGTGGAAGGAAAGCACCTCGAGCTTCACTCTTTTTTAAGAGCATCTGTGGAACCAATCCCTGAAGTGAAGGAGGGAGAGCTGTCAAAGAACAGGGGAAAGGTTTCCACAGGACTCCTGCAGGATGCAGGAATGGAAGAGCAACTGCTAATCTCCAGTTTTGCACTGGTGTTTCTCAGAAAATAAAATAAAATAGCACTGTGACYGAAGTCAGCGGCACCAGGCCTCACYGCCTCTTACTAATCAGTTCAGCATCATTGAATTCAAACTATCTCAGCCAAAGATCCACCAGGCAAAGCAACATCACATTGCTATCCCATGTCTTTTGCTCAATTCATTTCCTGTGGATTCGCTAAAAAAAAAAAACAAAAAAGTAAGGCTGTGAGATTGTGAGATAGGCTATTGATAAGCCTGCACAAGAAAAAAAAAATAAGCAGGACCTTCTTTTTAGTCATTTTTTTAGCTTTTCCCTGCCTCTGCTGGAACTTGGCAGCTACCTGAGTATTTGCTGCCCTCCACAAGTGGCTCATTGCTGGAGTGAAGTCATGGGTCTGTGCTTACTCCATTGAGCATTACATGGAGATGACTCTGACTCACAGGTTCAACACTGTGACCTGACTGCTGCGTGACAGGCTGCTAATTTTCCTTTTCTCCAGAATTTCAGGAAAAAAAAAAAACAAAAAGAAAACAAAAAAACCCCACCTTATTTATGTCACAGCTAATATGTTCATCACTTTCTGTTTTACACTACACTTAAAATTGCTCCAGGCAGTTCTTACAACAATAAAAGATTGCTTCTTTTCCTTAAAATACCACACCTAGCACAACRTAGTTCTGGGGCTAAAAATCATCCTCCATTCCCAAACAACATTATTAACYGAGCCCTTAAATTAAATATGAATATTTCAATATTTCATTCACAGTATTTAAATTTTCCACGTGATACTTTGAAATACTGCTCCAGGTGCTTCCAGCACATTGTGGTCTTGACCACTGTTAAACATCTGGCCATGGAATTAAATGTTTGTCCTTCAGGGTGATGCTTTCAGAGTGTCTGCCTAACACTGTGGGACACAAAAGCTAGGTAGGTGTCTTCCATACGTTCATGAACAGTGCAGAAGGGAATCACAAATGGCTGAGAAAGGCTCCTGTGAAATACCAGTGTCAGGAGAGAAGTGAGCAGCCAGTGGTGATGGACACACAGAGAGCAGGAGGACAAGGATGGGCAGTCCAAAACTGCTGTGATAAACACCTGCAGCAGCCAGGGGCTGTCAGTACCAGCACCCAGGAGCGGGGTGGGATGAAGAAAAGGACACAACACATCAACAGAAGGAAACTGAGTCAGGAAAAGTTCCTGACTCAAAATCATGTCCGGAGACATCTCTTTGTCATGTCCTCTCTTAGACTACTGGACTATGAATTCAAGCAACCCACGGCTTTTGAGTCACTGCAGAGCAGACCCAAGAGCTGGGATGGGGAGGGAGCTCCTGTACCCTGATGTAAATCCTTTATTCTGCAGTCTTATTGCACGTTTTTCCCCCATAACCAAGAAGACAGCTCACCATGTGCCAAGCACTCCAGGCTGCTCTTGAGAAATATCATGTGCAGCCTTCTGGACACCTGAAACACACGGGGTTTGTCCCGACAGTCATCCTGTAAAACTCCTCCTGGCTTCCAAAAACTTCCTGGCRCAAGTGGAGACATCACCAATCTTTTCCTAATTTCTGATGGCTGAAAGTCATTTCCCAAGAGGAAATGTGAGTGAATTCAGTTGGCATTACATTTGCAGGGTACTCGTTGGGGTATGTGGGGTTCTGCCTGTCCCAGGGCTTCACCAGGCAGTTGAGGAGGCTCCKCTCACCCAAATTATGACAGCTCTGAGATGTAGGAGGGGAAGAATTTTTWTAAATAAAAATGGGGATTTTTTCAGACAAGATGAGGCCAGGCAGGATGGAGCTCTGAGCAATCAGGTCAAATAAAAGGTGTCCCTGTCCGTGGCWGGGTGGTGGGAACAAGATGATTTGTAAGGTCCTGTCCAACCAAAACCATTCCATGATTCTGTGATTCTGCACTTAGCTACCTGAACAAAAGAAAATGGAAGAAAATGGGGGGGGGAATGGTGGTGGGGGGGGAATAATACTAAAGAAAATATAGACCAGGGACAACCTGGGAGAGTCAAACCAGCAAAACAACACCAGTGATAYCTGCAAAGGAGAGGCGATGCATAGGATGCTCAGAGACACAAGCAGCCCGGAGAAAAAGAGCTCACAGAGAAGCTGCAGATATTGCAAGGAACAGGTGTGCAATGATAAAATATTGCAAGGTGTGCAATGATGAGGTTTCTGCAATTGGGGTCTCAGATTAAAGCAATCTCTTCTGTCTGTAACATCAAATACACCACACGCAGTRACTTCCAAGAGATCTCTACCTACCAGCACTTTATGCCCATTTAAAAGGTGGCAACCTCTCCTTACAAGAAAGAAATATCATTTCAATTTCCACAGCCCTCACATCCAGATGATGAGGCTTGCTACTACCTCACCAAGTGAATTAAAGCTCCATAAAATTAAAAGAGATATCTTCCTTTCCTTTACAGTCCAATCATCTCATAATATTTCCCTGGTYCATGACCAAAGCAGAGTGGGAGATTTAGGGTCTCATTATACTTCTGTGACAAAAATGTGAGAATTCAAAGGAGGAGCCACAGGACTTACATACCCTTTTTGGTCACCAAARTCACAATATAGTGCAGAGCAGGGCCATTTTACATGATGCAATGTGCAGCCACAGCTACACACACACGGATTTGGGTGTAAAGAATGTGTCACTTGTCTGGCTGGGAAGCTTTCAGCCACAGCAAAATTTAGTTTAACTTTAAAAATCACAATTGGCACTRAAGGCCAGAGCTGCCAGTGATGTGGTCAGTCCTGTAGCACTGGCCAGATCCCTTCTGRGAAATATCCAAACAAATTTTTCTTCCCCAGCCTCGGCCCACCAAAAGCTTTACCCTCACAGAGGTGATTTAGTGCTTCAAATAGATTTCTAGGCTCACTGTTCCTCTCTCCCTCTCCCTCTGGAGGCAGAGCTTCATTCCTCATTCAGTGGGTAAGCTAGGTGTCCGCTGAGTCACTGCAGCCTATTGTGTAAAACAATGGATTTGTAAAGCAAAGTAGATTTAATTGATAGAAACACGCCTTGGCAATCGGTCTTCTGAGGATAAAAATCATGGATTCATCTCACAATGAGTATGTCTTCACTCATGAGATGCCAGCATCCAAAATTATTAACTGGTGCAAATACTCTATCTTAATTACTTGCACATTTTATTCGTAGCCTTGGCTGCATTGGTTCTCTTTAGTCCCAAGTCCATGCTACAAAGAGCCTAGCTAATTCACTTCAAAGGAGCTCAGAAGCAAACGTTTCCTTTTTAAAGCTCAGCTGTATAATTCCTCCACAAACGGATGGTATTCCGCCCGCCCTTAAAAAAAAAAAAAAAAAAAAAAAATTGTGAAAAAAACCAATGTTGCAAAACCAGGCACACAACATTTGTGTGCTAACAAAGTGGATGTGCCAGAACTGCAGTTGCCCATGCCGCCGTCTCTTGGCCCCTCTCTCTCACAGCAGGATCACTAGCTCCTCCACAGAGCAGCTCTGCTCTGCAACCCATGGATTGCTCAAGGAAGGTGCTGCTGGGTGTCAGACACATTTATCCCTGCCCTGGATTCCACCTGGGGCTTCCCATTGCCTCGGCATCCCCCAAGGCCCAGCGCCTGCCAGTAGGAAGCACTTGGCACAAGGACTTAGGTGGAATTCAGACYGGCTGAATCTGGAGCCTAATGAGCAGCTATTCCTTATTTTGTTTCTTCCTCATTGTGCAGAGCGTGGCCCCGGGCCTCAATTACTGCGTGCTATTCAAACCCTGCTCAGAATGCACCACTATTGACTTCCCCACGTTTTCTCATTACTGATTTCCTATGGCACTTCTTGTCCCCTTCCCTGTGAGCACAATCTGCCTGAAGTGAGCAGTGAATCTCACACTCAGCAAGGATGGGCAGCCTAAAYTCTCCTGCAGGTGGAGGGTACCTGTGGCGAGGTGTCCCCCAGGGCAGGGACTGTTTTGTGCCACCAGCTGCCCGTGGCAAAGCTTCTGGGGAAGAAATGGAACCACCAAAACTCCATTTTTGTGCAGTGCCTGTGTCAAAAATCCGAGAGCAGTTGCCATATTGCTCTCATTAAAAGAGCAAAGGGCTGTTATCATAGAGTAATGGGCTCCTGCTGGTCCATTAACGTTGGAGCAAAGCTGCAGGAATTTATGGAAACAATGTGGAAAGCCTGSTATTTATTCCCAGGGCAAGGCAGCGCTGGTCCTTTCTCCCAGTGTTCTCCTATAAYGTCTTTATTCCTGCTCAAATGAGGGGAATATTTATCTAATCGTTTCCTCTGCTGGGTGCAGGTGCAGGGAAACAACAGATGTTCATGAATTCAGCACAGCAAATAGTTTAGAAAGACATCTTGGGTGAATCAGCTGTCCAGGTCAATTTATCCACAATGCTGAGTGGGAGGAACCACTGAAAGATGGCAGAGGTGTTGTTTACTGTCCTGTGATTACCTAGCTCATTAGCACAAATCTAATTGCAAATACTCCTGGTTAAACTCAGGAGCACTTTGCTGCTARGATCTCTTATGCACATTCAAAGATATTACACATAAGAAGCAGCTCTCTCCTGTATTTTCTATTTTTCTTCTGGATATCCAGCACCTAAATTCTTTGTTAGGAAGCATGTTATCAATTCAAATTACATTCCTTAGAAGCACCACTTTTACTCAAAAAAAAAAAACAAAAAAACAACACCTTGGAGCTCAATCAGGGAGAAAGGTTTGAAAAATCCTCAAGGAGTGACAGCCAACTTTTCCTTGGTGGGCAYTGAAACCTGAATTTCAGCAGGTTTCAATATCAGAACTTCCCTAGCAGCAAAACGCCAGTTTTTCTACATGRAAAAGAAGCACTGAACACCAGAGCAGGTCTCTCTGCTCCCATCAGCTTCAGCAACCACAAGAAAAATTAAATTAGTGAAGACATTGATCCATTAATGACATTGCTCCACTTTGGAATTACAGGAGGGGGGTAAACTTATTTTATACTGCCACTGCTTGGGAATGTTCTAGGAAGCCAAATCTGTAGTAAGGTGCTTCATTTTTAATAACAGACATAGATAATTAGTTAAAGATTACTAKTTAAAAGATGAGGAACACTGAGAAAGAAGGGCCTGGGACAGGGAAGATGGGGAAGATCTCTTCTGCATAGTTTTTCTACAGAAAATCATCAAAGAGTAAATCTCCTTCTTGCAGCAAAAATAGTTATTCTTCCAGAAACACAGATAAATTACAAGTTCCAGAGACAGCAACCCCTTAAATATGCCACACAGATAATAATGAGACAATCAGGTCCCAAAAAAGGATGCAGAAAAGTGAATTAATAGTAATACAAGTTCTTGGCCTCTTCAGAGACAGCTCCACAAAGCAACTTGGCCTTCTCACAGATACATTTCCCTGCATCTTCTAGCATATACCAAAACCTATCACCCATCAGTGGGGACCATCTGGTTAGCCAGCAGCTGGTAATTTCTCAATTCTTCTGTATTTTTCTGTGACTCCTCCATTGGGTCTGGAAAAATACAATGCCATCAGCCTCATGCATGCAAAAGAAGAAAATCACAAACAAATAAATAAATAAACAAGAATTCATCCTCTTCGCTGTGTGTGAGTGTCCCCACATTACATGCAGGACTTTGAAAAGGATGCTCATTGTGGAGTTTTTGTCTGCACCAGTCCCACTGTGGGAGGCACTCAAGTCATTGTTAGAGTTTGGGGAACATCTAAATTCAAAGATGGGGCAAACTCATTAAAAACAATGACAGATGGGGCTAACCCATCAAAACAAAGATGCTTATGCTCAATCAAAAAAAAAAAAAAAACCAAAAACAAAAAAAAGGAAAAAAGGTCTTTGTTTTCCATAAACAACTCAAGGTGTTTTTAGAGGAACTCAACAACCCTTGGATTGTTTGAAAGCAGAAAGTTGCTGCATGCAAGTGATCCTGGATGGTGCTAAATWGTGTGAGGGCAGTGGTTGCCTCTGCCAGGGCAGAGTTGAGGTGGAGTGATGGTACCAAATGGGGGAATCAGCACCTCTGGARTCTCGAACAGGAGCTATCACCCTGAGGGAAACTCAGTGGGAATCACAACCTGACCTCTCAGCTCATCACTGCCAAGCCCACCACTAAACCACGTCCCACATCCACATGTCTCTTAAACRCCTCCAAGAAAAGGAGCATGACCATCAACAAGATCTGTCCAGGATTTCAAAAGGCAGCTGAGAACAAGTCTGACCACGGGCACTGCTGACATTCTCAGCAGGAACATTTATGACCCCCGGTGTGCATGTGCCATCTGTGTATGTACGCACTTGGTACTGCTTGAAACCTGCCTGGAACTGCTCACAATCTTCAGAGTGTGCCCTTTGCTCTGTACTGATAATCCACAAGTATAACTGCCAGATGAGCAGGGGTTTATTTCTGTTTAACAAAAACAAAGCAACCCGCGCGGGAACGGATAAATAAAAGCTGGAGCTCRGTTGTGCTTGGTGAGGAATCTAAAATACACAGCAAAAAAACAGATCCCCAAGGACAGATGTCACTGAAGGAGAGCCCAGGAGGGCAGTTTGGTGGCCATGGATGGCTCTGGGCTGTCTCATCCTCCTGGGTGAGCAGAGATGCTCTGGGAGGAGGGTGAATCCTCAGCACTGCCCCTCTCCAGAGCACGCCTCGC
Organism: Cardinalis cardinalis; assembly: GCA_014549065.1. Classification (NCBI taxonomy): domain Eukaryota; kingdom Metazoa; phylum Chordata; class Aves; order Passeriformes; family Cardinalidae; genus Cardinalis; species Cardinalis cardinalis. The sequence continues at coordinate 7,783,406 of JACDOX010000019.1, forward strand.
ACAGCAGGTGCTTGTGTGAGCTCTCACACCTTCCCTCTCATCTCCTGGCTGCAGTGCAGCTGATTTGGGTGGCATGGGACACAAGAAACCCTCCAGATGCYGCATCTCCTCGAGTTTCACCTGCTCTCCAGAAGCCTTGTCAGGGTAAAACGCAGCACAGCACCAAGGATTACGGAATCATTGCTTTTGATGAATCAGCAGCAGGGATTTTATTGGATGTAACCCAGCATTATGGTTTTGTTCCCAGTTCCCCTTTCATTAGGTTGTGCCAGGAATGGAGGAGGGGCCCTGGCAGCTCCTGGCCCTGAAGCTGCAGGGACAACACACCACAATCCCAAAAATGTCAGGAAAGCCATCTTTTTGTCTGACTCCCCCAGAGCAACACTGTGACACAATCTTTCCCAAAACCTGCAGTCCCCGATGCCATCAGCTGCTCCCACAGACAACCAAATCAAAGTGGGGTAAGCTGCACACCGAGAGGCAGTTTGTTGAAAATCGAGTTCCAAACTTAAGCTTTAAAATAAACATTCCAAGATAAACAGATTGGTCTTTGTTTCAGGCACAATCAGCTCGACTGGTTTTTTTTTTTTTTCTTCTTGTTGATGTTCTTCATGTTTTTCAATGTGTGATGCCATTTCCTGAGGACTGTCTCTGCTCCAGAAACCTGTGTTCYTCCTTGGCTTCTCTCTCTGCCTTTTGTGGTTTATACACACAGGTGACCAGTTCTTTTAGAGGAATTCTGACTCAGGCTGCACACTAAGGCCTTTCACTCAGTCGTTTCTACTCTGCTCTACACTTGGGCCACCARCGTGAGTTGTTTGCACCAGGCAGTAATTCTTCTGCCAAAATGGGTGGGCAGCAGCAGTGGCAAGTCTAGGGCAACCCCAGTCCCACAGCGAGATGTGGTAAATGTGGAATAAACCTCCTCCTTCCACCTGGGGAGGGAGAGAAACACACAGAGGCYGCAGCAGTCTGGCTCAGCGAGGGCTGCAGCAGGCTCCCTTCTGTCCCAGCACAGCATCATCATCTGGAAAAATGTCACTGCACATCCCAAGGCAAGAGGGGACACAAATTCTGTGCAATTCTCTATCTGAGTTAAGCAATCCCCAAAGCCGGCTTTGAACAGCACAGAAACATGCTGTGTTCTGAGTTAGTGGAAGGAAAGTTTTAGAGAAAATTGGGAAATTTGGAGCAAACTGAGACTTGGGAGAAACAGTCAGCTGGCGACAGAAGGCATGTTAAAATAAATCTGTCCTAAGAAAACAGCATTTAGGTCACTGTGTAGGCTGGGAAAGCATTAGTTGGGAGCAGTTGCAAACTTCATGCATTTAATTTCCACTCTTGGGACCATTAAATCTCAGTCCTTATCATTTAAGGGAGGAGATCACTATTGTGCTTCGTTAGTGAGAAAAAGAATGTGTTGATCTTCATGTGGGATGTTCAAGTGCAGGTGTCATTGGACTTACCAATTCCTGCAAACATCCATTTTTTAAGCACCCTGCCAACATTAAAAATCAAGATTTAGATGAAAGTGGGCCACATCTTTTTAATAGGAAATTTACACATACCTCACACGTGTCTGCCTGAATTATCCAGAAACATGGCAATCAAATCTATTTTAATGAAAGATTGTGAAAGCAAACCTGTTTTATTTMAGTCCGCAATATTCAAAACTTCTCTTCCTGGAACCCATGAAGTTCTGGCATTTATTTCAAAGATATCAGATCACTTATCTGCTTCTGAAGCATTCTTGTTCTCCTATTTCTAATAAAGGATGTGATTTTAATTTTGATGTTGGCCTCAACKGATCCCGAGTTTGAAATCTGGACCAGGAAAATGCTGCATTGCTTGGGAGATCTGTAAATTAACAAACTTACAGCGAGAGGAAACAAACGAAAAATAAGCGATGGGAAAGAAATGTTCAGAGAGCTGCAAACCTCCACATGTGGGGCTTTCTCCTGAAACTAAGCYAGGAGGGAGGTTCGGAGGTTTGAATTCAGTTTGGATGCTCAGAGTGGTTCTCAGAGAGTCTCAAGAGCACAAGCCCTGCCTGGGAGTCACAGCTGGGACCTGCCCCGGGGGGCTGAGCAGACCCCCAGCCCTGCACCCCTGAACGGGGAAGGTGCCTCCCTTCCCTTCCTGGGCATCGTCCTGTATTTCACCAGCCCTCATCTCCCCACACTAATCCTTTTTGTACCTGTGGTTCCTGGCACATCCTCTGCCGAGACACGGACTTTGAGCAGAAGGAAAAAAAAAACCAATAAAAAAAAACACACCAAAACCAACCAAACAAACAAAAAAAACCACCCCAAAAATACAACGCTCTGCTTTTTAGTGCCAAAGTTATTAATAATTAACATTCATAACACAAAACCGGTAAAACCGGTTCAGCAAAATAAAGCCCGGCATTTTATTATTATTTTAGGGTTTAATTTAGTCATCGTTAAGTTACTCGGGCTCATGTTTGCAAATCACGCAGAGCTGGGACTTCACCCCTCCGGCCCGACCAGTTCTGGAGAGCGGCCGGGGGGCAGCGGGGGGACCGGGACAGCGCCAGGGGAGCCGGGACACGGCACCCCGGGGCTCCCCGCCGCACGGAGCCCATCGGGCAGCACCGGGACACGGCACCCCGGGGCTCCCCGCCGCACGGAGCCCATCGGGCAGCACCGGGACACGGCACCCCGGGGCTCCCCGCCGCACGGAGCCCATCGGGCAGCACCGGGACACGGCACCCCGGGGCTCCCCGCCGCACGGAGCCCATCGGGCAGCACCGGGGACACGGCACCCCGGGGCTCCCCGCCGCACGGAGCCCATCGGGCAGCACCGGGACACGGCCCGTCGGGGATGCGCGGCGCCGGCTCGCCATTGCCCTCTGGAGGAGCCCGTTCTCTGCGGTTCCCCTCGGGGCTGTGTTAAATTTGGAGATKGTTTTGTAGTTTTAATTTCTATCTATTTTTCTTTTTTTTTTTTAATTTTATTTTTATTTTATTTTACGAACTATTCCCAGCCTCGCATCCACCGCTGGGAATGGGGGCTGCCCAATCGTGGCTCCCCGGTCCCGGTGATGGAGGAGTCGAGAATAGCCCAGGGCTGGCACGGGCCGGCTGAAGGACCGCGCCGTCGGGGCGGTTCGGAAAATGAACAAAAAGGGGAAAGAAAAAAGAACAAAAAAAAAAAAAAAATGAACAAAAAGGGGAAAGAAAAAAGAACAAAAAAAACAAAAAAAAGGAAAACAAAACAAAACAAAGAAAACCAAAATTAAAATAAAAAAGGGAAAAGAAAAAGTAAGGAAGAAATAAAGACAAAAATAAAAAGAAAGTTTAAAACTACAGAAAACGACAAACAGTAGTAAGATGCAAGGCTAGGCGGAAGGCGGACAGGCAGAGCGCCCCGGCGGCCGCTCGGGATGCTCCGTCCCACCTCCCTCCCTCCCTTCCTCCCTCCCTTCCCGACGATTCCCGACGGGAGTTCCCTCCCCGCCGCCGGTGCGGGAGCCCCCGCGGCGCGCGGGCATCCCCGGCGCGTGTGTCCCCGCGTCCCGCCCCGCCGCTCCCGCGTCACCGCCGCGCCCGCGTCACGGGGCGCTCGGGGCGGGGCCGCCGCTCGCTCCGTGCGCTCCCCGGAGCCGTCCCGTCCCGCCCCGTCCCCCCCTTTCTCCCCACATGTCCGTTTGTTGTCGCCGTCGCCATGGCGGCGGAGGCGGCGCGCCCGCGAAGTGAGGTGATAAGAGGGAGCGGCGGCGACAGGACCGCGCAGTGCCGAGCGGGGCGCGGCGGCGGCGGCGGCGGAGCGCGCCCGGCGCATCCCTCCTTCCATCCAGCCCTCYTTTCCCCACTGGCACCACCGCGCCCCGTCCGTCCTGCCCGGCTCCCCACATGGCCGCGGCTCCTCGGGAAACGCCTCGCGCCGCCGCCCTGCCGGTGCCGGAGCCGCGTTGCCGGGCGGCGGCCGCCGCCTCCTCCTCCTCCTCCTCCTCTCCCTCGTCCCCGCGGCGCCGCTAGCGCCCCGCGCCCCGCTCCGCGCAGCGCCGAGCTACAAGCAGAAGAAGAAGAAGAAGAAGCAGGAGGGCGCTCCCGCGGCACCGCCCCGGCGGCGGCGCTGCGCCGGCTCCGCGCGGCTGGACGGCGCGTCCTCCTCCTCCTCCTCCTCTCCCTCGTCCCCGCGGCGCCGCTAGCGCCCCGCGCCCCGCTCCGCGCAGCGCCGAGCTACAAGCAGCAGAAGAAGAAGAAGAAGCAGGAGGGCGCTCCCGCGGCACCGCCCCGGCGGCGGCGCTGCGCCGGCTCCGCGCGGCTGGACGGCGCGTCCGTGCCGCCTCCCCTCCCTCTGCTCCGCGCCGGCGCTCGGGACCACGGCGGCGGCGGCGGCTCGGCGGGACGCCCCGGCACGGATGCGGTGGGT
>JACDOX010000019.1:7787983-7800039 GCA_014549065.1 Cardinalis cardinalis
CGGCCGGCGCTGAGCCGTGCGAATGTCCCCGCAGCGCTGGCGGGAGGAGCTGTCGCAGCTGAAGCGGCCGCCGCCGGCGCTGTCGGCGCGGCCGGTGGAGACGCCGTCGTCGGAGCTGGAAGGCGCCGCCGCTCTCGGGCCCCGCCGTGACACCGAGGAGTTCAATGAGCTGCTGGACTTCGACTTCATCCTCTCCAACTCGCTCATGCACCAGGAGCCCGCCGCCGCCGCCATAGTGGTGGCCCCCGCCGCCACCCCGGCCCCCACCGCCAGCCCCTGCCCCGCCGGGCCCTTCGCCTACCCGCTGCCCCGGCCCGAGCCCGCCGGTCTCCTCTACGGCGGCGGCGGCTGCGACGGGGCTCCCGCCGCCGGCTCCGCCGCGCCCTTCAACCTGGCCGACATCACCGACGTGTCCCCCTCGGGAGGCTTCGTGGCCGAGCTGATGCGGCCGGACCTGGACGCGGTGTACCTGCCAGCGCCGGCCGCGCTGCCGCCCCTGGGCAGCCTGCAGGGCAAGTTCGTGGTGAAGGCGGTGGGCGACTACAGCCACCCGGGGCTCAGCCCCAAGAGCGGCCCCGCCGCCCCTCCGCCCGGCGCCGACGGCCCCGGCGCTCCCTACGCCTCCCTGCCGAGGATGTGCCCCAAAATCAAACAGGAGGCCGCGCCGCCGTGCACGCTGGCCCCGCCGCCGCCGCACGGGAGCAGCCCCCGAGGAGCCCCCCAGCACGACTTCGCCCTGGGCAGCCGCCCCCTGCCCGCCCGGAGTACGCCGTCGCTGGGGCCCGAGGAGATGCTGGGCGGCAGAGACTGTCTCCCCGCCACGCCGGGGCTGGGCCACCCGCCGCTGCCGCCGGGGTACCCCCCGGCTCCGGGTTACCCCACCTTCCTGCCCGAGCAGCTCTCTCCCGGCGCGCTGCAGTACCAAGGTGAGTCCCCGCGGTGCTGCTGGGGCTGCGGAGTGTCCCGGCTTGGGCGCTGGCCGTGCTCACTCCTCCCTGTCCGCCCCTAGAGCTGATGCCGCCGGGGAGCTGCCTGCCTGAGGAGACCAAGCCCAAGAGGGGACGGCGGTCATGGCCTAGGAAAAGGACGGCCACACACACCTGTGACTATGCGGGCTGCGGCAAAACCTACACCAAGAGCTCTCATCTCAAGGCGCATCTGAGAACCCACACAGGTTAGTCCTCCCAGCGCCGGGGTCAGGGGSATGTCCTGGCTTTAGGGGCGCGGGGTGTGACCCCCTCGGACAGCGGAAGGGTTAAAAGCAACAAGGTTTTTCCTTGCTAGGTTTCCGGGCTTTTTTTTCCTCCCCCCTTGGCTACGTGAAGTCCTGAGCAGTCTTCACTTATTGGCTTGACATTTTGCTTAATGGTTCAGAGTGACTCAGATGTGGGAGCGGGTGGGTTTCTTGCCAAGTCAGAGTTTGTTCCTTCTCTCTTGCTATGTGGCTAGCTAATTAGCAGGTAGCTGGAAGCCGGCAGGGATTTGTTGCTCCGGATTGTGTTGGCCCACTTCTGAGAAGGCAGCAGCCCTCTCTCGAAGATAACTAYTTTTTTTGCTGGTGGTTAAGTGCTTTGCACACGCAGCCCTCTCTTGGCTGGCTGTGGGGCGAGAGGTTGTGCACCTCTGCAAGCTGTTGCTCCCTGTTTGGGAAAACCGAGATAGATTCCCTGRAGAGCAGGGGCTTTTTCAGCTGAGCTGGCAGCGCAGCGCCGATGGGGTGCCTCACCCACCTGTAGGACATCTCCCCTTGCACCAGCCGAGTTTAACTGTCGATTGTCCACTGCTAGAATTGGGATAAAATCTGCCCAAAGCGTGTGTGTGTGAGCCCAGTCTCTAACTTTGCAGCTGAGCGCAGAGTTGCAGTAACTGAGCTTGTGAAAGCAGGTACAGCRCACGGGTTTCGCCAGCGTGGGCATTCCGTAACAGTGACTAAATAACCTGGGAATTTGCATAATTTGAATCCCTGGGTCGTGAGCCTGATTCAAAACTTTATCCTGAAGAGGAGATGGGAAAGGGAAAATACACTGGCACGGCAGTAGTTAGGCTATGTCTTCAGGTAATGGCAGAAAGGGGAAAAAWATTGGGCAAGTGATCAGTGAACATCTGCCTGAAGCCAGTCAGCACCATCCCCAGGATGTGTAGGACAGAGAGTTTGTAATTGTTGGGAAAGCTCATCTTGYTATCGACAGTACTTTTTGTATAATGAAGACACTAGTAAGACTGAGTCCTTAATCAGGCTGAGCTAATGAAAACAGTTTCCGGCTGTTTTTTCATTCTTGAGACCTACAATTATCTAAATACGTTGTCGGCTGAGCTATTTCTGGTTGCTATTTGATTGTGTAACACCGCCAGCAAAAATACACACTCAGGTGCTCTGAAGCCTGGTGTGCAAGGCAGTGAAAACAAGCATTTTAGTGAAGATCTGAGTGACACTAGCATTTCATAGCACCTGTACATCTTGAAAAGACAGCCTTGATCTTTTAGTCTTTGTAGTTTGTTTGCAACTGCTTCATGAAGTTCATGTTTGGCCACCCTTTGTTTTATCTAGGACAACTGCTTGAAAGAAGGTGCTACTACTAGTGGTAGCCACAAAAAAAAATTCCTGTGTTTCACTGCTTGTTTTTTGGGTTGTTTTTTTTTTTTTTACAGGTGAGAAGCCTTATCACTGTGACTGGGAAGGCTGCGGGTGGAAGTTTGCCCGATCTGATGAACTCACTCGTCACTACAGAAAACACACGGGCCACCGCCCCTTCCAGTGCCAGCGCTGTGACAGAGCCTTCTCCAGGTCGGACCACCTCGCCTTGCACATGAAGAGGCACTTCTGATTTGGGAAAGCAGTGGATCTTTCCCCAACTGCCGCAGAGATTCAGTATTTAACAGCACAAGGACTGTCTTCCACAAGACGGGGAGAACTCATTTTAAGCACTACAGATAAWCAAGGTGAAGTCTTCCAAAGAGTGGAAAAGAGGGATAACTGCATATGGACATTGCAACTTTCTTTTTTTTAATAGTTATACACTTAAGAGAACCAAAGACGTTGGGGGTCAATGACTGGATCTTCTATCATTCCATTTGTAAATCCAACTTGAATTATTTCTGGACTACAGAATGCCAAGGAGTGACTGGAAGTCACGGATATCAGGGTTAAACAGAGACTGTATGTAGTTCGGAGGGTGGGGATATTACACAGGGAAATTACATTCCCTTAATTTCCTTTCAATGCAATATTAGATGTACATGCCATCTTGTACTTTCTTTTTTTTTTTTCTTTTTCCTTCTAAAAGCCATTAAAATGTTAAAAGAGGAGGAAAAATTCAGGTACAGAATTATATTTTAAAAGCCTATTTCATGGTGCTTAGTGACTGTTGGTTCTAGAGGTACCAAAAACAGGAAGCCAAAGTTCTCAAACTGCTGCATATCTGACAAGGAACTATTTTTTATCTTCCGATTGCCAATTATGACCTAAATCAGGTGAATAACCCTGGTTTATCTTTTTTGTTAAGAAAATAACTTTATGCAGACAGTCTGTAATGCACTGTGGTTTCGATGTGCAATAGTTTGTACAATGGTTTATTCCCAAATATGCCTTAAGCAGAACAAATGTTTTCTATATAGTTCTTTACATAATAAATATGTAATATAAATTTAAGCAAACTTCTATTTTGTATATTTGTAAACTACGAAGTAATAATGAACATTTTGTTGGAATTTGTATTTTGCATATTCAAGGTGAAAATAAGTTTTAAATAAACCTATAATATTTTATCTGAACRGTTGCTCTAGGTTTTTTCTGTGTATGGACATGGCCAAAGGAAGTTTGTCAGGTATTTGTTGGTGGTTGAGTTTACCGAGGCAAGGAGGGGGTGGTGGCAAAATGCTTGTAGTCTCAAGACTCTGAAAGACGGGATTGTGTAAGTGCAGTGCTGATGTAACATCTCTTTTTAGGGAAAAAAGTGTATGGAAAGTTTTTGCTCTGGATGTCGAGTTGCTGCTTATCTCACCTGCGTGGGTAAAACTGTAATTGACCATTTTTAAAGTAACTCAGTTTAGATGATTTTTTGGAGGACATAGTTCTGTGGAGGACATGAGACCTTGTGCATCTGACGCTAACAAATCCTAGAATTATTTTCATTTTTTTAGCAGTCTTTTCAGCAATTAAGGATTCCCATCTTCATTGCCTTGGATTTCTTAGGCAAGCYGGTGTAACCACCTCAGAGTGAGCAAAGGAAAACCCACTCGGTAATGTCGAGCAAAGAATTAAACCCCACTCGGAGAATAAAAGGACGCGCGCACAAAACTCCGCTTAACCATCGCCCGCACGGAATTCTCTCTTGACGCCAGCACTGTCCTGGGAGCCCGGTCACTCCATGAAGAGCCAGGATTCTTGCAGGAGTGCACACGTAGCCAGGGAAGGCTGGCCATGCARGGACTGAGGACGTGTTGCTGCGAGGTCCCCGGCGCGTGCCGCGCCGCAGCTCTGGGGGCGGCGAGCCCGCCCCGGGTCACCGCCAGCCCCGTGGTGCTTCTCCTTCGGGACCTCATTGTTCCAGCTGCCTTACAGAGCCTGCAGCAAACAGATGATTTCCACATTAATGCCTGGGTGAATGGGATCTGGTTTTCTCACTGCTCTTCGGATAAAAGGGAAGGAGCGATTCCTCTTCAGCTGATTTGTAATGTCTGTCAGATAGGAATTTGGGTGTATGTGGTGSACAATAAAGCTGAGGGGGAAAAAAACAGCAGGCAAGAGGCTTTTGTATCTTTGTAGTAGTTAAAACAAAAGTGGCAATATCAATTTTTTATGTCCGAATGTGCCTTTGGAATGCTATTAAAGTTCATATTTCGATGTGTGGGGACCATTGCCATTTTTCCCTCGGTTTGTGTAAGTAATATAATGATGCAGAAAATATTTCTCTCACCTTATCGCCTAGGCATGCTTTGTTCAACTGAAAGGTATCTTTGTTGATTTGGTTTATTGGTAACACAGGGAGTAGGGAATGTCTTGTTTGGTTTGCAAATAGCWAGCATTTAAAGCTAAATTAAAGTTATGAGTCATCCTTTATCTGAAGCTTTTTCCATGTGAAAACTTTTTTACAATTAAACCAGGCGTTTTTTTACCTCCTCTGTTGCTCTGCCTGTGAATTCTGRATGACAGATCCAAGGTCAGCGTTGAAGCTGGCGTGTGCTGAGAGCCTGAAATGTCATTGTCCCRTCTGATAATGCTGGAGCACATTTGGTAGGTGTAGGATCTCCTTTGTATGGCTGCCACTCAAAACCTCTTACAAATGTGCAAGATCTACATTCTAGCACATCTGTAAGTACTGAAATCTGAATATTTCATCTGGGAAACTGGTTTCATTTGCTTTTCAAGCATTCTGTCATTAGACACCCTTAAGAATTTTGTAAGGCACTGTAGCATTTTGTAAGGCATTATCTGCTTCAGCCAGCTTCAGTTTTTGCTTGATATTTTTATGGACCCTAGGTTTCTAGTTGCATGAACAATGGCATTCTTGAAACAGAGCATTGTTCCCTATTTCACTAGATTTTTTTTAAATTCCCTTTTTTTTCCCTGATCCTAACCAAGCTGTCCTCATGTGTGAATTTCCAGACTGAAAGAGACAGGACTGTAACTTTGTATTTRAAAGAAAATGCTGCTGTGTCTTTAACCATTTCCAAATTGCTACTCCTGTGCTTTTTTGGGAGGACAGGAGCCAACTGCTCACTTTTTGCCGTACAGCATTCAACACATGAGAGGCAGTCCTTACTCTTAAGGAGGTCTCTGGGGGAARTGCTGAAATGAGCAGTGCTCTGGTAAGTAGAGCTGGAAACAGCACGTTGTGTTTGCCACCTGTTTCCTCGTGTCTGCGATCCTGGAGTTGCACTTAGGTGCAGGATTGCACATGGATGCAGTGAARCAACACATGTATCAAAAAGCGTATCTCATAAAAACATATGTAAAACMCCGAGAAGTCTTGTAAGTATGTCTTGAAAAACAAGATTTGTTTAGCGTTGCTAAAGCTGTACATGTGCCATTTTGCTGGGGCATCTAGAAGTCAGGGTTTGAAGTTATTAGGGGTGGCCTCTGTGACATGGGGTGAGCACCTCCAGTGCTGCCCCAGAGCACTATTTCAGCTACTGAAGGCAAAATCTCTTATGGCAGGGAGTTATCTCTGCAGTCAGACTACAGCCGTCCTTAATCCTGCTCACCCCTAGCCCAAATCTCTCTCTGGAGCGCGCTTAGCATGAAGAGATGGAGCTGCTTGAAACAAGATGGCACATGCCTGCCTGCCGAGTGCCAASTATTCAAAAGTGGCACCAGAGTAAAAATCTTCTCAGAGCTGCAGCTGCCATGCACTTGTCTGCGGCACATCATGGCCTGGGAGCCTGGGTTTGACTGYGACCCAGCACAAGTGGCTTCAGCCACCCCCTGTCACACGGAGGGCTCCTTGCAAKGGAGTTTTCTCATCCCTTGTGGTGGCTACCAGATCCTGCTGCAGYTGAACTCAACGGCGAGTCTCACAAGGATTTATATTAAGCTGATATGAATCAGTGAATTTCATTCTCCTTCTCTTTAATAAGGGAAGATCAGAGAGTGCTGCRGTTAATCACCCCGAGTGCTAACGGTTCGACAGAATTAGTTTACACAGGTTTCCTATGGGAGTGTGCTGGATCTTGGAGCTAGCCTGCTTTCACTGGAGTCCCTGGCAGGCACTTTTAACAGCATTTGAGTGCAAGAATTTCCAAATTAACCTATGTCTGTCCCTGGGCTTTCCTCCTCTCATTGCAATTGGGTCGCGTGCTCAAGGGCAGCAGGAGAATAGGAATGGTTTGCAAGCTGTGGACAGACAGAGCAGTGGTTAYACCACTCAAGAAGGACTCGGGCATGGATCTAGATGTTGTAGAAGAGCTGGTAGGAGGAAGTAAACTCAAGGTATGGTGAGCTAAACTGATAATGGAGAGGAAGAGGAACACCACCAGAACCACTAGCAGCACTGCCACGTGTTGACTCAGGCTTGCCAGGAGAGCGCCCCAGATTAAATAGCTGCATTTAGGCTCAGTGGATGTATCTCTGGACACAGAGATGAGTGTGTACTTAAGGAGGGGGAAGGCCCATCATTCACCGAAATTTAATTGAGGTCACATTGGCTTGGAGCCACRGGGGAACACACCCACATTCCCCTGTCTGCCATACACCTGGATGACTCACGTTTCGTCTGCCCTTCGCTCTTGCCGTGACTTTACCAGGGGAACATTTTCATTACTGCTGAAGGCATTGCCACTGAGAGCAGAAATTGTCTCTGTGGCGTGGAAGTGGGCGGTGGTGGTGGATCTGCAGCCTTGTTCTCCACCCTGGATGCATATAGGTATCTGCTAGTCTCTTTTTCACCTTTGGATGCATTACCTGTGAGCCCTCAAGGCTTGAACCTTAATGGTGTGAAAGACGGGAGGGGAAAAAGTGGCTTGTGCTTTATTAATGTTTATTCTATATTTAGAGCATGCGTTCCCAGAGATTTACAGGAGACAGGCGGCCCTAATAGCTGCTCACAAGAGGCATTAGACAGCTGCACCTTTTCCCTTCAGTAATGTTTTCCGTACTCTTGGAGCTGTGACTTCTTTTGTAACCAAGATGGTGATTTTCACACAGACCTGGCTAGCTTGGGGTCAACCTCATGACTTGCTAATTAAGAAGAAGTTTTAGGGAACRCAGAACACGCCAAGCTGCTTTCACTGTGAAACCTAGGTGAACAGAAGGGTAATCATGTGCTGCTATCACCGCAGCCATCTTGCTGCAACCCTGAAAAGTTTTGCATGGTTTTGCTTTGGGTACAGCGTGCTTGTTTATCAAGCACAAGCTAAGGCTTGCTTAAATCTTGCCATTCAAGTTCTCCACTGTTAAACTTTCAGGCTTTATTCAACAAAATAATCCAGCTTCCCTGTGTTATTTGGTTTAAGGCCTTTAATTTTAAGAGAGATACCCCGCAGTTATCCAGAATGATTTACCCCAATACTGCCGCAGCAGTTAGGAAAGATATGACAGGAAATGCCAGGCCACCAGCACAAAGGGGTTCCTTTACTGGGAGCCTCCTCAATAGTGCTCAGAGTCTGTTTGTGCACGTCCCAGTGTCACAGAATCACAGCTGCAGAATCACAGAATAAGCTGAGTTGAAAGAGACCCTCAAGGATCATCAAGTCCAACTGCTGGCCCCTCACAGGACCATCCTTGAGTCCCACCATGTGCCCAAAAGCATTATCCAAATGCTTCTTGAACTCTGTCAGGCTTGGTGCTGTGCCCATTCCCTGGGGAGCCTGTTCCAGTGGCCAAACACCCTCTGGGGGAAGAACCTTYTCCTGATAYCCAACCTRAACGTTTCCTGACACAACTTCAGGCCATTCCCCGGTCRCCACAGAGCTCAGATCAGTGCCTGCCCCTCCTGTTCCCCTCAYGAGGAAGCTGCAGAKCTGCAGCRAGGCCTCCCCTCACTCTCCTCCATCTCAACAGACCCAGCGCCCTCACGGAGCTTCCCCTCAAGGCCCTGCACCATCCCCATGGCCTCCTCTGCACACTCTCTGACAGTTTAATGCCTTTTTTATGTTGTGATGCCAGAACTGCACCCAATATTCCAGGTGAGGCCTCCCCGGCCCAGCGCAGAGCAGGACAATCCCTGCCTGGCCCGGCCAGCCATGCTAGGCCTGGTGTCCCCAGGACAGGGATGTCCCTGCTGGCTCCAGGGCACTGCTGGCTCATGTCCAAAGAGCCATTGACCAGGAGCCCCAGGACCATCCCAGTTGCAGAATCTGTCACTTTCACCCATTAAACTCCGTATAGCTGTGGATTGCCYAGGCCTCTCATTTGTCRAGGTCTCTCTGCAGGGCCTCCCTACCCTCAAAGGACTCAGCTGCTCCTCTYAGTTTCGTATCATCTGCGAACTTGCTCAGTGTCCCTTCCAGTCCTGTGCCCAGGTCATTTACAAAGATGTTGAAGAGCACAGGGTCGAGGATAGAGCCTTGTGGAGCCCTGGCAGAAGCAGAATCTTTGCTATGCTTTGCCCTTCCARCCCTGGGAAGACTCTCTGATTCGGCTGGCCTGAGGAACCAGACCTGCATTTTCCRTGTGGGAAAACCTGACTCCATGGGCATTTGCCACTGAGTCCACCCTGTGCTTCCTGCCGTGTAGAAATTCTGCAGAGAGGGCTTTTCTCACATGAGGACAACAGCTTCTTGAGGTTCCTGCATGAGTTTGAYTTCACACACCAGACCCCTGGGAGGGTGCCATGGTGTCAGCACTGTCCAGTGTCCAAATCTCATCCGGGGTTTTTCTCCTTGGGAGATCTCCTGGGGGCTTAGCACCTGTTGTTGTTATTTTTCTTTTTTCTGATAAAAATTARTATTGTGAATTAGTATGTTGATAAAGTACTAGGGGCAACACTGATGGCAATTACTGATCCATGTTGGAATTTACTTTCCAAGCTGTGGAGGAAATTTTATCCTCTGTTTAGACTCAAAACTGATTCAATACTGATTCAATAATGCTGTTGGCAATGTAAGGGGGCTGCCCAAAGGGATGYATTTGTCTTTGCACTGGGATGTACAAGGCTTGGCTGTCCATTCTCAGTTCCCACATCACACTRTCTCAGGAACAGACTCCCCTGGCTGACGAGGGGTGGCTGAATTTGTTGGCTGTGCAGCAGATTATTATCCCAYACTTCAAAATATCAAAATGCTTTCCATTGGAAAGCAAAACAACTTCGCCACTTTCAGCTTTCCTGCCTCCCCAGTAACTCTTCATGCTCTCTGCAGCTTTAGAGGATATTACAATGCTGCTGTCACCTGTACAAGATGTTTGACTCCCTTCCTTCTGCAAACACCTTCTGACCAGCTTTTGCTTTGTTCACAGTGTAAAACTCACTCCTATGCAAAGAGAGACCCACTTGTAACTGTGGTGCAGAGGAACAGGGCAGGGCAGTGGCCACTTCTGTCTGGCCATGGGTGTTTTGTCCCAGCCATTGGCCAAAAATGGGGCTGAAAGGCACAAGTAACCCTGTGATGGGCATCCCTAAGGTGATCCCATGTTGCTCTCCCTGGAAAACTCCCTTCCAGGGAGCCCTGATGATTAGAGGTTTGTTCAAGCTCAGGAGCCTGAGAAGCACAGATGCCTGTCCAACCTGTGTTTATKTTGTGCTGTAGCTCTGCAGATTCCACTTACTTAATAAATATTTGRTCCTCTTTGGTGCCTTCCTGAGCTTCTGGCTTCTGAGGGACCTTGTGGCAAGGAGTTCCGTGATAAATTATGAACTGGCCTAAAAATATAGGTGGTAGGGGGGAGAAGAAAAAGGTATTTATTTTCTGTAGTCTCTGAGGCTGCTGCCTTTCAGATTCCTGCTGTTTCCCCTTTCCTACACACTGCAGAGAAGGAAAGGATCTAACCCCTAGCTCTAACTCAGCCTTGAATTTGTTGTGTACTACCAAAGGCTGGAAGGATTTGACTTTGGTTGTGTTTTTTAATGAATTTGTGAAGAGAAAGTAAATACAAGATTTTTACATATGGATGAATTAATCTAGTCTAGTGTAGACTGGAAGAATGCCAGGATATTTAGCATAATATGATATTTCAGTCAATATTTACATGATGTTTTGGTTTACTGGTTTAATTTTTTTTTCCAGGATATCTGAGAAGCCCCTACCCATCAATCTCCCCTTTTATTTTTTTTTTAAGGACAGGTGTTTGTCCAAATTTTATTCAAAACAGAAAAAAATACTTTTCAGGATTTTCTTTGTTCCTTCTTGCAAAGTTTTGKGAGTACACTGCTTGTCAGAGTGTTTTCCTGCTCATGTACCTAAACATCCACACAGGCTGGAATAACTCATCATTTATTTGTACAGCTTTATTACTGAGGCATTATTAATAATTGCAGGGTTTRTGTATTTGCTACTGTTATGTTTACTGTTACGTGGAGAGGGAAACTGACCACAGTAATGTTTATTGGCTCAAATCTAACTCCAGGTTTCTCTCTTTGATTACACTTTCAAAACACTGTTTTTGCATGTCTTTSCCTTATTGTTGTCTCCTAGGTCTTGAGCAGCAAGTGTCAAAAATGCAGTGTCCTTTTGTACTGRGTACTGAAATTCATTCCAGGCAAGAGAAATCTCTTTCTAAGAAGYGATCAAGGTGTATCAGGGCTGTCTGGGAATCTGACTACTTCATTAACAAACCAAATTCRTTTGGTTGCAGGTAAATCCCCTTGGTGAGATGAGGTTAGGGTTTATGCTGGTTTGGGGCTATGCAAATGAACTGCATAAGCAAATCCAAAGCATTATATATAAATAGGTAGCACTTTGAAAAAGTTTAAGATCCGAACCTTCAGGGTCCAGCACTGGAAGCTGTGTGTGAACAAGGCAAAGGAGGGGGGAAGGGAGGCAGGGGGAAGGGAGGTATGGGAGAATACAGAGCAAAGGAATGATTTAAACATTGGCCAAACCACTGTGTTAAGTCAGAGGTTTTCTCTGACTGGCTTCTCCCAGCATTTTGTTTTGTGCTAAACATAAGGTGCCACAGCTTACATTTAATAACTCTGTCCAAGTCAGTAATTGACATAAATACTGACTGTCCATGAACAACATCCCACTAGGCAGCACAGAAGCACAGGACAGAAATCTCTTCCTCTGCAGATGTATATCATATATAAAGCTTGGTGCATGAATTTCCTCAGGGAAGGAAGCACAGGGAAGTCACTCAGCAGATTTTTTTCAGTCTTTCCTTGCCTGTGGCTTTGCACTGCCTGGCTACTGGGAGCAAGGTGACAGCAGACATACGAGCTCCCAGGATAAATGCTGTTGACTCTCTTTTCCCAGGCAGGACTAGCAGCTGGCATTTGGAAGTACACAGAGTCCACTCTGCCACTGCCTGCATGGCTCCCAAGACAGGGATGGGGAAAAAAGGAGAGATGTTGGTAGGAAGAAAATTTACAGGCAGCCAGAATGGCTCAGCAGTGCTTGGCGGAGTAACAGCTGCTCTGATTCTCTCCCTTCATATACAAATGTCTCAAACACAGACCTGTTTT
>JACDOX010000019.1:7800151-7814901 GCA_014549065.1 Cardinalis cardinalis
TTTCTTTCTTTCTTTCTTTCTTTCTTTCTTTCTTTCTTTCTTTCTTTCTTTCTTTCTTTCTTTCTTTTCTTTCTTTCTTTCTTTCTTTTTCTTTTTTTCTTTTCTTTCTTTCTTTCTTTTTCTTTCTTTTTTCTTTCTTTCTTTCTCCTTCCTATCTTCTTCCTGCCTTCTTTCCTTTTTCTTTCTTTTTCTTTCCCTCTTTCACAGAATCACAGAATCGTTATTGTAGAAGAGCTCAGAAGACCTCTGGAGTTCCCTGAGTTCCAACCCTGCCCTCCCTTCTTCTCTCCCTCTGTCCCCCACACTGAGATTGCAGTGAYACAATTTAAGATTACCAGTTCATTGCAAGGGAATTTGCGATTTTGCTGTGGAGGCAGGCTGATAATTTTGTTTGGGAGATGGGGCTYTCACTTTACACCTGGGTGCTCTTCATGAAGATCCAGTCCTTGGAGCCCCATGGCGGGAATGAAATGATGAAACACTTTGCGAATGAACAGAGAAATTGAGATGAAAGACTGAAAAACACAAAAGGAATCAAAAACCAAGAGACAAGGGGGCCTTGATCAGCAGCTTGGCAAGTGCTTTTCATGTCTGTGGGGTGCAATGAAAAAGCAAGCCACACATCACTATTCAGGCCCCTGTAGGGCCTCATCTCGTTTCCTTTATTACAATGAAGAAAATGTATAACGTGGTCAGGGTTTTCAACTTGGGAGGTGTGTGAAAGCTCAATTTTTATAAGTTTTTTTTCCTCTGAATTCAAATGACATAGAAGTTCAYGAGGTTCCCAGCAATGCTCATTATTTGGTATGCACAAATATGTTCTCAGGTGATGAGCAGGTGATGAGAAGCAGCAGGAAGGAGACACTGGGGAATGCAAATAAAGATGTGCCCACCTTGTGGCTTTTGACTTGAGTCAGCCCAAAGGAGCACTGTCTCCTGTGTCAAAAAGAGGTAGTGGTGATCTCTTCTTTCTTTAAAATGAGGCAATGAGTAGAGAGTGCCAGGCAGAGCTTTTTTTATTCTTTGGGTGTGTTCAGGTTTTTTGCGGGGGGAAGGTTCCCCCTCAAACTCTGTCAAAAATGTCTGGGTTCACTCTGTGTTTTTATTTATTTATAGACATTTCTATGGCACTCATCACCGTAGTTATCTGGGCAAATCTTTCCTTTCCTATATAATGTAATTAAATCTATCCAAAATGCATGTGTTCTTGGCGGGGAAGGTAAACTCTGCTTTTGGAAGGGATTTGTGCCTTGCAATTAAACACTGCTTTTGCAATGCTGTTACATTTCCATGTACGTGTGAGTGAGAAAATAGAGTCCTGGTAAGGCTGCACCCTCACACACCTGCTGCCCTGGGGTGTGGGGTCGTTGCAGTCCAGTGCCTCTTTTGGGATCTTTGGACTTGCCCCCTTTCTGGGGTGCCTGAGGCATTCCTCAATATTCCAGGCACCACCTGGGCTGAAAAGGGCACTAACAAACACACACACCGACCTCAAATGGGGAAATACAAAGTCCACTTAAAAATCTTTTTGCTATTTTTATTACATCTGTGTGGGAGGGGCTCCTGGGAAGGCTGGATCTTTCTGAGGAGCCAGCAGCAGCATGAGCTGGCACTGGTCACCTCCCCTCTGTGTCTGGCTTGTGCCCCTTCCTCTAAAGGAATTTGASTTTAACCTTCACTTGTGTGGAGTATTTCACAGTGAAATGTCCTTCTGGTGTCTGGTGCAGCAGTCATGGGTGTCCTGCAGGGCTCTCTGGAGGACTGTGAGGACAAGCTGACAATGTCTCAAGGACAGTTTTGCATGGGAAATTGGAGCRAAAGTTTGCCTGAAAAGAGTCAATTCTGTCTGAATTCAACAAGTGGCAGGCCAGCATAGGTGGCCTTCCACAGCACACATTGGGAGAAACTCTGCTTTCTTATGAAAACACAAACCCTGCACCAGCCCTGGTGATGGTCCTGCATGTGTTCCCTTGCTCAAGTGGGTGACCAGCCAGTGGTACCTGGCATGGCAGTACTTGGTGGGCCATATTCACACTCAGATGAACAGGGGATAATGCTTAAAAATCAAAGTTGACTCCCAAAGACTGCCTGCCTCCAGGACTGACTGATTGCCACTGATTCACCTCTTAGGTAGGAATTTGTAAGATGCCTGGTGGTCTGGGCCCCATGGTGGTGACAACTTGAACGCCTTGGAGGAAATTCATCTGTCACTTCCCCTCTTTGACAGCAGTTTGTTTTGCCCATTTCAGACCAAAAAAAATTAAAAAAAAAAAAAAAAGAAGAAAACCAAAAAGTGAAAGCTGCACTGATTTATTGCTTGAGGATCATGTTCTAGAGAGCCTTGGTCCTCAGAGGCAGAGTAACCATCTGTCCTCATACCTGCACATACCTTGTTGCATTCTCAGCCGCTTGTGAAAACCTCTGGCTCTCGTTCTGATTTTGGCAGGCACACACCTAACAGAGGTTTGCTCATCCCCTCTCAGGCACTACTCACGTGGTTTATGGCCTAGCTGAATCAAACCTTGCAGAGAAACAGTTGTCCCTGGTTTATCAAGGCCTCTTGATCAGAGTTTGTCATATCTGAGTCTCCAGCAAAATAAGGAAGGGTTACTGCCTTTTTTCTAGGTGGGAAAACCCATATGCTGATCTTCAGGAACAAAGAACCCCAATACTAATTGAATGCAGAGAATAATCATGTTTCAATATTTTTGTGTCATTAGGCTTCACCTTGTTGTTTGGGTTTTTTTTCCTTGTCTTTCATTTCTAGCATTTTATAGAAGGCAAACAAGGCAAGGTATTGCTGCTGGAACGTGAAAGGAGGCATTAACCTGCTGCTGGTGCTTGGAGAGTGGATGAAAAATCTTTTGCCAAGCATTAATAGACCAGTCAACACTCACATCTGTCTAGATGACAAATGCTGAGGGTATCCAAAAGCGTTAAGTGGGCTTTGGAGTAGGCGCGGGCTTCRCCCTTAAAGTCTCCTGCCGCGGACCAGGGAACCTGAGCGCACACGAGGAGCTCACTGGACTGCACCAGCGGCAGCAGATGGTCCTGTGGAGCCGCGATTAATTGTTTTCTAGTGCCACCGTGAGGACTGCAGGTCCCCGGGCTCTTTCCCGGTGAGACGAGAGCTCCCGTCCAGCCCGAGCGCCCGGRGGGAGCTGCGCTGCCCGTGCCAAAATGTTCAGCGAGCATCGGCACCTTTGCCAGGGCAGCCCTGCCGAGCGCTGCCTGCTTGTGCAGGGGCAGATTTGCCAGCAGTTTAGGCTGGCAGCAGCGATTTAAGTCAGATCAGCCGGGGTAAATGAATCGATGCACGGAGCTGGCTGCATGGAGCCGCTGGCGCTGCAGGAAATTTCGGAGACATCCCGGCTGGATGCCTTGCAGCTTTGGAAACCTAGGAAAGAGGCTCAATACAGCATCAGACTGCCTAAACAAACCAGGATCTTGTCTTTCAGCTGCTTGGATCACTGATACAGCAGCACAGTGGCTCTGCAGGGGTGTACATCACACACAGAAGTTCCCCATGAGCGTGCACCCAGCTTGGTTKGTTTGTTTGTTTGTGTCGTATTCAAACACCTCTCAGAAGATGAAATGAAAGCTGCACATTTCATCTCACCCTCCAAAGCTGGCCAAAACAAGTGGCAGGCTTACAGCCGTGCCAGGATATCTGGTGTATCTAAGAATGCCCAATGATGTTTTGGGAGGAAGTGTGCAGTRAGTTAAAAACAGGTTAAGGCACTCGTTTGGGACTGCAGAGAGCTGGCGTCAATTCCCAGCTCTGCCACAGATTCCTGGTGTGACCTGAGGCAAGCTATTTCCCTCCTGAAACACTTTCATAGTCAGAGAAGGCAAAATCCCACTTCATGTGAGTTTTGCCTTTGACTTGGTGGAGCCAGCTCCCACCCACGCATTTCAGAGCTTAAAAATTAAATGCAGGCTTAAGCACCTTGCTGAAGTAGTGCCAGAACTTACCTGCATTTCAGCTTCCTACACCTCGAAGAGGAACAAAGATCACTTCCCTATTCCCACTCACTTTGCATGCCATGGCTGAAAGTCTGTTTGTCGTAGCACTGAGTGTAATTACGGGGCCATGCTGACCTGTTCCCCTGATAAACTGCAGCTCAAGCAAGAACCAGACTTGTTGGAGGCCTTGTGTTTGTCTGCTTTTGCTTGCACCCCAAAATTTTCATACCTTGCCAGCCCCGCTGCACTTTAACTGGGAATAAACCATTCACAGCCCATGCTGTTGGAGAAAAAAATCAGTTTTTCTGCCTAGGTTCCCAGTGAGGGTCTCCTGCCTCTCTGTTTTTTTATTTTTCCAGGGAATGGCCTGCTGTGCCAGCATACAGCTAAGTTTATATAACTGGCTCCTCGGAGCGCTGCCCTGAACAGGATATTCCTGTTGGCTGTGCATTTGCCTAAACCAACAGTTGTGGGTCCCAGCAGCCCTTGACAGGTACAAACAAGGAACCACAGCGAGGGCTGAGGGCAGGAGGGGATTACAGTGCTTAGCAAGAAATAGGCTCTGGCATTTACATACATATCGCGGATGCGCTCCACAGGGTAAACAAATATGTCATAAAAGCATATTTGGCTATTCAAATGGCCCCGATTGTTCCCATTATGATGATGTCTCCCAGCATGTATTTAGTAACCCGCTAATTGACTTTGCATGCAACAGGAAGAAAACTTTTCACTATCTGTTTCAGGATGGTTTTTCTGATGGCATTTTCTTTTTTAAGTTTTATTTATTTATCTCCGGGCACTGTTTGAAATGAAAATAGATCCTGGCTCCTGCTGGCGTGCCAGGCTGCCTGTGCCAGGGCTGATGTTGGCCTGCTGYGAGCAGGGATGGATTGAAGGGTGTCTGCAGGTCCCTCCTGCAGCTCCAGGTCCTCCTCTTGCCCACAYAGTGGATGTGCCAGTGGTGGTTTGGCTCGACCAGGCTCCTGAGCTGCCTCCACTTACGGGCTGAATATGCAAAGCAGTAACCAAAGACAGCCTCGGTGAGATCTGGGTTATTTAAACCTCAGGTACATTTGCACGGCTCCAGCCTGACGGTCACAGACAGCGAGCACAACTGAGGCCCTCCAGGACATTTATCAAACCACTCACCCTCCACACTGGGTTTTTGATTTCAGYCTTAAATGCTTCGAGTAGTTTGTTTAGCTCTTCTGAAGGGGAAGCTGAAAAGCCCATGGGGGAAGCAGAAAGCTAACAGGGCAATCAGTTCAGCAGCCCTCCGTACTGGAGATGTGCATTAGAACAGCAAACATGATTTTTAGACATCTGAGTGATAAAATGGTGCTTAATGCTTCTCTAGTTGTGAGGGTAAATTTGTTCTGGTCATACAGCAACAGTTGGCGAGCTGAATCATAACCAGCAAGATAAACACTTGTGGCAAAGTAACCTTTGCCCCCACATTCGAGTAGATAAAGAGAATATAATCAGTCATTTTATTTTAGCCTTGTTTCATCTACAAAACTTCTGGGATCTGATGCAAAATTTCCTTTTCCCTGTGCTAGCTTGATGTGGTGTGAGGGAAAACTTCATGGGGCGTCAGGCAGGTGGGTGGTGCGTGAGGGCTCAGAAAGCTCTGAGTTTTTTGGCTGTGGGGTGACAGGAATGCCAGGGCCAGGCTCCYGCTCCTGCACTGCCATACCCTGCCAGCTGTGAGAGGGGAGGGGAAGCAGCAGACAGCCTTCCCTGCTGCACAGAGCTGCCTGACGGCGGGACACAGCCTGGAATTCCATCAGCTGCTGCTCCTTCCCCCACAGACGACAGTGTTCTGTAGGYGATCATGCCAGCAAAGCCTGGCAGTTCACAGGCTCCCCACAACAAGAAGATGTCAGAGCCACACAAACTGACAACTGGGCCAGTACTTGGTGACCAACTCATGTTTCAGCCTCAGTGTACTCTGAGGAGCATGGAAAAAATTCAGGCCTGGTTTGCAGGAGTTGGGGATGTGGCGATACTCTGCATTTTGTGAACAGACCAGAGGTCTTTCAGCCTCTGGAGGAATTACCCATCTTTATTCAGGGGTGCCCCTGAGAACCCAGACTGTCCATTTGGGTTACAGCAGTGCCACAGCTACAGCAGAACAAAAATTTGGGACCTGACACTGCTCCTCTCCTGCTGCTCCATCACAGGCCTGGAGCTGTGTTCATGGAAAATGCACTTAAAAATAAATTGTTGGCGGGGGGGGGGTAGGAAAAGGAAGAAAGGTATGGGAGAAGGAATCTGTCAGTGCACGAGGAGCCCTCTCATGTCACTGCAGCCCACCTTTAAAACGTGCACCAAGCTGGGATTTTTGGAAGCACAGCCCTGACTSTTTCAGTGGCGAGAGCTCTGCATGGTCAGTGGGACCTCGATTTTTGTCTAGGCTTGAAGGCATGGCCACCATATAAATAACCACYAAACATTTCAAAGACTTTGAAAACATTTCATTTCATTTAAGAGTTTAATGCTAGGAATGGGCCAGGGTTTAGGTGTGGTGGTTTCACATATTTTTGGAACCTGTTTATCCGTCTTTTATTAAGACTTTAAGAAGGCAGCTCAAAATACCTCAGTGACTCCAGTGATGCTGTAATTTCTGCTTCTTTGTTTTCTGCATGTGATTAAGGTAAATTTTTGTCTCCATCTCAAGCTGCTTCCTGGARAGACACTCAGAGGCCAGCATCACAAGGTTTTGTTTGGTTTCGATTGCTTTCAGATCAATGGAGAGCTGGTGAGCAAAGACATGAAAACTTGTTTTGTACCTGGCATTGTCTTAAGCCTACCTTAACCTACTTCCAGCTAAATTTCTTGCTTTGTCTTCTTTTAATAAAGACAACACGTGAGTAATTGCTAATAAAGTGTATCCTGTCTTCGCAATGTTTGCTGTCTTTTCACAGTCTGACATCCTTCAGCAGTGGAAAAATAGGAGTGGAAGCAYCACCCCTGCCAGAAAACTCTCAGCTCACATCTCATTGCAAGGACAGGGCTTTCCCAAGTGTCTCTGGCCACTTTTGCCCTGAAGCACTTTAGCATTGAGATACTTGGGGTTTTTACCCTGCTCTGCTGCTTCTTCCAAATCAAAAGGTTAAGTGGCCTCAGCCCAGCTTTATTTGCCATCTCAGCATCCACAGAGCTGTGTGATTGAAGGGATGGTGCTGCCACACCACATCCCTGACCAGCTGCTGGGAATAAGGACCRGTATGTTCAGGCTTGCTCCTGAAGCATCAGGGGTGACTTCGTGTGCTGCACAACACAGGGAAAGGTTTAAAAAATATTCTGTGCGCGTGAAGAATTCCAGTCTGGAGAAGTCTCCCTCTACTAAGCAGGTTCTTTTTCCKGAAAATATTAGCATAAAGCACGAGTATCTAGATGTTCCCCAGCCACAGAGGCTCCTGCCCACATCAGGGGCCTGGTCCTGTTTGTCCTGGTCCCAGGCACCAACCACCACACAGGGATTCAGGAGTTTCAGCTGTCCTGTGCCTCACTGTTTTACAGGAAGTTACCCCAGATCTTGGATGTGGTCCTTCCTGCCATGCMCAGCACAGACTGCTTTCCATAACATTGGAAATGGCCTCCACAGATGTTTTTCAACAAAATACTGAACACGGGCTATCACCAAATCGTAGAAACTTTTCCTGCTGCCTGAGGATGGATATGCATGAAACTGAGATGCCCAGTATCCAAGTTTATGTACTGTCCTGCTATGAATTTGTACATTTGATTCTCTCATTCCTTTGATTCCTTGCCTACCTAAAGTTTTGCCCATAGAGTCTTCTTTTTTTTTTTTTTTTTCCCTTTTTTAAGCAATTTACATCCATTATGCTAAGTGGAGAGGGCAGCTTGCAGAACCCCCATCTGCAGGTTTGTGCCTCTGAGCTGGTGGGATACTACAGGATCCAGCAGAGATTATTCTGAGCAAGACCTGTCATTTACAACTGCTGAATGGAGCAGAAAGCATTTCCAATTCCCTCCACAAAACACAGTGTTTTGCTCCCTACATGCATTACCATAGTGAGAATTAATGCACATGGTCTAAACACGTTTGTACTGCATCTTTATTTTTCAGTTTCCCCTGCCTGGGACATGGCAGACAAGCAGAAGGATTTTCTCTTCTGCACCACTCCTTGGAMCAACAGCAAATGTTCTGTGTATTTGAGTCTCTCCCCCACTTTGCTCCAAAAAGTGACAATTGAGTGAATACCCTGGGAGATCCTCTCCTCTGGCACGAACAGGACATTTTTCAGCTCACAAGCACAGCACAGACTGTGTTCTGCAAGGGCTGTTGATTTTCTGTTGATTTTTTCCTGCCCTCTGTTGGTTTTCTTTCCTCCCACCTGCTCCTCTCTTCCTGGTCCCTGCAGCAAGAAGGAATTTARACTTTCTCACGTGGAGCTGCAAGCTTGGAGAAGGGAACACTACCACCTTCAGAGGGCTGGTGGAAGAGCAGCTGGAAGYGCACATGGGCTGTCTCCAGGCTTGGCTGCAAGAGCTGTGATYGAAACATTCACATTTTCTGCTCATTATTCTGCTCCTGGGGGACTTTATCTGCTCCCCACACCAGCTGCGCCACATCTCTCCTGATCTCTATGTTCAAATGCACTACCAGGTACAGTCTCGGGAATATTTTTTTTTTTTTTTTAATATCCCCTTGGCTTGCTGTTTTTTGGGGTTTTTTGTGTTCTTTTTTTTTAATTTTCTGACCTCCAAGTGCACAAATTCAATTTGAGGAGCCTGGACTTTCCATAGATTATTAGAACAAGCCATGAAAAAAAAATGTAAGATAAGGCAGTGCAGCAGCAGTCTTATGACAAATCAGATTCCTCTTTGCAGAACTCGGTTTTCAAGGTGACATTTCGTGTTCAGTGCAGCCACTTGTTTGCTCCTGCCTGCAYAGCAGTGCCTTTGCACCAGGAGGTGCTGATCCATCACATTTCCTCTGAGCAGGCTGCTGTTTTACATGGTTTTTATTAGAGGTAAAGCTGTAAAGAGAGAGGACTGCAGACCATGTTACATCCCTTCAGATGCCCACAGCACCCCGTGATCCAGCCCGCGTCCATCTGGGGTTATCCCAYTCTGGATCACAGAAGCTTCTCACAGGCTTTCAATCTGTAGGAACCCAGGACATTCCTCTGGCTGCCCTGGAGGACTCCAGACCCTGGCAGGGGGCTCAGAGACCCTGGCACAGAGTCAAAAACAGCTGTGCCTTTGATTTTAGCCCTTGGAAACAATAACCAACCTTGTGTGAGGAGTTACAAGCCACAAGGGTTTGAGTAGAATGACAGTGAATTTATCACAGGGTGAAAAAGTAGATTTTTGGGGTTTTTAGAACGGGGGTTCAAGAGGCAAGTGGAGGAATCTGGGCATGTTCTTTCTTCTTCTTCTTCTTCTTGGCCTCCATCTTCTGCTGTGATGGTGGCACTTTGGGATTGGTTTAGAGTAGAAACTCACTGTCTAACAGAGATGACAGGTATTGGAAATGTATTGTAAATAATGTACACGTAGTTTTTAGTATAAAAAGATAACACTGCACTGAGGGCAGTCAGTGCGCCTGAACCCGACCTGCTGGACAGACCTCAGTGGGTCAGAAAGACATCGTATTGGATAAAAGTAAATAAACAACCTTGAGAACAACAGCTGAAGCATCCTGACTTCTTCTTCAGTCTTGTGCCTGGGAAAAAAGACTCTTTAATACCTCAGGAGCCATTCCAGCAACAACAAACCCGAGATCAACKCTCCCCACCACTCCCACTGTCAAACAAAGATGATGTTCTGAGACCTCCTTGCAGCACTTTTAGCCAAAGGCAAGGCCATGGGGGGTTGTGGTTCTGGCGCACAATGGGAGCTCCTCGCTCTGGCACAGGGGCTGCCCCACAGATCAGGGATGCCTGCACAGCCTGACGGAGAGGTACCACCAAAATCTCCCCGTGCACTGAGGTTTCTGAGAAGCCTCAGCCACTGCCTGCCACAATTACACAGGAGGATTAATGAGGAGAAACYGTCCAAATTTGGTTTTCTCCTGCTGGCTCAGCTAAAACACAGACTCAGCGGCAAGAGGGCTGCTAAGTCTGCTCTGGAGACACCCAGGGTCTTCGTGGGTCGCCTCATCTCCTGCTTGGGGAACTCCTCCATGGCTTAGAGGCAAWACCACCAGAGTGTGATAACCTGTGGAAGAGGTTCCAAGAGCTGCAAAAAGGCAAGGAAGGCATGGTCAGCCCACAGCTGRGCTCAGAGCACAACTCAGCTGGAAATGTGGCTGTTCCAGGGCTCCCCGTGCTATTTCAACAACACRGACCTGCCAGCCAAGAAGGGATGAGCTTTCTTATGCAGGCACTGTCCAAAGATCTAATATCACCTCTAGAAAAGAGCTGTTAGGCTAATGCACAATATGCCCTGGAGCAAACTGCCTCATGCCTGCTGCAGCAGGGATTTCTGTAGGAAAACCTCATCAGGGCTGTAAGTCAGGGAAAGTCAGTGCCAGCCTGGCTGCAGTGGAGCAATCCCAGGGTGATGCCAGTGCCCCAGAGCCCCATTCCAGGAGGGGTGGCCTGTTTTGGATGCTGCTGTATGTGATTTGGACACACCTGATGCGGGCAGGCTGGCCAGAACTCTGGTGAGATCTGCAAATGCATTTGGCAAGAAGTGTGCCAGGAGGAGCTGCTGAGCCTAAATGCCCTGGAAGTTTCACCTCTTGGAAATCCTTCTCTGGGGTGTGAAGCAGCCTCCTGAGTCAGAGGGCAGTGGGTGGTAATGGTCAGCAAACCTTACATTTGCTTCTTAAGACATGCTTCTGGAAGATCAAGCAAACAAAATTCCTGAATCCAATGCCATTTGAATGAGCAGCTTTTACGTGTCAGTGCAAGGAATAAATCACCATCAACCTAGAGGAAATTTTAGGTGCAGAGAGATGGCTTCAGCTCCTCAGCTCCTGGACAAGAGAGCCTGATATTTCTCATTAAAGTCATGACTAAATGATGACTAGACAGCCAGGAGAGAGACATCTAAGAATGCATTGCCTCCCAGCTTCTGACCCCTGCTGTTCTTAGAAAGGCAAAAAACAGCTGTGCAGCAGTGACTCAGCCTGGTCATTSCTCCCTTTAAGGGTCAGCTGGTTGTTGTTATCACTTTGCTTCAAATGCTGAGGAGGTTTGCACTTTCCAAGAATGAAGAATGTCATTACAGCTTCCTGTTGCCAACAGGAGTCTCTGCTTTTGTGCAATTCTCTTTGTTGATACCAGCCAGGCGGACCCCAAGCACAAACCTCCTTATTTAAACAACCAAAATGCTTTAYAGTCCTCCCTTGGAAATGTGCAAGCCACCCCGGAGCTGAAACTTTTCTCTCCAGACCACAGCCAAATCAAAACCAAATGTTTTCTGTGTGGAAGCCCTGCTTGGAATATTTGCATTTGAATGCCCAGGAGGTTTTGTCTCACCTTGTGTAGTTTTTTAAAGCCAGCTGTAAACCTTTTGGTTCTAGATTTGACCCTTAAGGTTCTACATCCTGGAATCTGATTCAACCGAGGTCCATCTCCAGCTGTGAAAGCGAATATCTCCCTTTTACTTGTGTTTCAGCAGGTTGTTTAGCATGTGGGGAAGGCACAACAAAAAAAGCAGACCCACTGTTTCATCAGAGGTATCTGAAACCAGGATCTATGAACAAAAAAAATAAAAAAAGCTGAGTGTTTCAMAGCAAAATGTGGCAGCTTGGGCTGCTGTTTCTGCCCTCATGGAAGGGCTGGCAGGTGTGTATTAGACCAGCACGAGCAGCAGAGCTGGTGTGCTCTGAGGCTCAGCAATGTGCCGTGTGTGGCTACAGATAAAAACACAAATAAAAATCTACCAGTGAGCAAAGAGCCCTGCTGGACTGCTGCTCCTTGTCACTGCCCTGCTGTTATTCATATGCTGRATTTATGAATCCATTCTATTATGAAATTCATCAAAATTATGTTCACGGCTTTTAGTCTTTGTAATGGTGGCACGCCACACTTTGCTTCTGATGTGTCTTCTAAAATGAGTGTGGAAGGGGTGAAGGACCCATTTCTTGTTTGGGTTTTTTGGTTTTTGTTTTTTTTTTTTTTTTTTTAACAACCATTTATATTTATTTAGGATCAACTCTTGAGTTTCCAAGGCTGGGAGCACCCACCCCTCCAGCCTGTGGGTTCTGCACCAGGGTCATCCCCTCCATCCTCCTGGATGTCAGGACCATGCTGCCACCAGCTCTGAGGAAGGATGCTCAGACAGCAGGGCTGATTTAATAATTGAATAATTTCCTGTTCCTCTCCTGGCCCAGCAGAGATTCAGCACAGGGCCTGTATCTTGTTTTTCTTCAAACTCACCTCTCCCAGGGCATTTGGAGAGCAGCTATGGCCTAAAGCAGAGCTCCTGTAAAGGCATCAGCCCCTGCCATGGCCAGAATTAACACAGGGGTGATGTCTAAACCTTCTCTGGGGTAAGGATGTGCTCATGACACCCCAGTACAGCAGAACAAAATGGTCCAAGCTGGTTTTCCCAAGCCTCAGCCCACTAGGAGATGTTTGAGTTCCTTTTTGTGTGCAAACCGCTGGAAGACACAATTCCACACAGGAGCTCCCTGCAGAAATTGGACCCATCCAATGATTGGAAAGGRTGGGRAGTCTTCARSAGRAAACAAYCACCAAAATACTCAGTAGGGATGAGGAAAACCACAGGGAAAAAAAATAAGAAGCCACAAAGAGACATCAGGGCATGGGCCAACACAAAGCAACATCCAGACAAGCCTCAGCTTTGTTAGAAAGGGTTCAGGCTGGGTTTTTTACAGTGGAAAAATGACACAAAGATGGAGAGACACTGTCAGGGACAGCACTTTCCTAGAAGGCCAGACAGAAACCAAGATCGTTCTCCAAGGGTCCAACATGAGCTCCATGGTGCTGATGGAGCCACAGCAGCTCCATCCACCAGAATTCCACATGACGTGGCAGGCAGGGCCACAGAAATCTGAGGAAAGCCAAGCCAGGTGTTCCACACTGCACAATGGCCATTTGAAGGGAAGGCAACAAAGCCTTTCAGGGTTCCTGCTGCTRGTATGGCTATCCACAGCATTTTATGTTACATTTTTGGGAATATGGAGAAAAAGGAACGAAGGTGTCACCTAAGGGTGGCATCCTCACTTGACATTCAAGGATGTCACTGAAAAGTCACAGAGTTCCTGTGTTTTGAGACAAAACCACTGAGTCCAGTCCTACAGCCAGGATGCCAAGGCAGAGAAAMGTACTAATTAATTGCATAGTAAGGCAGTGATTGGGAGAAAAACCAACCCAGCACACAAGGATAAATCAGCCCAAAAGTGTGTGTCATTCCCCATGTGCTGTCTTCCTCTGTGACCAGCACCATCTGCTTCAAAACAAAAAGGCATATGCTGCTATGCTGAGACTTCTCTGAAGCCCAGATTTGCTCATTTAGAGTCTTTGGGTATCTGCAGTRGAGCACAATGCAGAAAGAATCCATTTTAAGGAGAAGGGCATGCTTCAATGTCTCACACCTGGCAGAGCAGGGCTCTGGAGGAGCTAACAGGAGCTGAAAGCTGGAAGTGGACGCTCAAACTGGGATTGAGGGCTGCCTTTTAAAGGGATGGGCAGTGACCCTGTCGCCAACAGCAGAGGGAAGCACAGAGTCACCGTTCCCGGCAAGATCCAGAGTGCATTTTAAAGCTGGTTATTGATCCCAGCAMAGCAGTAGCTGCAAAACAGCTGGTTATGAAGGGCAGAGCCAGAAGAACTGCTGGTCCTCGGCTCCAAATTCGGTGGAAAGGTGATCTGTATTGTGAAATACCAAGCTGTGTTTCATGTCAGGTACATGCAGGCAATGTGTGTATTTGTGATTGTGATATGTGTGGAAACYGACATGGGACACTTATAAAGACGAATTCTAATAATAACTGAGGAAAGTAAAGCATGGAAGAAGGCCTTTGAACCTATCTTTTGTTTGCAATTAACCTTTTTAAGTCTTACGTTGATTTAGGAGCATTTGAATTAAAGCGTTAAGGATGTTGCTTTTTGACAGGAACTTTCTGCTTGTAGCTAAGCCTTAAAGAGTTCTGCAATAATAACCTTTTGAAGTATAATTTTAGGATATTGCTTGTATCCTTGAAACTATAGCTTTTGAATATATATAAAGGAAACATGCTTATTCCACACCTTAACAAAACAGTGAAAAACAGCTTGAGAAAGGAAAATGAACATCAACTCAACGATTTATAATTTTGACCGAGGGAAGCTGGACATCACTGTTATGAGATTTATAGTCCTTGCAATCAAAAGGTGGAGCCACATCTGGGGAGCTGGACCTCACCARATGGGATTCTTCTTCCTTCTTTCGGAAACTGAACCACCACCATCTAGGGATGCTCCTTTTGGGATACATCCTGAGAAAAACTAAATCACAACAGGTACAGAATTGTGACATAAAATTTGGAATAGAAACTGCTGAGRAAGCTGATGAGTACCCCTATAAATACCTGTAAGCCTCAACTATCGGTGTGCAGTTGGAGGGAAAACTTCCCCCACTGTACCCAGCACTGTATTGCTCATACTTTACCATATTAATTAATAAATTGATTGCTGCTGGAATGTTGGCCTAATCAAGCTTCTCATTTTTAACAGTATTCACAGCACATCCTCTCTCTTGCCTTATATTTTATCTTCCAGCTGTGTTGGAACCCAGGACATTCCTCTGGCTGCCCTGGAGGACTCCAGACCCTGGCAGGGGGCTCAGAGACC
>JACDOX010000019.1:7837150-7877287 GCA_014549065.1 Cardinalis cardinalis
ATAATATAATATAATATAATATAATATAATATAATATAATATAATATAATATAATATAATATAATATAATATAATATAATATAATATAATATAATGTTGTAATATGTAATGTATACTATAATAATATATAGTATATAATGATATCTAATATCTTATATATCATCATTATTATAATAAAATATATATTTTATTTATATATAATATATACCATTATTATATATTTATTTTAAAAATATATTTATTATATATTTATTATAATATATACCATTTTCTTTTAATATAATATATGCCATTACACATATGGTGTATATATATAATATATACCATAAAATAATAAATCAGCCTTCTGAAACATGGAGTCAAGGTTTTCATCTCTTCCCTCGTCCTGGGGACCCTCAAACACCACCACACACAGGACCAAACTCACAGGGCTGCCTTTCCCAACCCTGCACCAGCTCTCTGAGGTGTTCCTTGCCCTCAGGTTTGCATATTCAGATTTGGGGTAGCAATCTCCATCGAGATTCTGGCACACTCAAAGTCTGCCTGGCAGAACTGACACAGCTTYGAGTCAAAATTGCTCAAGCCCAACCCTAACATTGCCAGCTACACATATTTTTTGTATATTTATAAACTCCTCAGGTTTCTTCAGACATCTCCCTTCTCCAGACACCTCACTGGTGTGTTGCCAAGACTCCCAAACCTGGGATTTCAGCACTTCAGCCCCCACAGAACTCCCCAGACTGGTAAGCATTTCCCCATCTCTTTCCCCAAATGCAGAATTCATCACTTTTTCCCCGTTTTCCCCTCTTTTTTTCCCAGTTTCCTGGCCAGCCAGCCATGCAAGGCGCCTGGTCAGCTCCGTGTGACCTCTGCCTACRCTTCTCTAAATGCTAATTTAATTTTACAGCTGAGCTGCTCATTCTCCATCTCCCCAGCGTGGCTCAGTTCCCGATTACAAAACCTGAGTGTTAAACAGGAGGACAACCAACACTGTGGCTGGGGTCAGAGCTGAAGGGAGAGCAGGGTTAAAAATAAGAAACCTGTATTTCCGCCTGTGTAAAAGGATGACCCTGCTTCTGTTCCCAGAAAAGAAAAACATTGCAGGGCACAGGGCTGTCCACAAACACACAGAGCTGGGGATTGGCAGAATGCAGGGAAAGGTGAGTGTACAGAAAACTGAAATTTGTCTCAGTGTTCTCATTGGCTTGTCTTCYCCTCACTGTCAGCAACTTGCTCACTCCCCTGAGCAGGAGAACAGGGGACAGGATCAGGAGGGTAAAAAGCTGCGAAATTCCTGGCCTGGGATAAAAACAGCCTCAGAGGGACAGCAAAATCCACACACACAAACAAAACAAGTCAAGGAATTCCCTCACCACCTCCCACGGGCAGGCAGGTGGTGAAATCCCCATCCCCAGGGAAGCTGGGCTCCATCACTCGGGAAGACAAAACCCTTGAACGTGAGTGTCCCTTGCCCTTCCTTCGTGTCCTCACCACTTCCTAAGCTGGCCATGRYRTYMCACAGYCTGGAATGCCCCTCGGATCCATTGGGATCAGCTGTCCTGGCTGTGTCCCCTCCCAAATCCTTGAGCACTCTCAGCCCCTCACTGCCAGGGTGGCGAGAGGAGCAGAGAAAGGCATCGTTGCGCAAACACTGCTCAGCAATAAAAAAAAAAAAATTAAAAAATAATTTTTAAAAATTAAATACATAAATAAATAAAATCCCTGTATTATCAACACTGCTTACAGCACAAATCCAAGCTAYATCCTCCCACTGTCATCTCTGTCCCAGACAAAACCAGCACACTCACMATAAAGCAAAAAAACAGGGAGAAGAAAAGGGACAGAATTCCAGTGCCTTGCAAAATAACACTAATTGCTCCATGSAAGCTATGATGATGACGATGATGATGATGTGACAGCCACACAGAGCGAGGGTTTTTTGTTTTTTTTTCAGCTGGAACAAGTAATTTGATGACAGGCTTGCAGCTCCTCCACCTACAGACCACAATCATGCAAATAACATCTTACCACTGAGGCACCTATTTGTGTAAGCACAGGCCTAATCACTCACATCCAAGGCGTTCAGGAGGCATTATTAGGGCATGATAAGGCTCATTAGGGAATAACACAGCGTTCTAAAGGCACCACAACCTTCAGCTGCGCAGCAAGGGAATAGAACTGCAGCATCGGTGGCTTCACTTTCAAAATCCGAGCATAAAAATGGCAGAATTCTGCACTCGAAGCAGCCACATCAGGCAAACCTATTTTTCTTGCCACCCTACCTTCCAACAGGGTGTTTGTCTCCCCTAAAAACACCAGCTTGTATCTGACACCTGACAGCATGGACACCACGTGAATCAAATGCGTGGCTTCAACTCCCAAGCTCATTTTGCATCAGGATTTTTAAATAACAGGYGCTGATTTTGCTGTTAAATTCATTATCCAGCACCCCATGTTCTATCTGATATTGAGTGAATTTTGTGATAAAGGTGCTTAGATAAAGTGCAGTCCAATATTTAAACATTTACAAATAAGATTAATAGATTAGAAACCAGTTTTAACCAGATTTTTCTAGTATGGGAAGATTATCAACCCTACTTTTTCTTTATGCTCTGGAATTTTATATCAGTGTTGTTAGTAAAGACACTTTACATATTCTTGTCCTCTTGGGAGGAAAGATACATGCTTAGAAGGAAAGCAATATGTAGTCTATGAATTTTTTGTTTATGTGGACACCATTTTCTTAGTTCCACTTCTTGGATGGAAATAAATGCCTTAACCACAAATTTATTTTCATTTATTTTTTTATTGCAYCCAGTGCAACGTGACTTTTGATRTAATAAAGACATTTGGTAAATATCTAAAYCGTGCCAGTGGTTTAGAAAATACTTGGCCTAACAAAAGGAAGAATCAAGACACAATGGTGTCYTGAGAGAGTCACTGCCAGAACTTATTTTTAGTTTTTGTGGCTATTCCCAAGAACTGCTTTACCCCTTCATCAGGCATCCTGCACTCCTAGCTCCCAGCTACCCTCCCATTTGAGCAGGGCAGAACTTTCAAGTGACAAAGGCCACATTTTGATAAATCTGGAAAGCAACAGGTCGTTTCCCAACAACCCTGGAGCAAAGGGAATTCTGAACTGGGATCACAAGGCTCCCCCCACTTGCCAAGAGCAGTGGGTGAATTTACAACCTCTCCCACAGCAAAGGGTTAATTTCAGCAGCAACAGCTTTACATCCTGCTGCCCTTGCCTGGGAGAAAACTCACCCTTGCTCATGGCAAAATGAGTGCTCCAGGAATGACCCTTTGCCACAGGTTTTGAGGGCAACATAGGCACCCATCAACTGGATTTAGAAAATGGCTTTTTGTGTATTCTGCCTCCTTTGTTTGTGTACTRGAGAGCCACTTACTGCAAATTCTATGAAATGTGAAAAATACAGCTATGTACACATTTAGCAACAATTTCTTACTGCAGCTGAAAAAAAAAAYTGCAGCTTTCTTGACTTACAGTCACGTTTAATATCTTCCAGTAGCTTCTTATCTTAACCCTGCTGCTCTTCCAAGAATGAGTGTTCCCAGGTTTTTTTCAGCTTTCCACAGGTCACAGCTCAGATTTTAGGACACTCATGGATCACAAATTATATTCATGCTCAGAAGGCACAATCCCATCAGGAACAGTTGTCCAAAAGGACTCTGCAGCATTGGTCCAAGTGTCCTGCACAGTCCTGCCCTTTGCCAGAGGGAAATTTGATATTTTAACATGGAGACAGGGGAAGCAAGCAGCATGTTTGTTAATATGAAATGCATGCTTTTAGGCAGATCATTTCTCTCACTTCAAGCAACACAGAGACTCWTAGAAAAAAAATTTAAATTAATTTMAATTACTTTYTTTCCCTTTCCACTTTYAAGCAGGAAGACCTCAGTGCAGACTACCCAAGAGTACTGTATCATGTCTGTGAGGTAAATTGCCAAGGTATAAACTGGTTTGTTTCTTTTTATTGCCCTCATTGTTTTGTAACCTCTTCATCATCTCCCTCAGAACTGGTTTTAGAACCAAAGCACTACAGAAAKCTACTGGATAGGCTAAAAGAAACAAGTCATTTCTTTGTCTTTGAAGTGTCCCTATAGATAAACATCAGTTCTGCTCCCAAATGCTCCATCCATCTCTTATTTATACATCCAGAGGCCCACCACAGGTTTGCTCATTCTGTCTCCCCATTTGGCCCTATCACACCACTCCATTCTTTTATCACACTTGTAACTCTCCCAGGCATTTCCTTTCACACACACTGCCAACTCCAGGTCCAGAGTYCTCACCTCAACCTCCCTATGGAGATCTCTACCCCAGATGTTCAGCACTTTCATTGTCCTGTTTCATATCCCACCCTGAAAACTATTTCCTGCCCCTTTTCCTACTCTGAAATCCTGTTCTTCCATCCTCCAACAGAAGCTGGTAGAGCTCCCTTTGCAGCTGGCACGCTTTCTTCAATAATGAAAAGAAAGTGAAAAAGAAAGACAAAAAAAAGGAGATTTAGAGTAAAGACAAGGGAGTGGGGGGAGGGGGGGGGGAAGAAACAAGTTTAATTCAAATATATAATTAAAAATACGTGTCTGACTTTGACAAGACTTTGAGCAATTCTACAGATACAGCCACACAGACACGTGGGACACATTGCCTTTTTTTTTTTTTTAAATCTTTGGCTGCTGCACATTTAAAGTCAAATGCTTCACATTACAAGGACAGCAACCAACCCTYCCCCTGGGATGGCAAACAGCTGCCTGCTGGTGTATCTGGTTACTCCTCTGTCTATCACATCTAAAATCTCTTATCTCAGGCAACAAGAATTCCAAGGATGTTGCTCCTTGCCCTCAGCCCCACAGAGTACTCACATTTATGTGTGGAGCCATATAAAAATAGAGAAGACACCTAATTTGAAAGACACTTTGCACTCCAGSTCTCTGAGGCATAACTGAGTGGAGCACACACAACACAAAACCTTAAGGACTGGTTTTAGTGCCAGACCTTCAGCAAGTTGGAGGCACACAGCAGATAATGCTTTSTAACAGCTCACCAATTTTCCATTTTGGAAAATGCCAAAGCAAAGGGATGACGTGGAGGGAAGATCTTCAGACTCTACAACCATTAAGTTATTCCAGACTACTACCATTATTGAAGAGCAGGTATTTATCTTTATTAGTTTCACTGCAGTTTGGACAGGAAATGCCAGAGATGCTGGTGTCTTCATGAAAAGGTGCTTTGATTAGAACTGGAGTTAAATTGTGTTTAACATTTAKTTCACTTGCACAGAAGGAAAGAAATTGAGTCCTGACAGAAACCAAGAAGTTTCACAACCTTTTTTTTTCTCCCCTTCACAGGTCCTATATTCTATGAAGAATTATATCAATAGAGAACTGGCACTTGACAATTACAAGTCAGCAACATCAGCTGCAGTCTGCAGATACAGSCATCAGCAGCAGTCATGCATTCAGTGGTAACTGAATACTTAAATTTTTCCCATACATCACTTAATCACAGTTGGAAAAAGCCTGCTTTTCTGGATGGTTTAGTGAAGACACAAAATTTTCTRAATTGTGGCTTCATAACCACATAGTGGTGGCTGCAGGTGTGTCAAAATAATGTTTTTTAAAGGATGGAGTGCTGAACACTGCTAGCATYCCAAACCAGGCAGGGAAGAAGAAATAAAAAGGTTACTGACAAAGCTGTTCTCCCCACTCCCACCTTATTGTTTCCATTGAACTAGAGAGTACTTCCAAATTCCAGGTTAGTTTTGTGCACAGAGCTGGATTTAAGAGAAATCAGGAAAAAAAAGAAAGATGTGGCTGCCTCCAAAACTCTACAAAACCAAATGAAATATCCAATGAAACCACGAGTGACAAATCTGCATGTGTTATTTGAGGACTTGGCTTTGTGTCTCTGCTTGATTCATTCATGCACGTTCTTGAAGTGAAGCTCAACCCAGCACTCCAAAATCAGTCACAATCTGGCTCCAGGAGTGAGTATCTCACACTCCTAAAAAGTTCTGTTAGTGTGGGGTAAGAACAGGGCATTTAATCAGTAAAACYGCTTGGGTTTTAGCTGGATTCATCAGGCAGCTCTGGACGAGGTAAATGAACCACAGCATCAAAATGCAGCTGTAGAGAGGACTTAAGAACAGACAACTACAGAATTAAYATGACTTCAGAGTAACTTTTTAATCCCAATTAAAAGTGCATCATAAATAGCTTTTGTCTAAGCAGATATTCAGAAGTTTTACAACAAAGTTAAGGACTACAGTACCAAAACTTAGGAAGAAATACTTTTTTATTTTCTCAGCTACTGTTCAGAAAGCCCTGAGGAAACTGATCCCCAAATCCCTAAGAGATCTGCAGCAGAGAAGCTGAGAAGCACTCTGTGCAGACAACTCCCGGTAGTACTTGGTAGAAAACGAGGCACAACATACCTAGGCAGCTTGCTCAGGTCACACCTCCTCAACACCACATGAATTCCATGTATTCTTCCCTTTTGGCAGCTACTACAAAGAGAGACATGATTCTCCCTGGCAAGTATCCCGCTATTGGACAGGTAACAGTTTTTGCTAGCATGTAAGGTCAGACACCTGTTGTTCATCAGAAGTCACAAAAACACTGTTTCACTGCTGGAGAAAAACGGGAACAGCATGACTAGTAAGGCTTCAAACACAGCAGCCATAAATCCCTCAGTCACTCAGCATACAAAGTTACAAATGAACAAAGCTACTAGCTTTTTTTTTTTTTTTTTGTTTTTTTTTTTTTACAAAGAACAAGCTCAACAGACTTTAATTCAAATACATTTATAATAAGTAAACATTTCAAAATCAAAATTGGAGGGAGTGGACTGAAACACCCAGACATTCTTGCTTTACTCTCCACCCTCCTAGAGAAGGAATGGTTATTTCTCAGAGCAGTTTGATCAGTACAGAAGACTCCCACAAACTAAAAGCTTTTTTCTTAGTTAGGTATCAGCTATGTAGTAAAAGTACATTCAAGAAGTCCTTGTATCAATTTGGTGTTTTTCAAGTACCTGACAGCTGGTCCTTTTACAGTTAACAAACAGCCCCTTTTGGCATGCAGTGTCAAACCAAAATCCATCTCTCCCAGTTCACAGACAAACTGAGAATCCTATTTAGATGGTGTTTACTAGCTGACTCAGGTATTAATGTTAACTTCTCTAAAATGAAAACATTATGAAAGACTTATTTCCTATTTAGCAGTATCACATCTCCTATTGATAGATTTGGGTTGTGCTACTGATCACTTAGACGACATTCACCTA
Organism: Cardinalis cardinalis; assembly: GCA_014549065.1. NCBI lineage: Eukaryota > Metazoa > Chordata > Aves > Passeriformes > Cardinalidae > Cardinalis > Cardinalis cardinalis. The sequence goes on from JACDOX010000019.1 coordinate 7,844,463, forward strand.
AGAAATTTTAAAAGAATAAAATCTGAATAATTAAAATACACACTATCTGGAAAAATATCACAGATGTATAAGAATAGAAAAAAAAAGTAAAAGGCTTTAATTCATTTCATTGTTTTGTGCAGATATTTTTACAGACTATGGCCAATCAATGAAGAAATAAAATACAAATGTTTCAGTCTTTTTAGCTCGTTTTTCAAGACACTTGACTTGTACTTTGAGCTTAAGTAGTAGCTAAGTAGTTAATCCACTGATAAACAAACTCAGCAGAAAATAATTTTTTAGTTGTACCACTAAATCATTAAAATCATTAATATCATTAGTAGTACAGGAATTCAGTGCTGTACCACTAATAATATTTTTTCCTGGYTACTGCAGAGGTAAATTTGTAATCCAGGTAATTGGACTACAACAGTAGAAAAATCAAACTATCCCCATGTTGTGTTCAGGTAACGTTGCACAGAACAGCTTTAGATTAAATTTACATTTGTTTTTATTCATAGTATTGCAATGATGGGCAAAATTACCTCTAAAAGTAAACATGTATAAAAAAAAGATAGATTGTTAACATTTTATGATGACTAAACAAAATAAATGATAAGTAGGTATGAAGAAGTAAGATTCAAAACTCTGTAACCAGAGTTTATTTTCAATATAAAGTTTCGAGTGTCAATTTTTTTTACATTGGAATAAATTCATAGTTTGCTTGATATCTCAAGTTTTGAACTTCTCATCCTTATAAAGTGAATAAATCCCCAAAAGTCCTTACTTAACAGAAATAGCTTGAACACTACAATCTACTCAAGAGCAACAGAACACTTATAGCTGTACTATAAAAGCTGGTTCAACAAAGTTGGGAAGGTGAAATTTGATTTGATAAATTCTCATTGCAGCAGACAAAAATGAAGCTTGCATTTTGTTTGCTGGCAGAAAAAGAATATTCAACTCACTAGAGTGCATATAACAAAACCAAACATGCAATCTATTGCTTTTAAAGTCTTTACTGCAAGATAACATTAAAAGAACAGTAATTAGGTATCTATATTTTTTTTTCCCAAAGAGAAAATATGTAAACAGGATAATAATTTTTTTCTGTACGTATATAGTTTCTCAATTCATTTCAGGGGGACAAAGGAGGGGRTGGTGTTTCTCAATAATCAGGACACTTTTAACTGTAATGGGTTTTCATTGCAAAAAAAAAAAAGAAAAAAGCCAACACTGTTCTAATTCAGCATTAGACAAAAATACTGTGTTTCTTGCACTACTTTAACACAGCTGAAGAAAAAAAACCCGAATACCCCTATTTTGGCAKTCAGGATTACATTTGCTCAGATCTTTTAGATTTCACAAAGCTGCTATCCAGTGTTGCCATGAAATACAGACTGTAAAATCTACGTAGCACAGGCTACTTCCAATGTCAATACTAAGKGGAAAGGAACATGAAGCAGTGCATTACACTACATTTCTGGAACTAGTACAGTAAGAGTGAAAACCTAGAAAAAGTTAACCTACAGTTTACAGAAGGAACTAATTAACTGCAGAAGCTGATTTTTTGGTTGTATATATATATTTTTTTTTTTACACTGTGCGATTTTCTGCATCTGCTAATTTAAAACAGACATTGAAAACTTGTTGCTTTCTCTGCTTTGTTTCCTATGTTCTCCCTTCCACCCACCCCCTATATTCCATACACCAAGCATTATGAATGTAAGCCCAAATATCCTAGACAATCCAGTGAACAGAGTTAGTGTAATGCACTGGTGTGAGGTGTGAAATAAAAATTAAAAAAAAATCCTCTCAGTCTTCATCRAAGTTCTGCTGTAGAAGAAAGTTGGCAGCCAGGTTTTCATTCTTCTCGCAAGCGAAATATGCCTGTATCACAAGTCCTTCAGGAAATCCTAATGCCTTTAACTGAAAAAAAGAAACATATTTAGGAAGTGCATTTTGCATGTTAGGCTTCTTTGTATGCCCAGTGTCTTGAGATGTCACTTAAGCAATTACTGCCTTCTTGAAAATAACACTGGCTGCCTAGCTCAATGCAGATTTTAGCAAGTGAAAAATAAGGTGCTGCCTCTGCCTTTAGTGAAGAGGATCCTCACTTGAAAAAGTGATTGGATTAAGTCTAATGAGCCACCATAAAAACTTGTCACTTCTTTAGTGGCACAGTAAGCCTAAAACAGACCTGGGTCACAGCACTGTCATGAAGTAATGGCATATTATACTGCTGCAGAAAAAAAAAAAAAGAAAAAAAAAAACTTCAAACAATGCTCATTTTAAGCAATTATACAAAGCTCCAAAGCACTTTTAAGAAAAAAACGCCTGGAACAAAAGCTCCCAGCCTGTGATCTTTAGTAGGCTGTCCAGCACATCACATTAGGCCATATTTTCAATTGTTTATCTTAAAAAATTAACTACACACTGCAGCCAAGACAAGTAAGCTGAGAGCAATCTGGTTCTCAGAAGTCAAGGAATTAATTAACGTCTGGAACACTGCAACAACAGGGCATGAGAACATCAGAGRAAAACTTAGTACTGTGCCAAGGGTTTAGCCAGCACTTAGGGGCACTCAGCAAATGAATTCTTGTTTCAGCCAAAGGCAAGTACACTCCACTATTTGGAAATTTTCTTAAAATTCTCACAGCACCTGCAAGGCATTTCATGTATGGGGCAGATCTGTCTCCTATCAACCCTCACAAGCCATTCTTAGATTTTATTTCTAGCCCACAGACAGCATGAAGACATCAGCTGCAATACTAAGACACTTAAATTTTGAGGTTTGTCTTTCATGGAAAGAGAAAGAAGCATATGGATCTCTGCTGGGTTTCAGAACAGGCTGTAGAGGTAATAAAGTTCTGCGGCATAAAATGACTTTAAAAAGGAAATGCAACAGACTAAAGGTGATCTGTGAACAAGTACATGGACAAATAATTTTATTAGACTAATTTTATTATTTGCCAGTTTCCTCRGGATCTACAGAACTGACACCTATATTCAAATAGGTATCTTCTAATGATCCTTAAACTTTGGTTTTGCCAGATGAAAAAACATTGTCTCTGGGGTACCAAACCACTACCACAGTATGACAAAAGTCTTGCAATTTGTCCTGAGAAAAATCTCAGAGGCATTACCATCTATGCAAAACCATTTTTAGTCAGTTACACAGTATTTATGAATGCAATGTACCACCTCAGAGTATATTTTCCTGCTTACCAGTACTTTTAGAAAATTACAATTTTCAGGGACAGACAAATAACTGGGTAAAGTTTTGACTCCAACTATGAGTGTTCTTACTTTCAAAGTACTTTGCAAACAGTGCTCAAGCAGCCAGGTCTTTGTACCTGGAGACCTGTCATGGTATGATCTAGAACAGCACTGGCTGAGGCTTCTGCAAGAGGAATTACTTCCTGAATAATTCCTGAGGGAAACCCATTTCCATCATCAATTATCACAGGATGGTCTCTGATCACTTAAAATGCTCTGTCTCTTCTCAGTAAGACAGATTTAAGATATTTTAGACTCAACTGCTATAAAGMAAGAGAAGATATGATTTGAAACAAGTATGAAAATACCAAACATGATGCAAGAACTACTGAGCTCAACAAAGTTTAAGTTAGGTTTGTCTTAAGCGTGCACTGGAGTCAACACCCAACAGCAACAAGAATTTCAAAGAAGGCTCACCCTTTCTATAGCTTCTTTTTCCTGAGGTGTTACTTGAATGTAGTTCATATGAGCATTCCCAGCATCTCCYATTCCTCCAGTGCTGGCACCATCATCACTGCCACTTAAACCTTGGCGAGACTCTAGAACTGGCTCATTCAACATGTGAATAAAATGTTCCTGGTGCTGGCTTATTTGCTGTGATGCACAGAACAGTAAAAGAAACACATATATTTAAGTAACTGAAGTTTAAGCGTGCCAAGAGACAAGTAAAAATATTTATTTTCAGAGAATTAAGAAGCCAAAGGGACGTGCAAAAAGTGCACGAGAAAAGAAGTGTTATATCTGCCTATAAAAAATGCAATTTTAATGTTTCAATTTTCAATTCAACTGCAGTGATCCTTCCCACTTCCTCACCCCCTCTGCGCCTCTTATGAAGTCTCAAATTTGTATCCAATGTCACAGAAAATGCATTCGGTACAGCAACAACTGCTGAAAAGCCAGCAATAGAATGTTATAACTGCTAGTAACATATTATCCCAGACAATATAAACATATAGCGCTCTTGCAAAAGCTAAATCACAATTAGTAAGCATCGTTTTCTTGTTTTAAGATTCACCTGCAGTAGTTGGGGGTTTTCTCTTCCAATTTGCTGTAGCAATGCTGGCAACAGAGAAGGATTTTGCTGGATAATTTGTCTCATCTGCTGGAACTGAGGCTGATTTCGTAAAAACTCAAGTGGATGTCCTGAAAAAAAGATCCATGAAATAACATGTCTTTTTTTTTTTTAAAGTTACTGAGAATCTTAATAAAATGCAAACCTACACTGCAATTTTAGACAGAAACAGGACACGAAAGTGGCTAATACACCACTCACTGAAGAATAAAAGAATTTGCTTCCTCACTCTAGCTTTAAGGAAAACTTCTTTATTCCAAGATTAAACAATGCCTTTCCTTYTCACCCAGTCTTCTTTCAAGATCCAACAGCCTTGTCCTTATCTCCAACACTTTCCTCTGGATGTCTCATCTCTGGTTCATCTCAATCACACACATCTACCCAATCCACTGTCTTGTCTCTTSTATCTTCAGCACCATGTCCAGACAGACCTTTCCTACCCCTTCATTAGGCTCCTTTCATGTATTTATCTAYCTCCCTTTAAGAGGGAGATAAATACATGATAAATACCCTTCTCTTCAGCAGGCACCAACCACTGCCAAAGTGCTGCACTGCTGAGTGAGGAGTCCTAGGTCATTTATAGGTCTCTCCAGTGCTACACTTCATGGCTTAATTTCAGGTTTCTCCCTTGATATCCCAGCTTCTGTGTGGGAAATATATTAATACAGTCACAGGGGRCAGTCCCCAGTCAGTCACAGAGTAGAAAACCAGAGTTTAGGTGAGAAAAAACACAATCTGTGTTTTCTCATCTGTGGTCTTGCACTTCAGAATCCAGAACACTGAATTAAAGAAATTGTRCAAGTTCACTGCATTTTTTGAAAACTTTGCACACGACATACAACAAGTCATTGTCCCAAGAAAATAGCACACCTGGAATTACTACGTTAACAGCTCTTACCCAATTCCCTCTGAACAGCTCACAAGCACCTGGAACTTCAAACTGACTGAAAAATAGAGTGGCTAAGGGCACATTGTTTATCACATCTTCTCCAATACAGCTTTTCTTACCTCCTAGTGAACTAGTAGTCGTGGGTATGGTTGCTACTGCTGCTGCCACTGCTGAAGACTGAGATGCACCAGTGCTTGGTGGTTGAGGGGGGTCAGCCACAGCCTGATTATCTCCAGGTATACCCTAAAGCCACAGTTCACATCAGAATTACCCACAGAATGCTGACAGACACGTTTCACCTGCATGCAGTATTTGGGTTTCAGAATGAAGGGGAAAAAATAAAAAACTTAATGCTTTCACTGCAGATACAAGGCAAGATTCCTGGGAGTTACACATTTATAASTGACAGAGAACACTGTGAAAAGATTAATTTTATTTTTTGGCAGGAAAAATGTGTGGTTTGTATAAAAAGGCASTAAAGCATGCCCTGCATCACTTTAAAACACACTTTGCCTGATTAAAAATACTTGCTTTGAATCCTGTTTAAAGATATTTAGTTTCAGTWAAACTAAATACACTGTTACACTATGTTACATTGTGCAAAAGTGACATTACAGCGACAAATTGCAGTACAAAATGCTAAGATTAACAATTCCATACAACTGAAAAGGAACTGAGGAGAGATACAAGAACACAGCTCTTGGGACCTTTTTCCTCAATGAAAAGCTGTCATTTACTATATCTTAAAGGTGAAAAGATCTGTATGTCACCCAGCTTTAGCAAGTTAAAAAAAAAAAGTTAATTTCCCCTTTATTTTTTATGTGCAAGTAACTTTATATAGAAACTGACTGCTCAGAGGGCTGAAATGGACAAAGATAAAACACATTATTACAATAAACTAGAATGCTGGTTATACAACAATGATACCTCACTCTGCTACTTTTCTCCTGCATGGAAATCCTTCCTACCCTCATCCTGCCTTCCTCACTGGCACTGAACTCCTGCATCAAGTCTGTCCTTTTAATCAACCTTTCTGAAGCTTGGAAACTTACTCATGGGACAGACACAAAGAATATTATAACAAACCCTGTTGGAACAGCCCAGAGAAGTTAACTCAAATGAGGGTCACCCACTTGTGTTGGGGAATCACAAAATGTAAGGAACTGAGTGGGTGAAAATATTACAGAACTACAGGGTAACCAGACAATGAAGAGGTTTGACAAGGCTACCATAAAAATCACTGGTAGGTAATGTAGATTAAAAGGCCTGCTGCAACATGATCTTCACATGGTATGTTCATCATTACACCTGAACAAAAAGGACAAATATACAGCTAATATAGAGGGCAYATCTAGAAAGGGAGAATTGGACAGTGCTCCAAGCAATGCTCTTTGCCTAACCTGTTAATTAAGAAGCACATCAAGGTATAAATCACCTGATCATCAARTGCACATTTAAGCCACTCAGGGGAATAAAGGCAAGATTTCCCTGTCACACACTTCATTACCTTCACAAGGCTCAGTAAGCTTGGTACACATCCCTCCCTCTGCTGAGGGGGAGGAGGATTCCATTCATGGTATAATTCTGATGTAACTCTCCCTTATCAGTGGCTTACAGAGCACTGATTAAATACCTTTCCCATCAAATCAGTCACTTCTKGCAATCCAAGTATAATGTAACAATTTGGGTTAATCTTATGAAATTACTAGTTGATTTCACCTATTCACAGGCACACGTCATCACTGCAATCTGTGTCCAGATCAAACAACATGTGCTTGTTTAAACTCCTAAGTTTGCTCTTGAATGGAAGGACTGTGCAAACTAGTTCAAACAAATTTACTTAGAAATTATTTGTCATCTTGAACATCATCCTAACTCTTGAACACAAGCTTGAAGTATCCCTCTCCAAATAACAGAGACTGTGTACAGTTGCAATCAGACAATGCCAGTGAGGTGTATGGGCCTTGCTCACACAGCCACACAACAGAATAAAGCATGGTATTAAACCACACACAAGCCACTCTGAATGCCAACACTGCTTGGACAGCAAAAAGGGCCACTGTTGCCTTACAGTGGATGAAACAATTGTTTACTGTTTAACGGAGCAGTACAGCAGTTTTTAGCTGACATTGCTCTCTGCGGGGCAATAACCACATCAGGACCAGCTTTTGCACAGAATAGAGAACAAAACAGTTCCAGAAGAGAGGTACTTAAAATGATCATCTAGTCCCACTGACTGACCAAAAGTTAAAGCCTAAAGGGCATTGTCCAAGTGCCTCTGAAACACTGACAGGCACAGGACATTGACAACCTCTCTAGGAATTATGTTCAGTATTTGACTATATTCACACTAAAGAAATGTTCCCTAAAAATATCCAGACAAAGRGGCTGGTTACTAAGAGATGACAAAACTCCTTCTTAACTAGAGGTTAGGAAATCCTTGGCTGAAAGAGAGATCTGAATGGAAATATCTCCAAAGATGAGTCTGCTGCATAGAAAAAAAAAGATCATCTTTTTCAACTCCTTCCACAACCACAGGATTACATCTATAATCCTCAATGATCATGCCATGAAAACTGAAGAACTTGCCATCTGAACCATGGAGAACAAATAGAATCTTCAGGGTTCATTTGAGGAACAGCTGTGCTTTAATTAAAACTTTAAGACCTTTCCAACACCTTACCCTTGCTGTACCCAGGTTCTTTAAACCTAGATAGTGATGTTACACTTATAGATCTCAATGTCATAATCCTAATCTGCAGATTATATAAAAGATAGTGCTGATGATAGTTTGGATACAAGTAATGCAGAGAGAGGGTCAAAGAACAGTGTACTCAACAGATCAGATCAATAGTAGCTAAAAAGAAACTTTTTGTGATGCAGCAGGAGAATAAGGAACATCTTCAGACCMCAGCAGATCCAGAACAGTTATAAAGACCATTTACAGCAAAAGGATTCTTCTAGAAGGACAGCAAAAAGTCTGCCATCTAATATGGTCTCCAAGAGCAAGACCATTCATCCCTACTCCCCTTTCCAGCAGGAGRAAGAAAAAAGAAAAGGTATTTTCCAGGGAAGGATAACACAACACATTAAGGGACATCTTATATAACAGAAGGACCCACTTTAGATACAGGACCTACTGAAGGACCAAAAATTAAGAATTTAATTATAAGGATATTACAATAAGGATAAAAATACAAGGACTGCTCACAGCAGTCAATACATTTGGCAGATGTGCCATGTAGCTCCATCACASGGATACTCTATCTCTATTCTGGAGCTCCTGAACAGAAATAAGAAGAAATAAACYAGAGGAGGGGAATGCCAGAAACTGAGTGCACAAGAATTGCACACTGTGTAGGACTGCCACACACACAGCAGGCCAAACACTTAGGGGAGGCACTGAATTCATGGTGTATTTACAGACTACATGAACAGTAAACCCAACATTTCTACAACATGAAAAACAAATGTTTGAACTTGAGGACTTATGACAGAGAGTTGGGAGCTATTGCATTTACCCTTGCTTGGCCTAATGCTAGTTGGGAATTAAACTTTTCATACTCCTGGAACTCAAAACATTTATTGTCAATTTAAAATCTGAAGATTACAGTCTTGGGAACATTAATATAAGTAGGAAGCATGCCAGGGACTTGTAACTACTGAAGGAACACTTCATTAACAAAATTGAAGTTTTACAATTGGAGGGTAAAGATGCCAGATTTCTTATCAATCAATCAATCAGAAATTCAATCTACATGTATTTTGCAAGGATTAGGTCAAGATATCTGGTTGCCAGATTTTAATAAAGTTCAGATATGCTAAAAGGAAAAATCTCATCAGGAAAAAAATGGTGTGCCAGAGCAAAAATTAAAGGCACCGGAAATACTGATTAGGCCACAAAATCAGATAGATTCTGTCAGATTAAGGTATACAATAAAAAAAATCCAAAAAGCCCAGGGTTTTCATTGAAGTGAAGCAACACTTTTATTTCCCCTCATGCCAATGAAGTTCATTTAACCCTTCAAGCTTTATTTATCAAATGAAAATGGTTTCTTTTCTAAAACACTGCTGAAATGAAAACACCAGTTAAATTAAGTAGAGTCCAAAAAAAYGCCCTCTCAAACCTTTCTGTTTGTGAAGTATATTAAGAACACTGTATTGTTTGYAAAAACAGTGAACTGGAACCTAAGGAATGGTGATGATATAGATACAAAAGTACTACTAATCAACTAATGGTGTCACTAAGAGGTGACACAAAACCATTGGCAGTTAAAGCTATCACTGTAACTGGACATACTTTGCAGACATATCCATATCAATCAACAAAAAATGAAAGCAAAGTGGTAGAGGTGGTTGGGGATTAATTCAGTGTTTTCTGTAACACACCATATCTTTCAAAACTGCAATCTCATCTTTCCAGATAGCAAAGTCACTCTCAGCAACTGAGTAACATTCAAAATAACACCAAAATCAAAGTGAAAGGTATTAAGTGGGAAACAAAAGGTGCAGGTAAGRTAAGTGCTCACCATCAGAAGGTATTCCACTGCTCTGTCAGGGTTGTTGAAGCTGGCCCTCAGTGCTGCAATCACCTGCTCCCGCTCGTAGCCCATGGACATGATCTCAGTCACCATGTTCTCATAGGACTGACCGGTCACTACAAGTCACAGGACCACCATTTTAAGGGAATAAGATGAAAATAATCACACACACACACACACACACAAAAAAAAGTTTCAATGGGTAAGTGTAATTTCCACCTGAATTTCAGTCGTTCATTGAAAAGAGTACTTCATAATAAACATGCCATGGTTCTGTGGCTTTAATTCCAAATATATTCAGTGGTTTCATTATGAATTTGATTGGAAATAGTGAAGGGTAATGAAGATAATGTAAACTTCTACTGACAAAAGCAGYACTTGTGATACTTCTGTACTTGTAATTGAAATAATGTTCTCTCTTCAAGTTTTCATTTAAGGTCAAGGGCATCCTCACAGCTAATATTCAATTCTTGATGTAATCAAGAGAAGTCTCCTGCAGCTGACATTTGGAAATGTATTAATTTGAAATCTGCCTGTCAAATTATTAGCCACTGAGGATTTTCCAAATAAAGACTTTCTGCTATGCTGTTGTTAGATAGATGACAATTAGTGATTAGATATTGCTATATATTACAACATGCTGGTGATGATGATCAAAGTAATTTAATCAACTTAATATGGACCAACTCAAATCATGCAGAAGACTTAAAAGTTGTATCTAGGAAACTCACTCAGGACTTCAGTGGGGGTCCAGGAAATCAAGTTATCTCATTTAATTTTTAATTTTTATCTCAATTTAACATTTGACTAGACATCCATCACATCAAATCCCCCACCTCTTACAGCAAAAATAAATGAAAACTGTGCAACACCTGCAGCAATCAAGACAAAAGGTACACACACTATATATGGAACTATTTAGGGGCAAATCTCCACTACACTAATGTCACTGTAAGGACAATTATTATCTCTTTTCATAATCCATTTAATATTCCTGCCTCAAATGCAGACAGCAAGTAGTACAATTACAAAAGAAGAGTAGCTATTCTACCATACATTGTAATTGGGCAAATCTTCAAAGTTATCTAAGAAAATAGCCACAAACAAACCCAGGCATTAAAATACCATTTCCTTCCTTGGATAAAGGTATTCCTGACCTCAGTGAAATCGTACTACTGACTGATTCTACAACTACCAAGTTAGTGACAGGAAAGCTAAACAATTAACAGTCTTCATWAAAAAAACAACTAATTAATAATAGTATTTAAAAAAACCCGAGGAAACAAATACAAGAGCTACTCTGTTAAGGCAAGTAAGTTGTAATTAAAAGAACCAAAGAAAGCAAGATATTTTATTCCCTTAGGGAGAAGGTGTTTAACTCAAGCCAACATTAAAATAGCCCCACTGCCTGTTTCTTAACGTGTGCTTCTAAACAATCAGTGGGTGTATGACTTAGGGCAGTAAACTCAAGAATAAATAAAACAGCCCTAGCCGCAGGGTACTTGTGCATTATCCATAAATAAAGGATTTAAAAGCCTTGACTAATTTGAGTATTTATTATTTGGGCTTCAAAGTAATAGTGCCAACCTGAGTTTAAGGAATGGTAAGTTCTTCATGTCTTCATACAGAACTACAAGATCATTCATTTCACATCTACCTGCATTTTTTCAAACATGAAATAAAAAAATCACCTAAACTTTGCTCTAAAGATATTTACTTCTATACATATCTTCAGGGTAGCAAAAAAGCCAAGCCAATAATTGTCCCAACACAATGATTTTGCTACTTCTGCTCACATTCTTCCTTACACAGCACTAGTTTACCCTTACTACCCCAAAGAAACTAACCAAGCAGACAGAACACCTGTTGATGTCATAAGTTACTACTTGAACACCTCTGTATTGCTTTTTCAATACAAGCAAGGTAGAGACTAGAAGGTTTGACACAGGAAAAAGATGCAAAAAGTCTGGCTAGCTCCTGTAGCACAGGCTGCTATATAAGGCATAATTAAAAGCCAAAGGAGGAAAACAGAATTACTGAAAATGTAGGTGCATGTACTCCATACAGTCTGCTTCATAACTTGTGCAAGAGAGAGACCAAGAATAATAATTCAGAAGTTGCACACGAGCAATATCATGACACAGAATCAGGCCTATCAGTCCCCAGTGCTAGTGGAAATGTGTGAGATCAACGCTGAATTGATTCTGCTCTTTGCTTTCATCTTTCAAGCAACATTTTAAAGCTGGATTAACACTGAAATCCAGTTCATCACACTCCCCACAATAATTCTTGTCCTATGCCCTAAAGAAATCTTAGGCTGCTCCTGTGAAAGATGTGGTTGCACAAGGACTGCAAGACATGCAGATCTTCACATAGCACATAAAGCCACATCACTTTTCAGCATTTAACTGAAAACAACAGCAAATCATAGAAAACAATTCCTGCTTTTAAAGCGAAGTCAATTAATTTCAGACAATGTAATTGAGAAGCCACAGTYAGGATACGTGTCGGATCCAGCTTAGGATGTGAAAACATACTGCATCAATTTGTGCAAKCAAATTCCCTCAGGACAGTTTTCAAAGAAAAAGAATAACAAAGTTCATGCCTATTGCCCTTGAAAATTTATTGGCTGACAACACTTACAGTATGCTTACCTAGAAAATCACACTCAATACCTCTTATTTCTAAACATGTTAGGGACACATGAGTTTACTCCATCAGACACCAACCAAAGAACTCCCATACAAAATGGATCATGAGGTGATGGTCTTGAAATATTTTGGGGTTTTTTTCCCTCAWTTTTGAAGAGACTYGAATCAAGACCACCAGCTTCATTTAACTTGCTGATCAACACTGTTAACACAAGTGTTGGTGATGACATCACCTTGGCCACTAAGATAAAATGAATGGTTAAGGAACCACCTTTGGTAACAGCAATCACTTCAGCCAGTTTAGTTTTAGTGTTACATTTTTGTCTCCTACTATCAGCCTCTATCAGCTAYTTTGGACCATACAATTTAAAACAGTATGTCACACCTAAGATCTAAGCTGCAGCTGGACAGACTAAATCTAGTASCTACCACTAAGTCATGTAAAATATTACTGCTGCTTCTAAATCACCCTGAGCTGCTTAATTACAGCACCTGCCTCCAATATATCCACATGAAAWTGTAAGTGAAACTCTTTACTTGGTTTCACTCTTTGTACCAAATTGGAGCTTCATATTTAAAGACAAAAGACAGAATAAAAACCCCACCTCYTCCTTATTTCTGTGCCTGAATTTGTTACACTCCAAAACAGCCCAAAAATTTCAGTAGGAGTAAGGAGTTGTGGGCTTCCCTAATAATTTCCTAGCTACCCAAATCATCATAAATGATGGGCAGAACTTCCTGTTGTCTTTATTCTGTCYATTTCACTGAGAAACAAAGATTATTTAAACTGTCAAAATAAAAGTTGACTGTAAATACATGGAGGCATTCATTTCTCAGCAGCAGATCTGGTGAATTTATCTAATCTTAATGTGTCAAAAAGCAAAGTACTTTCAAAGCTGGAACAAGTGAATAATAAAGGCAGCCATTTTACCAGCCCTGCATTCTGGTGTGCAAAAGTGAAAAGCACACACATATTCACATCTAGTCTTCTACTCAAGCTACTTCAAAGTGAATAGTTAGAAGAGAAATTAAAGCAAATGGGGAAAAAAGCAGGAGTGCAAGGATCTTCCTTTTACACAATAAAAACAGATAAAGGGAAATATTCTCCAGTGAAGAAGAATATTGAAGCTGGTTCCAAGATATCAACCTCAGGTCTTAGAGAGGAGCACTTTGATTACAACTTTAACAATGACAAATACAGAAGAAAATGTCAACATCTGCTAATCCGTCATGTTTCTGCTGCACCAAAATAATGTCTACATTAAAAAAAAACTCTCCACTTACCAAGTGCACTTATAGCATCCTCAAAAAGATTTGATCGAGATGTATCACCTGTTGTACTGCAAGATGAAGACAAGTGCAATGGTAATTACAAAACTTTGCAACACTTCCTGTTTCTCAAAAAAAAAAAAAAAGAAAAAGAAAAAAAATAAGCAGCAGCAGCTGTAACTCTAATAGCCCCTTTTGTTTCTAAAAAACCAACAAAGCTTTCCAAAGAGCTCCCTTTTGGTCTTATAGTGAGAATAGATTTTACAAACTTACAATGCTAGCATTTTTAAAACAAGGCCAACCTTCCCCCGCTACCCCCCAGAAGTTTGGCTCTTGCCCATCTGCTCAGGGATTAGCCATCTGCTTGCTTGAATGCTTTAAAGGGTGGGAGAACAAGGTGGATTTTCAAAAGCACACAGCAGTCTCACTAACTGCTTCCCCACAGCCACCAGCTTGACCTCAATGAGGACCCAAAGAGGCTGGTGGCAAGCACTTATTAAAATCTCAGTATACTGCTTTCCCAGGAATATAAACTGCTAACATTTGCAATTACTCCATCTCAAGTTATCAAAGTTGTTAAATTACAGGATTAAAGGCTCACCTCCATGAACAGCAAGGAACACAGAGGCACAACACTAGGCAGAGGAATACCAGTTTTAATCAGCCCCAGCCAAGGCTGCCCAGATCCCAGGGCTGCAAAATTAAAGAATCAGCCCCCTGGTCTCAGGGTGACACCCAGGGTGGGTCAGCAGGACTCCTTCAAGGGCATTACAGCCCACAGGGTGGTGCAACTCACTGTGGGGTGCCAGGAAAAAGTGTTGGGGGAAGAAATCTAGAGGAAGAACCAAAGGCAGGGAAAGGACTGTGCATAAGAAAAGCATGGGTCAAGAGAGCAAAAAGAGGAGAAAAAGGTCCAGTCATACATAAAATAAAAACACTTTCCTGGCTGTGCTCTGCACCTCACCACCCATCCATCCTGTCTTTTTATTAAATCCTTTTCTAAAATACTACTTCTAAAAATTTTTCATAATATGGAGGGGTGTGTCTCTATTCTACACACACATATTTGGAATTCCAAGTGTTCACAGGGACAGGGAATTGTGAGACAGGGGGATCCAGACATCTGTGGAGCCAGCAACTGCTGAGACCACTGTGGAAGTCTGAAGGCCAAGGGCTGCAGCCAGTTCCTGGGTGAGCCCTTTGTGTTTGTTTGTGTGCATGTCTGTGCACATGCAATGGGAATCTGAGTATCAGGGCCTGGAACAGGGTGGCAGGGCTCAGGCAGTCCCCATGCCCTGGTACCAAAAACTTGGCTAACTCTTAAGAGGCCAGCTATCAAAACAGAAATTCCTATTTTTCATTTGTTTTTTGTACATATTCATTTTGCAGTAGTGGGCTCTGCTCTAAAAAGCCAGAGGGGAAGTGGATGTGGCAGATGTACCTTGCATCAGTGCTGGGATTTTCCCTGCCTGAGCTGACCTAAGCAGCCAGACATATATTTATAGGTACATTTATATTGTGTGTATATTTTGGGAATACACAGTCTTGATAACATGATAGAGTTGAGGACAAGGAGCTGCAGAAACCTCACATTTAGCAGGCTACCAGAGTTGGCAACTCCTACCAGCAAATGAAAGATCATCAGATTGATCTGAATGTTTTCAGAAGATGCCACTAAAAATCCAGCAAGGCACTTACAGAGATCTCTGTAAGATCTATGCAAGAAATAATTTGTTCCAACAAGAATGCTTCACTAGAATCTGTCAGTAGTTAAGATTTACAATAAAAAAAAAGATCAAAGACAAARCATGACGCCAGCTGGCCTGGCCTTGGGTCAATAAATCTTGCCTTAGTAATTTAGCTTCTAAAGCAAATCAGAAGCAAACAGTATTCACTGAAATCAAGGCAGGTGATAACTTTGATGTCTATGTTAAATTATTTTCTTCCTCCCTGTCAAGTGTGTACACTGAGGGTCCCTTACTGCAGTTTTATAAAACTGCAATCTGTACATGAAAAACACTATTTCAGTAGGACAGATTGATCTTTGAACCCACTGGACAAACTGAGCAGGGAAAAAAAAAAAAGAAAATAACCCCACTCATTAGTATTTTTTAACAACTAAGTTAATTTGACTGATAAATGAAACTTCATTTGCATTCAATTTCTAAGAGATACTCGTTTCTCAGAACAGCAAAATTAAATCATCAATTTGTATATTTAGTGCAAGAAATTTGTGATGAGTTTTTCAAGACATTAGGCAATTGCAAGTTTTGCTTTGTTATCATCAAATCAGTATTTGATGATAGTTAAACACAATCACTTTAAAAATACTGTCTTGTGCACCAGTATTCCCAGAAATAACACACAAATAATTAAAACCCAGAGCATGGAAAATGAAGATTTGATGCTATGCAGCACTTCAGGGGCCATTAAATTCCAGTTAACAACATTTTAATCCCATGCAGTACTTTACCAACTTAAGCAAAAAAAGGCTACAGCACACAACAGGGATGAAACCTCTAACTTCCACTTGATTTTCTCAACTGTAGAAAATTGAGGTGAAAAGTTTTCCCAGGTCTCACAATTATTTACCTGCAGATGGGTCAAAGAACATTCAGGGGAAAAAAAAAAACCCAACCTTGTAGCTTTAAGGCATTACATTATTAAGAGCAATACCACATCCTACATTTTGGAAGAAAAAGCTCTTTGCAGAAATTAAGAGACTCATACAGCAATAAGGAATTTATGGTTTGAATCTGACCAACWTTATCAAAAGCACAATCAGAGGGTTATGAGCAGGACAGGACACATTCCTCTTCAGACTTCAAGAGCTTTGTGAGCAGTAGATGCCCACTGCAGGTGAATATCCTCAGTCTGAAAAGAAACTTGCAGGATAGCAACTCTGAAATGTCTAACAGGAGCTCAAGTCTTGTGTCATTTAACTCTCCCCTCCACAGGTTTGTTCCCAAGACCACACTTCCCACAGGAGAAGGCATAAGCAAGGAGAGGTACTTCTTACAATCAGTAATATCATACTTGAGTCAGAGACTGAAATTACAGTGAAGAAGGAAGAAAAATTATATAGAATGGAGAGGGTGACTGGCCTAACACTGTAATAAAAACTTACAATCAAAACTAGAAGCAAAAGAAACAGGAACCCATTTTTGGAGGCTTATCCATACCTGTCAATGGATGATGGACTGACAGCAGCTGGTGCCTCAGGTGGTTTTTCTTCTGGCTTCTCCTCTTTCGGAGCACTCACAGGTGCTGGTTCACAAGCCACTGCATCTGGTGCTGGTGGTGGAGGGACAGGGGCTGGCACAGGGGCAGGAACAGGGATTGGTGCAGCAACTGCTGTGGGAGCTGCAGTTGTTGAGCCAACAGTGGAAGTGGCATTTGACGGCTGAGTCGCTCCAGCTGCTGCTTTGGGCTACAGGAGGACAAAAGAGTTCAGGCACAGAACAAAGATCATAAATCCACAGCTCTCTAAGTTCTGTTAAGACCATTTTTGTTTGCCATCGCTGCCTCAACATCAAGCACAACATTAAAATGTTGCAGGACATGAATCCTCTCTTGCCCTTCATTGTGTTTAAACAAGCAACTGAGAGCGTCACTGAGGTACTCACACACCTGAGCGCTCGCACTCTGAAGTGAAATTCAAAGATCTAAATATTTACAGACCACAATATTTTAAACACAAAAACAATCCTGTGGTTTGCAAAAGCACATTTTCCAGAAGAAACCAAGAGAGTGCCAAAAAACATCTGCAGAACAAGCATAAGCTTTTCTCAACACTCAGATGTGGAAAAAAGTGATTAAGACAGAAATCACATTTCTTTATAAATGGTGTTTGCTAGAACACACGTTGAGAAAAAAAATTAAACTTCACCTGCAACATGTTTCAGTTATGCAATCTTTGCATTCAGAGCACTACAATAACATCTCAAATACTTCAGCTCATGAAGTAAGCACCAAGGATACAGCAGAATGAAGGACTACCAAATTTACAGCAGAATATTTAGAGTGAATAATACTTGTATGCAATTGTGAAATAATCTTCACATCTCTAATGGAAACCTGAATTTTTCTTGGATGCAGTATTAATCCCATTATATAGAAATAGCCCCAAGGGCTGGCAAAGCTGACCCCAATCTTTGCCTTTCCAAGAGAAATAGTTGAACTTTAACAAAACTACTTATTCAAGGTGCACCACTTTCAGACATTGCCTGCTTGAAGAAGAAAACATTTACTTCCTCCTTTTGTCTGCAAGGAGAGGTAAAGCTTAAGAATGAATAGCTTCCAACATGATGGGCACAGCAAATAACATTTTAATAAGCACTCAGAGAAAAACACTGACACAGTTGGAATGCAAGGGGGGTTATTTTCTGCTGGATTCCTGAACTCTTAATGCAACAACGTCTGAGCATCAGACAAAGATAGCAGTCTGTGCCTACATGACTGGGCATGTCTTACCCACAATAGAATCAGGAAAGGGCAATCGAGCTCCAAGACTAGCAAAAAGATAAGACTGAAGAAATGCCCAAAGTACAGGTCCTTTATTATCAGAATATACTGAATTTAGCAGTTCTTCATGGAGATCTGCCTTTAGAATCATAGAATTGTTGAGGAGACCTCTAAAATGATTGAATCTAACCCAGCACAGCCACCCACACCACTAAACAGTGTCCCTAGTGGCAATTGCACAACTTCTCTGGAGCCTTCTGTTATCAACAAAATGRAGAACTGGACTCTGACATCTCATCTGCACCTGTTTTCTTGTACTGATAAATGCCCCTGCGGCAAACCACAGACTAGGAAGATGTTCATTCAGGAAGACAGCAACAACAGTTGTCTTTAACAAGCCCATCAGTTTAATTATGCTTACTATTAACAGAGACAAATAAGGGGCATCAGAATATATGTTTTCTTTGTCAGGAAGAGGAACTCTAGCTTCACAATTAATTTAATATTCCAAAACACAGACGAAGCCAGTTTGATTCAGATCGCAATGGTCTGGAATGCCTGGAAAATCAGTGGCYTGATTCCTGGAAGCAGCCTGACAAGTGGTTCAGAGAAGAAATACTTCAAACACGTGTCACAGTCATTCCCTATAAATTGCACTTGCAGGCTTTCAAAACCCACAGGTTTGTTTACTGCCAGATGTATCCTGTCTCTACTGGTTTATGCTGTTGAGTTTGACAGGAGAAAAAGCCATGAACTATGAAAAGCAACATGGCAAGGTTGGAAGAGATCCATAGAGGATTTAACCACAAACTACCTAGATTGCCTTCTTCCTTTTAATAATAAGGGAAAAAATAACAGAGAGACATGAAGGAATAAACAGTAAAATCACTCATCAGAAATTTTTTTCTTTGATACAAATATTCAGCTCAGAGCAAAAGTAAAAATCAGCCTAGGCAAACCAAGACTATGAAGCAATATTTTTTATCTATTCACACAAGTCTTTACTGTTGATCTGAATTTGCTTATGATGAAATTCCACTGGTTTTAAGAATGGATATATACAATTACTCATCACAAGAAAAAATAGAATTAAATTAATGAAACTTCCTACTCAAAAGAAACGATTACTCACTTTTGTCACCATAACCACCACAAAGTTCTTCTCATCTATCTTGTATTCTTTAAGAGCAGTTTCATCATTAAGGATTTTACCTGGGAAATTAAACAGGCAGAAATTAAGAAGCTGTTTAACAAATCAATAAATGATCTTGGGATTTCCTTATGAAAACATGTTTTATGCAGATTTATAAATAAATGTTAAACAACCCAACAAAAAGCAGTTTGGCCATTAAGCTTTGGCAGCAGAGCTACAATTTTCCTCATGTGATGTACAGAGTAGTGGATAGCTTGAGGGCGGCTGTCCTAAGCATTGCAGATGCTTTAAAGCCATTTAAAATAAAAGCATGAAATTTGGAAAGACCCACTGGAATCTGGAAAGATCCTCAACAAAGGTATATGTAATACAGAGGAAAGGCATTAACACACAAAAAGCTTAACCAAGTAATTTATGTCTGCTTACACAGTAAGGGAATTTCCCTTCTACTTATCTTCCATTTGTTCTTCAGATAAGAGCATTACCTGCAATAACAAGCGTGTGACCTTGCAACTTCAACAATTTGCAAGGCTAAAACATTAGAAAAAGCTAGAACCATTCCATAACTTGCCACCTTGACAGAAGGACGAAAAAGCCATCAGAGAAACCCAGAAACATCTGCTATACTACGACTTTTGATGTTTCGTAAGCAGAGCTGGTACTGTGACAAAATAGTTTGCATCACTTCTACAAGAACTTAGGAACACAGTAAACCACATACTTTTTGTCTTTTCTTAGAATAAGCTGACTTAGAGGTAGCATCACAAATCAGAAAAGCAAGTCTGTATTTCAGTGAGTTTTACAGCACTGATTTCTACTACAGAATTTTTAAGGAATATTTTACAATTTAAACTGATTTTCTGAAGATGTGCCTCAGACTACTTCCATTTCATAACCTCTTCAGTGGACTGCAACCAGGACACATCCTTATCCTGATGATTGCAAGGAAATCAAGCAATATATGCACTTTATGGCACTCACAACACAAAGGACTGGTTCCACCAGTCTTGCAGGTCAAACATTCAAGGAAGTATTACATGTAGTGCAGTAATAGCAATACCTATAGCATCTGACTCAGAACCTACAAGGGTTTACACACAATTTTTATAGGCACTTCAGGGAAGGCTTTAATGAATGTGTTTGCAATATAATATATATACTTTATGAAAGTATACATACAGACATCCTGTCTTCTCAGAACCCACCACTCTCAGGGTTTCTAGAGCTCACCCTAATTCAGATGTCAACACAATGGACAATCAGAGACTCTCTAATCAAAGTCAGCTGGGRGTATCACTTTGCTTTACCAAACTATGAAAATTCTACAGTTCATTCTAATAAAAGTAAAAATGTCATAAATATACCCTCATATCTCTTGTCCAAGAAAAAGAAAAAAAAAAAGAGACTCTGTCTTTGTACAATAGTATATTCTCAATCTTATTTCCTATATTTTCTACTGCTTGTGAGGATTATTCAATATTGCAGATACATTCTGACTTCACAAAACACTTGAGTCATGTCACAGAATCTTATGCAATCTTTAATTTTTGCAATCACAGTAATACAATATTAAGAGTGCCATGCAGTTACACACATTGCACAAAACCTTCTGCCCGGTTCACATTTCTTGGTTTTGCATAAGACTTCCACTTTCATGTTCTTGACATGCACTCCCCCCAGTGAAGTACCAGGGACATAAAACTTGCTATGAGATGTAGTCCAGAGGAGCTGTACAAACACAGAGGCTCACAACTTCTCTCCCATCAGCATCTCTCTACTGTTAACAGTGGCTTTGGCTTATCACAAGTGAAAGAGACAATACTTGTTACAAAGCAGTACATGACAAAAGTGAAAAGTCCACCAAACTTTCTTTCAAACCCAGTTCTAGAGGGAAAAAAAACACTAGAGGGAGTACTGGAATAGCACCAAAGTTCTGAGATGATATGAAAACAAAAAAATGGATTTCTGTATTAGCATCAGAATGTACAAGGCAAATAAAATAAAGCTCAAATAAAGTTAATTTCACGTTTTTAACTGACATTAGCCTGCCTTTTGCTAGTACATAATGCACATTTCTAGTGACAGAGCTTAAAAGTATTGAAAGCACCTTTGTACAGCAAGGATTTGGTGGTGGGTTTGTTTTGTCAATCCAAAAGAAATAATCTAGCTCTTAATTCTCTGTAGTATATACAGCAGTGCTTCAGCTATACACAGCATAAATTGAAAAAGAAAAGAATTAAGCCAGAACAGCAGCTTTGACCTGCTTAAATCCTGAATTCTTGTAAAAAAAAAAAGCTATTTCCTCTTCACCCAGCATACCCCTAAGACATCATGTCACAAGAGAAAAGATGACAGACACACATGTATTAAAACCTAAAAATTCTAATTCAAAATTAAGAGTTCCATTTGACATTGAGTTAATTTTTGTGTTTGTGAGGGTTTTTATCCCATCTGTACTTCAGTTCTTAGAACTCTTAGAAGACTTAACATTCACATCCAAGTCAAACAACAACATAAAATAAAGCATGTTCAGATAAGTTATCTTCAGAATATCATTACCTGCATAAATTAGTTTTTGGCCAGCTACTGGAAAGGCATCTTTCCCCCTTTCTGATTCAATCTTCTCTTTCAGTGCCTTCACCTAAAGGACAAAAACAGTCTTAATGAAAACAAAGCTCACAGTACAAACCTAATTAAGTATACTTCAAGTTTTAAATACTGAAGAGTAGTTTCAATCATGCCTTGATTATGTCAAGTTTATCAGCCTTCAGAATATGTCACTGTAACCATTTTGCAGAGCAACACGCCCCTTTCCCAAATAGTCTCCTGTGCAGCATCAAATCAGGTAATTAATTCTTCCACAAGAAGTTATTTGTATGAGTGTACAACACAGTGAAAAAGTAAATTAAGAATTTGGGGAGCAAAAATGTTTTCATCTCTTGACCCATTTGCCCTGTTCTTTCCCTGAATGCAAGGGTGCAGCTGCTATAAACAGAGAGGAAGGTTTTCATCATCATAACCACATTTCAGGGAATGCCTGGTTTGGTTTTTTTTTTTTTTTGGCAAGATCACCATGACATCCAACCTTGAAGTCACCATATGCAAAGACTTGTGCAAAATGTTCAGACGTTTATCTTACATAAATTGTTTTCAACTCCTCCCTCTCCACCACAATTTCTGGAGCTTCACACAGCAATTCTAAGCCTATACATTTACTTGCTTGCACTGATGCATCACCCACACTTTCACAGCACCAATAGCTCAAGTGGCACTGCTAGTTGCTGTCATGTATGAGAATGCTCTGAGTTCTCCAGGAAAACTCTGCAATGCTACCCTGAGGAGGTAAAGCAAGCTCCTGTAAAAGCATTCCTGCACTGACACATCTGCAGTCATGTTTTAAGACAAACTGCCTGCACACACTCAATTCTTCTTGCTTTTTTGCAGACACTCCCAGTATAAACAAAACCAAGACAACCAATCTGCTATGAGCTTATTACTATAAGCTAACACCACCTTCTAGAGGTTGAGGGTTTTTTTTTTCCTGAATATTCAAAAAATCTATTTCATAAAGCTCTGCAAGGATACAGAATGCAACATATTGCTTCCCTCTAGGGAACTAAACAAAAATAGGGAGCCAGCTCTTTTTCCCCAGCAGATGAAGAAAGGATGCTTTTGGTATTTTGTACCATACATGCCATCCCATCACCTGCCAAATGCTTTGGAATTAGTCTCCAACCAGGCAGTTGCTCTCCCACAGCAAAACTAAGAGCAGCTCACTGCCACCCATAAGTCCTGAGGATAATCAAATTTGACAGTAGCTTGCTGAAATCATCATCATTCTCACGCTTTTACTTTACAACAATCTGTCCTATCCTTGGATTTACATTTATTTTTAAAGCATATTTTCTTGAAAATTAAAAATATGAACTGGTTAATTCCTCCCCAGTTTTAAGGATGGAAGTGACTCATGTTGCTACTGAACAATCTCCTTCACCACAGATAAGCCATCAAGGATTTCTTTCCTAAACTTTAATAATGTCTAATACTTCACACAACTTCTGTTAAAAGTCTTGCACGCACTAGGGCAAATCCCTTGAACTATGTTAAAAGCATGTTGTGTTTGCAAATGTCTACTTTTTAACACTCTCCTTATGTATTCTTAAGCCCTTGTACCAATCACTCAAAGATAATGATTGCAGACTTCTTTTATACCCAGGTACCACGTTTGTCAGAGATTTGTAAGAAATATTGCAATGTGACTAACGTGCATAATCTATTTTCAGGGAGAAAATTAAAGTTTGTTTCATGTCCACTGCATAAATCAAGGGACTGGCCTCAAATGTCTAGTTAGTCTCCCTTATTTTCTATTGTTTTATTCCAGACAAACATTCCTTTTCCCACAAGGAACAAAACCAAGATGTGTTCTTTCAAACATAAATGTTTGAAGAGCTAACAGTCCAGGTCAGGACACACTGAACACCCATGTTGATTTACTGCACAATAATTGGATCCATGAGAAGGAGTTAAGGTATTTACTGTAGGAGGATCCAACAATTCATTTGCCTTTGCTGACCACCTGTGTGTAGCATTTCCCCTTGTTATTACTATGCTGTGATTGATGTACTGCAAGCGACCTGAGGCACTGCCGTCTTCCAAAATCTCCCAAAATAAGTCTGCAAACCCCCTTGCATATGCCTGCAACAAACAGGACCATGCTTTCATCCCTTTGGTAGGTGGCATTCATCTCCAGACATAGGCAAACTTCATTTACACCATGGAGCCAAGGGAAATGAGAAAAAAAAAATTTTCCGCGAATCTGTTCCAGTGTTTCACCATCCAGACTGTACAAAATCCCTTCCTTACATCTACTCTTAACAGGCCTGTTAAGAAGTCTGTCCCCATCTTTCTTATAAAGAGTCTTCTATTTGGCACTGGAAGGTTCTCCAAGATCTCCCCAGAGCCTTCTCTTCTCCAGCCTGAACAAGCTCAGCTCTCTCATCTGTCTCCATAGGAGAGGCGCTCCACCCTCTGGACATCTTCAGGCCTCCTCTGGACCAGCTCCAAAAGTTCCACATCCTTCACGTGCTGAGCACCACCAAGAGCACACAGCCCCATGTCCCACAGGATTACACCTAGGAAAACTAACTCAGCAGCCACAGGCAGTTTCAGCCCTGCTGGACATTCAGCAGGTGGCTGTGCTTCAGCTGTACAGGCCCCTTCCACAATCTAAAAACCCTCTCTGCGTACTAATAGTGACATAATTTTTATTATTGTGGTGGTCTAGGTCAGGACAGACTGAAGAC
Organism: Cardinalis cardinalis; assembly: GCA_014549065.1. Taxonomy (NCBI): domain Eukaryota; kingdom Metazoa; phylum Chordata; class Aves; order Passeriformes; family Cardinalidae; genus Cardinalis; species Cardinalis cardinalis. The sequence goes on from JACDOX010000019.1 coordinate 7,869,063, forward strand.
ATGCACTAATTACTATGCAGTAACTGGATCCACATGAAGCAGTTTGGTATTACTGCCTCAGTGAAATGGTTATCAATGCAAATAACACCATGAGGTTACAGAACCATGGTGGTTCTGAACATAAAAACCAACTACAGGTTTTCTCCTAGAGAACAGAGACAATCTTTGGCTAAAGCTTGCCAATACAGGGGCCACTATTAACTYCTTAATTCTTGAAAAGACTGGAAATCTGAGGAGAAAAGGCCATTACACTTTTCAGTGCTGGTCTTTATTCTCTGCCTGTATTCTTGCCACATACATCAATCAGTTTAAGAACGGATTAGATCCTAAATTGGAACACAAATTACTTCAGTTCTCCAGCTGACAGCTTACAAAAATCTAAAAGAAATTTAAGCTTAACATAACTGAGCCAATTTACAGTATTTTGCTGTCTATGCCCAGGGACACTGCCATTTGCAAAGGGGAAGATAATTTACATGGGTCTCCCATTTGAATGGACATTGACTCTAGTGTGAACCTCTGCCATCCAAAGATACTCAATATCTTATGGTGACTGACAGCAATCCACCATGGGCTCCTAATCACAAATTTAAAATTCTGTCCTGTCATTCAAGTTGCTCCTTTAAAACTGAAAATACATCAAATAGTCGAGTAATTTCAAGATTACATTCAAAAACATTTCAGAGCATTGCTTAACTGCTTTATAAAGAACAGTGATTTAGATAAGGGAATCTGTCCTGTCTCAAATGAATACAATGAACTGATTGGATCACCTCTATTCAAAGGAACAAACAAAAGGACTTAAACCAACTCTTAACTGCTAGAGCTTGAACCTGCAAGAAAATGCAGTCAGCTGCAGACTTCATCATTCCCCTGTTAGGGACAGAAGTTCAAGAAAACATTCAGGCTAAAATAAAAATTGCTTGCCTATTCTTCTGGGTTTCATCACTGCCTAGCCTAGGAGGCCAGAAACACATCATTTGCAGAGGGTACAATACTAATTTCTCAGGAAAAAAAAAGGAATAGATAAGATCAGATACATCAATTTTAGCAGTAACACTTCAGTGGCATAGAATTTCCTCTTGTAGTTTCTAACTGGAGAATGAAGGCATAGTGAGAAATAGCTGTGCCATTAATTCTGCTAAGAGAGGAAAATGCAAAACGGTGCAACAACCTGTATGTCAGACAGTAGTATGATCCACTTAAATTCAGATTTAAACCATAGATGTTCCATTTTCAAGGAGGAATTAAAAAAATAAAGAGAGAGAGAAGCCCTCTCAATGCTTTTCAGAAAAGACAACTGCATCTTCGAGCTGCTGGTGCAGTGAAAGGCTGAAAAAAGCAACATCCTAAACTTTGCCTCTAGCAAATTAGGTTGCTGAGAACCTAACTCCAGCACCACCATTGGTTATTAAGTGAAAATTAATTTTGGGAAAGGACACCCAGCACATTGATCCATCAAACTGAGAAACCACTCATAGATTATGATTTATTTTACTCATAAATACAAATCCATAAACCAAACCTCCAGGCTTCCTAGCTTTATTCAACCTGATTAGGGTTCAAAATGTATTTCAGACCTCACCAAATCCCATTTTCCCTCTACCCTTATAAAATTTCACAGCACAATAAACAGAGCCTGTACTTTATGGCAATAACTTTAAGAATGAGCATCAACTCATCTACAAACACTTTACCCCAATGATTCAGAAACAGCACACTTACAAGCCAAGATGACTTTCTTCTGTCCCCTATGAACTCAGACGTGAAACTCTCCCTACTACTCAGAAACTGAACGCAATGTCGAGAAAATATTATGCCATGCAATCTGTTTATTACAGAGCTAGAGCTGACTGACTGAAAAACCGAGGCCTTCCAAAGAAATACCAGTCATCAACTGCATCCCAGACAGGCATCTAAAAATGGGTTTCATGAAATCACCAGTGCTGAGTTTCCCAGTTGTTCCTCRCAGTCACTTTTTGCCAGCTAAGCAAGCAGGGCACGCTGGGTTCCATCCAGGCAAGCAGCTCCCATTGATCACACACCCTCCCCCTTTCCCTCTCACACGCCAATTTTCATTTCTCCCTCCTCATATAAATGATAACACAGAAGAAGCAAGAATCATCAGTTTACTCAGAGACTCATTTCATAAATCCTAATGAAAAGGTGAACAGTGTACTTTCATCGGTTTTAATGTATAATTACACAGGCAAGACAAATTGCTGAGTTTCTTGAGATGCTGGGAGAAACCGAACACAAAGCTGGAAAGGATCTCTTCTGACATCAACCACAAACTCATCTTCCACACCATGATGTCCATCAGCAATCTGATGCACCCACAGACAAGGATGTTTGCTACCTCTACCACGAGGCGGCTACAAAGTTTACTCTGATATTGGAAGTCTTTTCCTAGATTCTACCTCAAGTTAATTCACAGACTATTAACACTGATTTGTTCTTGTGCTGGTGTTATCATTCAAGCATGAGTAGCCTTCCCACACCTACTGGTGCTTGCCAGTGTAAAACATTTACATAATTTCACCAAAACTTGTGAGCTAAGCCAARCAGGTCTCTTTAGTTTCCTTTCATGTCAGAGTCACAGTTTCCCACAGGCTCCAGGCACCTCTTTCCAAAGGTAGAAATTCACTGCCCTTGGAAACAGCTTGAAGCAGAACAGCATCACTACTCTCCCTGGATGTTTCAGGATCTTCAGGGCTCCACCTTTTAATGAATCCAATTCCAATTAATTCAGGCTGCTCGTTTGAGAGCTGTTTACCAAAGTCTGACCCTCAATTAGGCAGACAGGTACTAATATTAAACCTTGTGGTTTTCGGTGACATCATGCTTCTGTTGATTTGCACTCAAATTCCTACCAAAGGAATTAAAGGACTCTGAAGAGATGGATCCCAAGACCAACTCTGAAAGACCCTCACTACCAACCTAACCCTGCTGAACTGCTTCTCTTGGAAAATAAATGCTGCACAGAGGGGATTTTTTAAAAACCTACATTATAATTCTGTACCACTCTTCATCTCCTTCTGTAGTAAGCTAACGCGTTTCTCCCAGACTTTGAGAAAAGTCATAGTTAGACAAGGACAAAAGATTTTACTCCAAACGGCTTTGCTCTTTTCCTCCTCCCTGTGGGAGGGCATCATAGTCCGAAAATTTGTTTAGAATTTAGGCTTCATATTCCTGAGTTTTCTCCTCCTACTGCACTTGCAAATGTATTTACCACATGTTATACTGCTACATAGATACTGCTCAAAGTCAGGCGAGGACAATGCAGCTGTATCAGACAATAAACCTGCTAATGAAGCAACAAAATGACCAGTGCAACAGGTTTTACTACCCTTAATCAAACTCCATGATCAGCAACTGATTAATGACAAATTCTGTGCCTACTACTGAAAACACACAGGGGATAAGAAATGACTAAGCTCATAAGTCAATGCTTTACAGTACTTTTACTAGTAAGAATCTATTTGGTCCCAGCTACTTCTTTCTACAAATCATAAAAACAGGTTTTACTGGCATAGAACTCCATTTACAGTGTTCTCTTATATTTTCTTTCTAAACAGGACAGTCATATTTAGTCAGAAGGCAATAATAATGGTGGTTATATGAACAGATCACTGCCCTACTTCAGGCCTCAAAGGCATAACAGATACAGTAATTGGGAAGAACCACAGGAGAGGAAGAGCCTTGTGAATCCAGTCAGGCTTAGGAGCTTAGTAAGTGCCTGGGGAAAAAAAAAAAAAACAAAACAGTTGTACTCAAATAAACAAGGCATCTAGAATTACTCCAGCATTTAAAAACAGACAGGATAAAGCATTCATAAGCTCCTTTATTTACTTGCTGTATTTACTGCTGCTGAAGTTTGCATACAAAAAAAAGAAGCAGCATCCTCTGAAGAAAAATAATCTGGAATTGTCAAGGTAAAAGTCCAAATTTAGCCCTGACATTTACTTTCCGTGCGATTACCTCTATCTTTCTAATTTCCTCTACAAAATTGAGCTCATCTACACACAAGTGAAATTTATAAGTCTAGTAATCGTTATGCACTGACCAGAGATCAAGAGAAATAATTTCTGATCTCAAAGCTGGCCTCCAGGCCTCCACACACTTCTGCCCTGCATTTCAAAATTGATGTATGCCCTGCCTGAAAGAGGAGACACCGGGGCCAGTTCTCTGATGCAAAAAGGTGACTAAAAGCAGCTTTGTACTAACAGAGGAACACAAATGCCAACCTAAAGCAGAGCGTTCAGCCATCTGCAGCTTGAAGAAAAGTAGCAAGACGGACAGTCCTGCCTCGGAAGCCACAAAGGCTTGTTCTGGAAGAAAGCTTACATTCTGAGTGGTGACTCTTGCATGGTCTTGCTGATCGGCACAAAAAATCCTCCTGTAGATTTGGGCAGACAATTTTTACAGTAGGCATATTCCCCACAAAGTGATTCACAAGTTTAAAAGTGACACAGTTGTTTGAGTATGAAGAAAACTGACAAGCCATTCCGATCAACACTTAAAAAACCCTTTTCCAACACTGCATGCCTCTGACACAAAAACACAGGGAAAGACAAGGAGAGGGGGAACCAGAGTCGGTGTGCAGACAACACTCTGTGTGCTCACAGCCACGGCAAGCCCTTCCCTCTCCTTTTCCCATCCCTTTGGTGCTCCCTGCAGGGCAGCACGAAGAGGACAGCCATCCTCACAGCCTCTAGGTAAGGCATGCTGCACATCACCATGTCCTGTGAAATAAAGAGAGAAATGTTTCACTGAGCCCACTCCACCCACGGGAACCTTGACCAAAGACACACACCTTGGTGGGAGAAAATATTGCCGGCCGTACCCCTCAGGGCTTCAAATTTACACTCCCCCCACCTCACACCCACAGATAACCTTTTCTGTGTTTCAGGAACTCAAAGAAAATGTTTTTGAAAGGTTTGTCAGTAAATACAGACATTCACACACAAGGGCAGCAATGGGACTCCAGCCAGCAGCAGGATCATCTGCTCATATTAATTATTTTTAATTAAGATGTACTCTCCTTTTTCACCAACTTTCAAAGGGAACACCTTCCAGCCTGTTGGTATCCGTATCAAGGACAGATACCCTTGCTTTCCAGTCATAACTGCAAAATAGACCTTAAATATATGCATAGAACCATCTTCAAGTGTGTACAATCTCTATATTTAACTTCTCAGTGTACTGGCCACCTTGGGAAGTTTAGATTTTGAGAAACACAGCACATAATACTGCCAAATTATTAAAAGTATAAAGCGAACTTTTCTCTGCTGACAGCTAAACTGGGTAAGAACATTCTCAATAAAATAATTGAAAAATTATGGACAGAGCCACAGCATTTTAAAAATGAGCAACACATAAACACATGCTCCAATATGAATAAAAGAATTTTAATTGTATTAAGTAATTTATGCTATCTTATCCTTTCCCTTATTAATTTATTTTAAATGTGTCATCCTGCCCAAAGTTCTTTGGAAATTTTATTTAAAACACTCACTAGAATTTCAGAAAAATATTCCTGAACTTGTGAAAGCCTAGCCTTCTTCAGCCAAGAATCAGAACAACCTCCTTGCTTGAAAATCCTAACTCTATGCAGGAAAAAGAAAAGGACTATCCGCCAAAGAAGAGCAGTAGCAAAAAGCCCCTAGAGAGTTAATTAAACAATCATAAATTGCAACAGACCAAAATTCCAAAATGCTACAGTCTGTGAAGAAAATATGTAAACAATGGGGGGGAAAAAATGGAGCTACTTTTATCGTAGTGGTCTCTGAAGTTACAATTTTGCAGAGTCATGTATCAAACCACAAGCAGCAAGTATAAGCCCTTCAGATTCACACCTCCTCTGCCTGAGCCAGCACACACACACACAATAAYAAAATCCTTAAGAGAGGCAAGAACAACAAAACAATCCTCCAGAAGAGGAGAAAGATACCTACTGTACAACCCAAAGAGTAATTTAAAAAGCAATACCAAGACCTGAACATCTTTAACCTAGAAGGGTACCTCTGGATTTTGAACTGTCCTCTAACCCTAAAATGATAAGACTCCCAGGAAAATACAAAAACAATCCCTTTACCCACAACTGCTGTAGGATTAACTGAACCACATGTAGGAGGGAAGATTTTAGGGGTAGGCTCACACTCATTCACAAGCTACAAGCCCAGGAGTCAGCTTTCACCATCTCACTCAGCAGCAGCCCCTGATTTTTTTTCCAGAACTGCTACAAAGTTAATTCTTCTGACACAGTAACGTTAGCATCCCGAAACCTCCACAAAAAGCACACACACACACACTAAGGACACGCCAGAACAGGGCAGAAGCTCGGACTTCCACAGCCGAGCGTTCTGCTGACACGGTGTTAAACAAGCTGGCTTTGCCTGGGTGTTCAAGTGCTGCGGTGGAGCAGCGAAATGTGAAAGCCCATATTATGTGACACACAGGCTGCAGCCAAAAGACTGCTGACATCCTGAATATTCCTTGCACTTCTCTGCGTTCTGACAATCAGGTTTTCAGGTTAACAGCGCAGGGGGGGGAGCTGAAAACAAAACAGGACAGACTTAACTTTTGCCTGGTGTTTCGCTTTCCAAGTTAAGAATGTTTGGTGGAGATTTTTAAAACCCYGCTTCGTGTCTACACAGTGATAACTACAAGAGAAGTGCCACGTTTAAAAGCCTACAGTGTCACCTCAGACAAGAGATGTGGCCACTCAGGTCCGCACCAGAGTCAGACAGCGCTCATTATTTGCTCCTGACACAATGTTTAACRTGTTTACTTTCTCACAGAGAGCCAACAAAAAGAAGCAGCAGCTTGTGGAGATGGATACATGCTTTCATTTACCCCGGTTAAATCTAAATGCTCAAGCCCTTGGAACGCCAGAATGGCCACAATGGGTAAATCCGTTCCTGTGCAGGAGCTTGATGGACCCATTATAAAACTTAAGGAAAAAACAGCCAGGTTTGCCAAAATTCAATTTGACAACAGGCCTTCCCCAATAACAAAGCCTGAGGCTAAATATTTTCATGTTCTTTAGTCAGTCAGGGYACCTGAGAGTATCTTTTTCAAGCAAGATAATAGCTTCAAGTAGAGCTTTCACTCACTCAAAATACTCAGTTGGCCAATGTTTTAAASCACAACCAAACCAAAACTAGTCACACTAAAGAAGGCAAGTTTAAAATTCAACTGTGTGATTTAAYAKGGAAGAAAAAAAAAAGACCACTTGCTTGTGCACAGAGCTAATTAGCAAGACTAATTAGTTATTGGGAAGTATGTTGCCTCAAATTATTGCTGGAGGTTGGTTTAAATATTCCTATCAACAACAGCTCTCAGTTACAAGCACTAAATCTTTCTGCCTTGCACAGTAACATCAAGTCTCTCCASATTAACTGGGTACTGAGAGAAAGGGGAGAAATTGCTAGGAACACAAAAGCAATTTTACAGAACCAGAACCCAGCTCTGGAGCAACAGGTTTCCCGCGCCTATCGCAACTACACGATTTTTGGCCTTGTCACAGCACAGGGCAGAAATCCAAGTAAACAAGCCTACCTCTGAGAAACACACACATGGTCCAAAGACTAAACGTAAYGTTTCCCAAACTCCACGAAACACGTTTCAAGGTCTCAGGAAATTAACCTAAGGAACCAGCGCGCTTTCAGCTAAAATCCGTGTGTTCCAAAAGAATCTTCAAAGCACACGCTTGTGAGGCACTWGCTCAACATGGTGTATTTCAAAGTGTTTTCTGATTTTAAGACTCAGTTTGTAACTGAAGGCTCAAAGCTGAGCTTCCCTTTACTAAGTTCTATGATTTTTAGTACTTCCRACAGTAATTTCTTAGCAATTTTCTAAAGAGTGTGCCACGGAAATTTAAAAACATTTTTCACCTCTACAGCTAACAGTAAGATCAAGTCTTTATCCTGTCCTTTTTAAAACAAAGTTCCCCTCAAATTCTACCAGATTTCCCCTGTTTTACCACCCATTCCTGGCCAAATCCTGAAATTATGCTCATGAGGAACATTTTTATTTTGAGCTACTGTAGCAGCTACATTTATAAACAGAGGGTGCAGTCTCATTTTCCCACAATCCAACTTCCAGTCATTGCATTCTGCTGTCTCATAAACTGGTGAGGGCTTTGACTGGCAACATTCCTTCAGTCCTCTCCTTGAATTTACTTCCCAGGACCTCACTGAATGCAGAGAGCAAGAGAGGGG
>JACDOX010000019.1:7878721-7915184 GCA_014549065.1 Cardinalis cardinalis
GGGGGAGGGAAATGGCGGGGGCGGGGAGGGAGCCCGGGAATGGCCGCACCGTCTCCTCGGGGTCGATGTCGATGCGGAAGGTTTGCTGCTGCAGCGTCTTCAGCGTGATCTGCATGGCGGCGGGTACGTGCCGCGCTCCGGCCGCCCTCGTCCCTTCCCCGGGAAGAGGTGGCGGGGAAGAGGCCGGGAAAGGGAGGAGGAGGAGGGAGGCGGCGCCGGGCTCGGCGGGAGGGCGGGACGCGCATGCGCCGCCTCAGGCGCCCGGCACGGCGCAGGCGCGGGCGCGCCTGAGGGCGGGGAGAGCGGGAGGAGGGGCGCGGGCAGAGACGCAGAAATACGAAAATATATATTTATATATATGGGGAGGGAGAAGGAACGGAGCGATTGCGGGCGAAAAAGGTCTGCGAGTCCGGCTTGTGAGCGGACAGCAGCGTGTCAGCCCGGCCGTGGCACTGAGTGACGCGTCCAGTCGTTGCCTGAGCACCTCCGGGGCAGTGACTCTGCAGTCTCTCTGGGCATCCCGTTCCAATGCCCAGTCACGCTTTCTGTGAAGAAATTTTTCCTCATATCCAGCTGAATCTCCCCTTGTCCGGCCAGGGGGAGATACTCCATCACCTCCCCTGGACAGCCTGTTCTAAAGCTTTTCACCATTTCTGTGGAAAAATTCTTCCTAATACCCAAATTAACCCCCCTCTGCCCCAGCCTGAGGCCGTTCCCTCTGTTCCTGTCCCTGTGCCCTGGAGCACAGCCCGACCCCCCCGGCTGTGCCCTCCTGGCAGGAGCTGTGCAGAGCCACAAGGGCCCCTGAGCCTCCTTTGCTCCAGGCTGAGCCCCTGCCCAGCTCCCTCGGCCTCTCCTGGGGCTCCGTTCCCTTCCCGGCTCCGTTCCCTGCCCTGGCCACGCTGCGGCCTCTCAATATCCTTCTGGAGATGAGTGGCACAGGACACACCATTTGTAAGTTGTTACACAAGTTTATTGATACACACTTGTGGGTTTATAGCGCCTCAGTTCTGCCGGTGATGGTTTCATGGAATATTAAAGACCATCTAATCCCAACCCCTCTGCCATGGGCAGGGACACCTCCCACTAAACCAGATCACTCAAGGTTGCTTTATCCAACCTGTCCTTGAACACCACCAGGTGTTGGGGCATCCACAGCTTCCCCAGGCAACCTGTTCCAGTGTCTCACCATCCTCACAGTAAAGAATTTCTTCCCTATCTCCAGCCTAAATTGGGGATAAATAGGGGTGATTCCCCTAAAAAGGGGAGATTCTCTAAATCTTCCCCCTTTCAGTTTGTACCTATCCCTCCTTGTCCTAACATTACATTTCCCAACAAAGTCTCCTTCTCTGGCTTCCCTGCAGGCTCCTTCAGATACTGGAAACTTCTCCAGGATGAACAGCCCCAACTTTCTCAACCTGACTTCACAGGGAAGGTGCTCTTGATGAACTTGGTGGCCTCCTCTGGACTTGCTCCAGCAGTTCCAYRTCCTTCTAACACTGAGGACCAAGAGCTGGATGCAGCGCTGCAGGTGAGGGTCTCACAGGATGAGGAGAAAGGCAGAATTGGCTCCCTTGACCTGCTGCCCACACTGCTTTGGGTGCAGCCCAGGATTCATTTGGCTTTCTGGGCTGTGAGTGCACGCTGCTGGCTCATGGTGAGTTTGGTAGTTTGCAGTTCAGTGTTTGAGTAGTTGATGCGTGCCTTTGATGGGTTATTAACCTGTGTTTGCCCTGGTGCTCCTTAGGTAATACAGGAGGAGAGCTGCCACAAATAAACTTTAGAGTTGAGGCAGCTGTGTTGGTAAAAGAGACCCTTTCCCCTGCACCTTGTAACTTCTTCCATCTGCAGGTGTGGGATCTCCCAGGGCATTTTCTTTTTATACAGGCTGTGTTTCTGCAGAAGGGGATACTTATGTCAGGCTGACTTCATGGCAGTTAAACTCCAAATTTCCTAGCATTGTGTAATGGCCAGAGAATTTCTAGCCTGCCACATTGTCAGCTTGATGTTTGTAATAAGAACCATCTCCTAACTCGTTTTTTTTGGTTTTTTTTACAGTAGGCTTGGCTTCCTCGCCGTTTCCTCCCAGCAGCACGGCCAGCAGACAGCTTTGCCAGGCAGAGGGAAAGAGGGAGACCCCTTTCCCTGCAGGAATGAGGGAATGGGGACGTGCTACACGTACGCACAGGGCTGGAGGTGCTGCTTCTGCCAGCTCGTGCTCTGACACACAGACAGCCAGAGCCTCCTGCAGCTTTCGCAACTAAAAAGAAACCGCTGACTGTTGCTAGTAGGAATCCAGCATTCTTGACAGCACAGAGTGACTTGCTTGCTCTGTGTGGAGAGCCATTAAAAAAAAAAAAAAAAAAAAGAGAGAGAGAGAGAGAAAAAAATTCACTTGCTATTTTTTGCTTAGGTGGTTGCAACTTAAAATATGCTGCTTGTTCACTTTCACTGCTGCCTGATACCTAAGTCTATACTTTGAAGATTAAAGGGATTTTTTTGGTTTTTAAACTTTTCATTCAGCAGTCCAGATATGTAAGTGCTGAGCTTCACAAGCAAACTAAAGGATCTCATGCTGAGGGGTTGTGTCAGTTTCACTACTCTTTTCTGCTCACATTGTGTTAAACTACTCATTCTGACTTCTGTGTTTGCTGGTTAGTGTGTGAAGCAGTTCTGCCCAGGGCTGAGGGTTCATTTGCACAGTGGCTGTTTTGCTCTGCTTGTAAAAGCCCCAGAATAATTGGGAAACAACTCCCAAGGCTAAGGATGAAGGGTTTTTTCCTGGCTATTTATTTGAATTTTGAAATAGAATGAGGGAAAAAAAAAAAGAAACCATGATTTTTTTTTTCCTCTGAGTGGTTCAAGAACTTATGACAACTCACTATATGGGGAATATAATAAATAAACAGATGCTTGGTATTTCCTCTAGCTCAGCCCATTCAGCTCCATAAAATCTGGCAGGGCTTGGCTCTCCAGTTCTTTCTTGAAGTTGCAGAATTGAGGGTTGGAATTTCTTCCCCAGAGCACTCTCATCATTTAGTTTCATAGTGCTTCTCCTTGACAGCCAGTGCTTGGTGATTTTTTTTTTTTTTTCATTCTGTGTCTGAAGTATTTTGGGTAATTGCCCTGTGTGCAGACTGAAGCATCACAGTTAGCTAACTTCATTTACAACAGTTTATATGCTGACTCAGTCAGCATACAAACCTCTCCTGTGCAAAGAGAAAAAACACTTGGATTGATTTGAGAGAGATGTGAAATGAAGCCAAAGCCTTAGAAAGATGTTTTGGTGGCAAACGCATACGATGATTACTTTTGGATTCTTGCTTCCAAGTAACTTGTTTTCCCTGGTACACTTGCTCCAGCTGTGTGCTGCCGTGGCTTTGCCCCTCTCAGCTCTTTTTGGTTGTCCACGATTTCCCAGGAACTGCTCTCTGTTCACACTCCTGGGTTCAAGGGCCCTGATTGTTACAGAACCTGTTGTCACAGTATCAGTGTGCACACTGTGTCACCTCAGGTTATGTGCRGGTCGCCTCTCCAGCCACAAAAGAAGTCCCTGTTGCGTGATACTCAGGTTTGTCTGCTTATCTTGGGAAGAGTTTCTGTGGTTTTCATCGCACACACTGAGGCAAAGACTCGAGTCCATGCCCTTGGTAAGTCAATTCAACCTCTGCACTAACATGCAATAAGTACACGCACCCTCCTTGTTACCTGGGTCATCCCACTGTCTTAGAAATCCGTGTGCAATTCAGGCTGCCTTATCATTGCCATAATTTTTACAAGTCCTACCCAAATTCTAGGACTGATGGCAGATAAAGGATGTGAAGGTGAATCTCACCCCAAAGAACTATTTAGGGAAGCAAGGGGTGAAATGGTGCTTGCAAGAAAGCAGCACATTCTGTTTCAGACCTTTTGAGGTGGGTGCAGGCTTTTCAAAAACAAGAGAGCACTGACAGAAATGGCCTGAACAAGGCCCTGAAGGTGTAGAAATCAACTTTTTTAGTCTGTGTTGAAATGGGAGGAGGCATGCAGAGGGCAGTACTCCAGGCAGATGCTTGTCAGTCTGGATAACAGAGGTGATGGAAGGGAGAGGCAGGCTTTTGAGCTGCTGGTAGGGGTTAGGAAGAGTTGTTACACACGTAGCAGAGCCCCAGAAGGGCAGCACAGCCTGGAGGGGCTTGGGATCAAATAGAGCACATGCTGGGAATGGAGAGGTGAGGGAAGTTAACACCATCACTGACAGGCAGTAACATGACCTTACCCTTAATGAAAGGCAGCGTTTCACACTTATTTCACAATAAGTGACCTATCCCTGAAAAATGCTTCAAAAGCAGTCTTTTCCCACTGATTGTGGATGTGAAATAGAAATGAATTAATGGGAGGTATCCTAGGCTGCAGTGTTTATTTGTCATTAGGGTGAGATTTTCCATTGAGTTGACTTCTCCATGCAGTTCTCCCACTGGCTTTCCCTGTGTCACAAATTAATTGAGAACACCAGTGCACCATTTGTGAAGGCTGAACCAACTGCAGGCACGTCTCTGGAGCAGGTGAACCTCTACTTAGATTCCAGTTTGCAGTAACTCATTAATTCACCCTTAGTCTTATTCCACAGGCACTCTGGAGCTTTATCTTTCTCCTGTTGGCAGCACTGTTTCTTCTGGTACAGAAATAATTTGGGGTTTTACTTGTGATGTGAAACTGCTACCGTGTTCCTCAATCATCCTCATTTATTGTGCAGGACTAACACTGCAGCAGGTTCACACTGTTTGTCACAATAGTAAAGAGCAGCTGTGCAGGTTAATCAGCTAATTAGACAGTGAGATATTAGGCAGTGACCATGAAGGCAGTGGTTACATGCAGCAAGGTGGTTGTAACCTCTTCAGCCACTACCAGCTGCAGGAAAAGAGGGTCTGGATCTTGCTTTTCTTTGGATTTATCTGTAATCTCTTGTGTCTGCATGCCTCATGGTCTGAAAAAAAAAGGTCAGCAAAAGGGGCTGGATCCTTCAAATTTGGAGACATCTCACTTTGAAGCAGTGGTACTGCCTTGGATGAGGGAAGCATAGAAATTCCCATTGGAGTTCCTATCAGCCCTTGGACACCATGGATGTTAGCACTGGAGTCTGCAGAGAAGAACCTACAGTTCAATTTTATTGCACACACTGATGGAACGTTATTATGAGAGCAAAATGAAACCCAGTGGTTACTGATAAAAGGGACTAAAATTTCTTTTATGCAGGGTTCATATTTGAGAGCAATTTTTATTTTTTATTTTGAGAGCAATTGCTTTTCTGTTGTTAGCTTTTTAGCCTGACTGACACTCAAACAGCTGCCAAGAATACTTGGAATTCACTATAAAATAACAGAGTGGCAAGTGCATTAGACTATCATCTTGACAGGCTTATATATTTATTATGCTAATTATGTGGGTGTAGTAATTGTATTAGGAATATCTAGATATTTTCCATCAGCAAAATCAGTATGAAGTATGGGGAAACCTGCAAAAGATTTCTCAGCTGACTCTAATCTGCAAATTTTCCTTAAACATACATTAAAAGTTCTCATTCAGCTGCAAAGCTTTTTACTTTAATTTATTTCCTCTATACAAAGATTTAGGAGAAGGAGCTATAGAAAGTATATGAACTTCTTAATTTGAAGTCACTATTAATTTATTTATTCCATTTATTTGAGGAAGTAAGGGACAAGGGGTGGGGAGGGGCATCTCAGTCCAGGGTGTGTCTGCAAGGCATGCTGCCTCCATGGCTATTCCTGCAGCACAGTCCAGCTTCACAACAGTACTGGGCTTGCAGTTGGAATCTAACCCCTTTATCTGTTTTATCTATATCTGTTTGTTTGTTTGTTTAATAGGCTCCCTTACCATCAGGTCAGTGTCATTTTGCAGGAAATGAGGTTTGCCAAGAGAGGCCAAATGGGACTTGAAGTTGAGTACCAGGCTGCGCAGTGCCTCTTGCCCCAAGCATTTCAGAGAAGAGGTCATCTTCCAGGCTTGTAACAGCCATGGATAGAGACTCTGGAAGATCATCCCAGCAGTGTCAGTGCCCTGACTGGCATTGGAATCAAACTCTTTAAATCTCTGTGTGCAGAAACGGCCGAGGAGAGGAAGGCATGGAATTCTGTATGCTTCAAGAGAGTTTATCTGGGAATTAAAAAAATATTTTTACCCATGTAAAGTTTCCTTATTTAATCACTGGTTTATTTGGAGTGCCAGACAGCTAAAAGGGAAGGGAATAAAAATGATTGGGATTTGACAAATGCCTCTGAAGACGGTTATCTGATGTCTGTGTCTGTTAGCAGGAAGGGCTGCTGGGGGGGCTCTAGAGGGGGTTTACAGTGTTTCAGAATGCAGACTCTTTGCCAACTATTCTAATATTTTAGGCTTTGTTTGAGCTTCTGTCCTGTCTGTGTCCCTGCCTGTCCTGTAATAACAAGGACAAACGGGAGCCGGAAGCTGCACATTGTCCTCCTGTGGCTCTGCAGAGCTGCTGTGGAAAGACCAGACATCTGAATATTCCAGAGCAAGGCCAATAATTGCATGAGCCATTAGGATGGCAAATACCGCAGCCAGCCCATTTCTATTGACTGTTGTCACAGGGTGAGTCTTCCCAGCTTCAGGACGGGGCCAAGCAGTTCCAGAGTAGATTGCTGAGTGCTCTATAAAAAGCTTCTAGGAAAATGACGTCAGGAATCGTCAGCAATTAATCTGGAACATCGATTCCAAGAATAATATTTATCTGAAAAATAGTGAATCAAATCCTGCAGGTCTAGCTGGGCCTACTATGAGTAAATTAGATCAGTTTATTTTTGTATGAGTCATTAATCATATTGCAGTCATCACTGTGGTTATCTGAAAGTATTTTAATTTAATCAAAATGCAGTTAAAACTCATGTAAACAAACTTGGCCTAAGCTGAACAGCCACATACACAAACCARTCTTTTCCAGTGTGGTGTGAGGAATTAATCACCAAAACAGATCTTTCTACAGAGACCTGACTATGGATTTTTACATTATTTGATATTGAGCATGCACTTTCCAACACGTTGCTTTCTGCACTGACTGCCAGATAAAAGAGAACAATACACTGTGCTCTGAAGCTTTTGTCACAGTGTTTGTAGCTTGTACAGGCCATCTGTTGTGGAGTAATGTTGCTGTTACAGTACATTGCTCTCCTAGCATATGTGTAACCTGACAGCTGTGGAGTGTGAGCCCTCTGGATACAACAGGAATTCACTTGGATGTGTAGTTATTCTGTCTACATAAAGCCTTGTGTAAAACAATACCAACTCCTAGGTCACAGACCAAAAAAGCATAGTAGTTGGCACAGATATGGGTAGCTTCTACCCCAAACTTTTACTTGGAGGAGAAGAATGGATGCTGGAATGAATTCAGATCCTGAAGCTCAGAGCTTTGTCCAGCCAGACTTTGAAAACTTCCAACGATCCCACAGCCTCCTCTGGCTCCTGCTATAGTGCCTAATAATTCTCGTTTTTTCCCCTTCTGACCATATGCTGAACTTCTCTGGGTTCTGCTGATGTCACTGCCTTTTGCTCTCCTGCCAGGGAGCGTTCTTCACTGGGAAGACCCTGGCCCCATCCACTTGACCTCATCCCCACAGGCACAAGGGTGTGCTGTGAGCTACCCCAGACCATTCTCTGTTCCGTGTTGAACCAACCCCAACCCCACAGACCCTGCTCTCAGGGTGATTATTTCAGTGCCACAGTTCCAGTGACCTCCCCCTGAGCCCATCTGGTTTGTCACTTCTGCCTGGGACCCCAAACAGGACACAGTGCCCCAATGAAGCCTGGTGGGTGCTAAGCAGAGGAGATCACCCTGGCCCACCTCCCTGCACCATGGATAGAAGAGAAAATACATGCAAGTCTGTGGGGATAGATCCCAGAATCCCGAGGGAATTGGCTGATGTCGCCAAGCCACTCTCCATCACAGTTAAAAAGTCAAGGGAATTCCCTTGCCTGGAAAAAAGGAAGCATCACTCCTATTTTTAAAACCGGGAGAAAGGAAGACACACGGGGAGCTACAGACCAGTGAGCCCCACCTCTGTGCCTGGGAAAATCATGGACCAGATCCTTTTGAAGGAGTGTTAGGGCACATGGAAGACAAGGAGGTGTTCTAAGACRCCCAGCATGGCTTCACTAAGGGAAAATTGTCCCTGCCCATCTGGTGGCCCTCTGTGATGGAGTGACTGCAATGGTCAGCAAGGGAAGACTGACCAATGTCATCCACCTGGATTTCTGTGAGGCCTTTGGAGAGACCTGGGTTTGATGGGTGTAGGAGTGAGTGGAGGAGGAGTTGGCTGGACGGACACAGCCAGGGAGTTGTGATCAGTGGTCAATGATTCCATGTCCAGCTGGAGGCAGGGTGACACAGCCCTGGTGTCCCTCAGGGCTTTGTTCTGGGTCTAGGGGTCTTCAATACCTTCCTAAGTGATTCAGACAGGCAGAGCAGCTCGTGTTGGCAGCTGACACCAAGCTGCAGGTACAGTGACMCWCCTGAAGGATGGGGCCAGCCAGGGGCACCTGGACAAGCTCAAGAATGGGGCCCAAAGAACCCAAAAAGGTTCAGCAAGTCCAAGTGCCAGGTGCTGCACCTGGGGCAATCCCAGACATGAGCACTTTGGAGTTCTTCTGGTGGAATATAAAGGTGGACATGAGCCCAGAAGGCCAGCTACACCCTGGGCTGCACCAAAAGCAAGGGGGAAAACATGCCAAGGGAAGTGATTATTCCCCTCTACCCTGCCCTYGGGAGATTCCACCTGGAGAGCTGCAKCCAGCTCTGGATTCCCCWGAACAAGAAAKGTGTGGACCTCTTAGAGCTGGTCCAGAGGAGGCCACAAAGATGCTCAGAAGGCTGGAGCACCTSTGCTAAGGAGAGACAAGGTGAGAGAGTTGAGGTTGTTCAGCCTGGGGAAGTGAAGGGAAACCTTAGAGCACTTTCCAGTACCTAAAGGGGCTACAAAAGACCTGGAGAGGGWTGTTTTACAAGGGYRTGTAGTGATAAAACAAGGGGRGATAGCTTTAAGCTGAAAGAGGGCAGATATTTGGAGGAAAATCTTAATTCAGATGGTAGTGAGGCCCTGACACAGACTTGACCAGAGAAGCTGTGAGTGCTCTGTATGGAAGTGTTCAAGGCCAAGCTATATGGGGCCCAGAGCTATCTGATCTAGTGGATGGCATTCCTGCTCTTGGGGATGGAGGGGAGGGATGGAACTAGGTTATCTTAGGGGGTCTCTTCCAACCTAAACCTTTCCAAGATTCTCTGAAAATCCCCTTGTGGGAGGAATCAGGGCAGCCCAGAGGGCTGGCCAGGAGTGCTGAGATGTGGGAAAAGCCTGTGGGACTTTGCCCTGCAGCCTCCCAGGGAGACACGAGGTACTGCCCAATGAACCTTCTTACCTCACGTGCCCGGAGTTCACTGCYCCAGACGGAGTGACCTGGTGGAGCCCTGGGAATCACAGGATCATTAGGCGCCTTCTGGGTGCACATAAAATCATCAGGGACCTCTCCCAGGCTCAAAAATGGCCTGAGAGTGGCCTCACACTGTCATCAGCCACCTCACTCAACCCCCTTCAGGCCAATGGAATTGYATAAGACAAGATTTTCTAGGAGACCCCTGAGCTGAATATCCTCTACTCCTGGGATTCCTCTGCTTCTTCATCCCTGCCTTTGGGCTAAAACCTGGGAACAGTGTCAGTGGAAACTGAGAGGAAGAAGGCRCCAAGTACCTCATTTTTGCCTCTGTTTGCTGTCAATGTTCTGCTGAACCCATTTGTCATAATTTCTTTACCTGATTTACTTCTTACATAGCAGCAGAAGCACTTCTTGAACCCTGGCTTAGCTTTGGTTCTTCTGRTCACACATCTGCACACCTCAGCAGAAATAATAATATAATCTCTGTCATAACCTCTCCTAATTCCTACTGTGCTTATATAKATTTTTTTTTTCATTGCTCTGCCATGAATTCTCTTGTTAGCCAAGCCAGCCTCTTAAAATATCTGTTGTGTTTTTTCCTTGAGCATCAGCAAGGATTTTTTTTTTTTTTTTTGAGCTCCTTTGCCCTTCAAACCCCACAAGAGATGGCTCCCGTAAGAGCTGCCTCACACCTCCCTCTTCCCTGAGTAAGCCCCAGCTTTCTGCAGTGAGGGTCAGGGCTATTGGCCTTCCTGCTCCCCACCCTGGCCCGGGATCTTGAACTCCCCTGGGTCTGGATCATTGCAGTTATGCCCTGACCAGTTCTTCCTTATTTTTAAGTAGGATTTTAGGTAACATATCSAGACCAGCATAATCCCAGTTGGTACATCTAACATCTCTGTTATCCCTGACATCCTCTAGAAATCTCCCTAGTGGGCTTTCCCTTGCTGCAGGTGCCAGGGATGATAAATCCCTCCAGGAGAACCAATTCTAGGGACCAGAAACTCAATCGTGGCAGSAGCACTGTAGTTCTGTCTCCCATACTGTGTTCTATCTCAAATGTAGAATGCAGGAATGTGAGACAGGGCCAGCATATCAAATATGAGTCCCTGTTTCCTAGAAATACCTTAAAACATAATAAAATCAGGGATTTTGTTGTAGGCTTTGTGATGTTGTTTTGTTCAGGGTATTTTACTCCATATGACTCTCCTAATTAATTATGATGAGTCAGRAACTGCTTCTCCTGTAACTGAATGTCTTCCTATCTGCTGTATAATGTGTTTGTGATCAGTTTAAACCTGTTTAGTCTTGGGCCAGCACGACCACTTAGGTTTTCAGCATTCCTTTGTATTCAGGTACAGTAATTGTACTACTCTCGGCTTGCATTTTGTGAGACTAAATATGCCAAACTTCCGTAATTTTGCCTTCTTTCTAATGAATATTTTAGTTGTTATTCTCTGCAGTTGTTCTGAGTTGTTTCAACGTTTCTTGAACTTGAGCTGGAGCCTGTGCAGCATCTCACTGGTGTGGTTTGTGCTTCTGGATCTTGCTTTGCACCTGCCCTGTGGAACCGCTCGAGTTTCTCACAGCTTTGTTTCTCACAGCTTTGTCTTCTTAGTGACATGTTGATACATTTAGGACACAGTTACACACAYTTCCCTGTTTCTTTCAGCAGTTTTCAACCTCTGATCTCACAGAAATTCTTACTGTTGTTGCCAAACAAGGGTCTGGAGTTTATGCTGTTTGCATTTATACACTTTCTTCTAGTTTTCAGAGGAACATCTTTTTTCACGTGGATAGTGTCTGTAAACTTTGAGCTAATACRCCTAAGTTTCTGCAAAGTGTTTCCACATTTTGCAACCCTGTCATAGCGAGTCCCCAGAGAATTTCTCAAAGATCTTTCTCCTGAAATAAGGTCCTCTCTCTGCACCTGCTTTTCCTGCTCTTCCTGGGGTCAGTCCCTTACCTGTTGTACCTTGATCACCATTCATGCCAGTAATGCTAATTATTTTTCAGGTGMCCTGGAGTTATGTGGATAATGTTTTGTCTGTGCAAAGGGCATCAGCCGAATATCCAGTATTTTTTGCTGGCTCTTGGTACTCAAGACTATTTTTTATATTTTGGGTTGCTTCAGRTGACTTGGGCTGAATGATGCTGTTGTGCCTAGACACTCCTGACACCCCAGTGGACACAAACACACCAATCCCTGTTCCGTACTTCCCTTCAACGTTGTCAATGTCATTTTTTTAGGAAGGCATCCACAGACATTTGCACACAACTGCCACAGCAAGTGCTTGAATGCTGGTGGGGCAGCAGGCTCACAGGGAAGCACTGCCTTGCCTCATTAGGTGGCTGAGGAGCGTGCTGGGTGCTATCTTTAAGAGAGATCTGCACAGATTCTTAGTTGGCTGCAGTACACATTCCAGTTGAGCGCTACTTACCAGCCAAATTTCAAGGTTCAGCAAGCAACTGAGCTAGGGCAGACGGAATAATTACAGAGTTGTGAAAGGCTGAAATGTAAAACAGATGAACAGATTGTTCCCTCTACCTGTCAACCTCGGTGGGGGAAAAAGCTTCAGCTTCTAGGCAGCGGCAGTCTCTCAGCTCAGAGGGGCCTTCCCTCTCTCCCACAGCCCAGAATCATGCTTCAGACTGCGTTGCACACAGCAGTCTCACATCTTTAGTCAGTGCATTTTGTGTTCTGACACCAGCTTATCACCAGGACTCGTGTGCTCAGGTCCCTGCAATATACCATGTCCAAGAGGGCTCTTCCCAGGCAGAGTCTCTCAAGGCCACCTGGCCATTTCATATTTAGGGTKGGATGCTACTGAACCTCTCAAGTAAAGCCTTTTCTAGTGCTAACTGAGCCACCTTTAGCTGATGTGCCCTTCTCCATTGCAGCTCTTCTGTCTCTGCACTGTAGTGAGGGATTGCAGTACACAAGAGGGTACCAGGTTTGGCTCCAGTTTCCCATGGTTACCAGTGAAATCAAATATGAATAAAACAAAGGGCTGATTTCCTTGGGATTTAGTAGCATTTTTTTTTTTCCTCTTTACTCCCAACTGGCTAAAATATTTTCTTCTTTTCTTTTTCTGGAGTTTCCAACTGCAAGTTTAAGAAGTGGTTCAGAGGAGTGGGGAGGATGCCTGACTGGGGATAAAGAGGCCTGCCTGCTAATCCTGCCCAAAGTAAATGATCATCTAATGGTTTTGATTTTAGCTGTATGTGGCTCAATCCTCTCCCATCGGGCAGACTCTGCGAAATGCAACGACTTGAAAATTAGCTTCACAATTTTTTTTTTTTTAATTAAAATGAAAGAGGAAATTAAATTACTGCCAGTGAGAACAGAAGTAACAGTCATTCACTAATTGTTTGTCAGAAAACAGGTTCAGTGAAGGGGAAAATCAAACTTGATCGGTATTGCTGGGTTTGTCTTCATACTTTCTTGGCTAAATGGTGTTTTCTGAGATCAAGGAGAGAGCCAAACAACAGCAATTCTGTTTCAGGATTTATGCAGAGTTCGCTTGCATGTCAGGTTACAAATATTGGTAGTTACAGTGGCACTTCCTTTCTGCTACAATTGTCACATACAAATAAGATTATTGGAAGTGCAAGAGGCCTGAAAGGGATAATTTGCTTGAGGTAAGAACTTTTTAAAAAAGCTGAGCATAAAGTCATTCAAGTTGGGTATAAAGGGCAAACATCAGATCAGTGGAGAGGTCATGTTGTCCAATTTAACTGGCACTGAGGAGAGAAATTCAAGTTAGAGCTATCAGGATTATAAATTCATCAGTTATAAATTTTTCTTTCTCCTGAGCCTTGCTGTTGCGTGGTTGCTGTAAGAGGAAAGACTGAAAGGACCCTGCTTCCACAGAAGCGCACACTTAAAAAAGAAGCAGAAGAGAAGTAATGGGGAAAACAGAAACAACCTGGCAGTGGAGCAGCAATAGTACACGTTCAACAGCACTTCACATCGAGAGGCAAAAGACCCCGATAACCACAACCCTCAGCAGCGTGCTGCTTCTTATAAGGAACGGGGCTTTCACGTTTCCAGCTGGAGCAGCAGAGACGGGCAGCTCATGTGAATTACRTGCTCATCCATGCACAAATGCCACCCAATGCACTCAGGGTGGATTAAACCTCTTCTACCTGCTGAGAGCAGGACAGAGGACGTGTCCTGTGCACAGAAACCCAAGTGATGTCAGCCCCAGCTGTTCAGCACAGCAGCCATGCACGACTGCTGCAGCTGGTTGCTGTGGCTCAGGCCGTTCTGGGATCTCAGCAGAGACTTCCAGCTTTGCAGAAGACACTCTCAGTGTCCTGCTGGAGGAAAAAAAAAAAAACAAACAAAAAAGACAGGGCAAAGGACCCTCCAGAAGAGCAGAAAGCTCCATAGCCAAGACTGCAGTGGAGATTTTTTGGCTTAGCATGAAGATTCCCCAAGGAAAACAATTATGTTGTTCACCCCTACAGTAAAAATGTAATTGTAACATGGTAAGTGCTGTTTTCTTCCAATATGCAATGTATTGGGTTGTGAAAATTAGTTAGCTCATGCCTCATCAAGTTCTGATTGCTGCTTCAGGTAGGAGATTCCCAAATCCTACTGCTCACTTCCTGCACTGCCTCATTTTTCTCTGCCAAGTGACGTTGCCATTTGCTCTCTGAAGTGGGAGTGCCAGAGAAACCTTGGACTGCTTTGTGAGTGTCACAGAACTTGTCCGTGTAACAGTCCAAACTTGCACAGCAGAAATCTGGAGTCACGTAAAACAGACTAGAAATCTCACTTTTGTGGGCCTCCAAAGGACATAAACTCCTCTGGAATCTTTTATCCCTGGAGTTTTGTTTGCCAGTCTCCTGCCATTTACAGCTAAGATGTAAATCTTAGACCATCTGTACTTGCAGGTTTGCTGCAGCTTCCTCTCATGTCTCTCATCTTTGAAGTGTAAGTCTTGTTTAAAGATAAGACTCCTGTCCTGACTTTGGGACCCAAGCAGAGAGGTTACTGTCTTGAAAGGAATCTTGCTGGAGAAACTTTTTCAAAAGCTGTGAAGCTGGTGCCCAATTCCCTCTTTCTTGAAATAGTTATTCCCTCTCTGCATGGAATTGAGGTGTCAATTTTACTGTTTTACATCCTTCTTTTATCCACCTTTTTTTTTTTTTTCCCAAACCTGCTGTCACTTTATTAGGAATCGGCAGTTGTGGGGCCGGCCCGTGGTCAGTTTTCCACGTGGGAATGGCAAAGTGCTGTGTGGATGTCGGGATCACTGCACTCTTTTTACCCGGACAGCAGATGGCATCGAAGCTCCAGAAACGTCACTGCTCTCTCCGACCGTGGCCAGGTTCTTTTGGCTTCGACATCTTGGTGCAAACATTGTTGTTTCAATAGGCTTCCATCTGGCCTGCTGTTAACTTAAAATAACCTTTTGACAGTAGTATATGTACACAATTTTAAAATTTGGTGATTTCTCCTGAAGCTTAACTTAATTTTCTCCTTCAGGGTACTTGGAGGAAATTTAAGAATTTATCTTATAATGCTTCTAAGTGAGGATTCATTTTATATCTCATTTTAAGTCTGATTTCTCAGGCTCATTTTTTAGAATAATATTTGTTCTCCAGAAGTTTGGTTATTTTGACTTAGATGAAAGAGCAGATGCTAATCAAATGTATTAAAGTAATATTATTTCCAAATTGTATTGCTTCCTGAGGTTAGACTTCACAGTTTATGTATAGCATTCAATAAATTATGAATACTCAGTGCAAAACTGCTGCTTACATGTCTTTAAAAAACTAAACCAAAAAGCCCATGGTGAATATATGAGATCTAATGAATTCAGTTGTAAGTTGACTGTGATTTCTGCATTCTTCGTCAGAAGAAAGGAATTTGTAATTATCACTCCAGTTCTTATGAAAAGTACAGTTTAACCCATTTGCTCTCTCATTTCCAGGATGGCAAGAGACAGCTGACTGCCTGTGTCTAATCCCACACACACCAGTCTTCATGGAAAGTGTCTCCTGCCAGTTTCTTTCCTAGGAAACACTTTTTACAGGTGCAAACAGAACAAGAAAAAGTATTCAATTAGTAGGGTTTTTTCCTGCTGTTCTTCTTTTTAACAAAACCATTTTAGCACTGCCAACAACAGGAATATTAAATTACACATGATGGGGGAGTCCAAATAATTCTCTTAGCTCAACAGAACTTATGTATGGTAGAATATTTTTCTTCAGAAATSCAGAAAACAGTTCTTTAGGGGAAAAAATAAAGTGTTGAGCCATTTATCTGATTAAAATATTCATGGATGAAATAATTGTGAAATGAAATGYATCCCTCATAATTTGTAGTACTCGAATATCTTTCCATGTCTCCCTGATATGAACAATAAAATAGGTAAGAGAAGTTTAAAAAGTGAAGCCCATTCAGCCTTAAATAAGACAGGAGGCTAACATTTTCTGGCAATGGGATTTCTTCTGACTTTCAGAATCATGGATTGCTCAAGATKTATGTAGACATTGGACGAGTAATTTTTCCCTGTTCCCAGTTTATCCATTGTAAATTCAGTTACTGATGTTGGGAAAACAGCAACATCTGGATCAACAACTTTTTACATCCCTCAGTGGCATGGATTCTGTGAGAAAGGTATTTTTTAATTTGTTGAGGATTTCTCGAAGTGTTACTTAGGTTTGGGTAGTAGATTTTTTAGGTTATACAGCACATTCAAGTGCCTTCCTCTGTGACTGTTTTCCATATCATTAAAAATTACAGCTTGTATTAATTCTAATTCTACTCTTAAAAACTATGCTAATTCTCTATTCTTAATTTTGTTTCTGAGGTTACCCATGCTAGTTAACAATAGGTTTTTTTCAGAGATGTAATATGACATAATTTATTACATTCTTAGCAAATAATATGTTGGTTGTTAATAAGATTAATTTAATGCATATCTGTATGGTTGCATACTTGCATAACATTCCCAAGAAGACAAATAACACTCCTTCTTGAATGGTGCTTCAAAATACCTAATTTTATTTATTTACTCACTCAACAGACATAATAATTTAATTGCTACTACACCATTGTGCTAAACAAAAGTAACAACTGTCGAAAACATGATGTGAAGTGATGCTTGTTAAATATTGAATAAGTTCTGAGGACTGCCAGGTTAAGTGATCCCATGGCTGACTCAGTATTCTGCTTCCAGAAGCCAAAGTTTGCCCTCAGAACAAAATGCAGGTGAGAAAAAGAAGGAATGGCAGGTGGGGGGAATCTGAGCCAGGCTTTAATTCAGGCTGCTGGGCAAGGTCTCGCCGCTTGGATTCAGTGCCAGTGGCATAGGTGTAGGGAGAAAATTAGGAGAAAAGTGGGAGAAACAGGGAGAAAAGTGGCCAGTGATGTGTGCGAGACATTGCAGCTCCGAGTGCTGTGTGAGCCTGGCTGGGCAGCTCCTGAGCTCGCTGCTTTCCCAGGTTCCACCAGCTGGCAGTGGCCAGACAGTGTGGTGGGGCTCACAGGGGTCCCAGGACGAGGGAAGAGATGAGAATCTTGACTCCATGCTTCAGAAGGCTGATCTATTATGTTATGGTGTATCTGTTACATTAAAACTACACTAAAAGAATAGAAGAAAGGATGTCATCAGAAGGCTTGAAAGGAAAGGAATGGAATGATAATGAAATCTTGTGACTAACCAGAGAGTCCGAGCCAGCTGGGCTGTGATTGGCCATTAATGAGAAACAACCACACGAGACCAATCCCAGATGCACCTGTTGCATTCCACAGCAGCAGATAACCATTGCTTACATTTTGTTCCTGAGGCCTCTCAGCTTCTCAGGAGAAAAAAATCCTAACGATAGGATTTTCCATAAAATATGTCTGTGACAAGACAGCTCCATCCTGTTAGAACCCAGGACACAGAGAATGTTTCTCTGCCTGTCCTGAGAAGTCCTGATCCCCAGGTGAACGCTGCTTTTAACCTTCATCCGTGGAGAAAGCTTCCAAGACTTTGGGATGAATTGGAATCTACGAGTGTGTGAATTAGGTAGTGGTGTAGTTTATCACAGGGTGAAAAATTTAGAATGTTGGGTTTTTAGTATGGAGGTAGATAGAAGAAAAAATGGAAGATTTTTTTGGGTGTTGTCTGATCTCCTTCTTGTTCTTCATCTACTCCATTTTCTGCTGTGTTGGGAGCACACAGYGATTGGTTAGAAAAAGCCACAATGCAAAAGTTGCATGAACAGACAAATAATTAGTTATTGGTAGAAAGGTAGGAATAAAATACGTTCCCTATACCCTAAATTCCAACACCATCTGGACCCCCAGTGCTGCTGCAGTACAACTGACAAAGAGTTGTCTATTGTTCCAGCAGAATTCCTGCTCGGATGAATCTCCACAGAGGTTTGATTTTTTAGGAAATTGAGGGTGGTAATATCCAGACTGCCTGTTCTGCCGGCGGGAGAAAAAAACTGGGTTTGTGAGCRGATTTTGTCTGCAGGCTCTTTCTCTGCAATCATCAAAGTCAATGGAATGGTAGGGAGGGTCAAACAGAGGTGAGGATCACTTGGACTGGTGTCCTCAGCTTCTTTCTTTGTGGTGGAGGCAGTGAGCAGGACTGTAACTGTGCTTAGCAGGCAAGCTTCAGCCAGCTGCCATTGTCCCTGTGCCCACTGCAGACAGTCAATGACAATTAAAAGGCCTTCTCTGTTCCTTCAGCAGGTAGCTCAGGTTCTGCTAATTCTATCAGGTTCCAATAATTCTATTCCTCCCTAATTACCTGTGGAAAGGATCTTTTTCCTCKGCATGTTTTGAAGCCTCAGGAGCTCGCACACAGCCATAAATTCGCCGAATGCTGTCTTATGTATGGCCAGCTCTCAGAAGCACCTCTCTGATTCTTTGTTTCTCAGTCTCAACTTATTAAGGAAAGGGTGTACAGGCTCACAGCAAATCCTGCACGGGCAGGACAGGCTCTCTTCTCATGCCTTTGTGCAAGAAAACCACCATTTGTCAAAAGCAGCTTCATYGGATTATCAGCAGCTCACTCAAATGGCACATGCAAGCTGCTGTCCATCCTCCAGCTAATTCAGTATTTGCTGGGGAAACAGCACAGTGCTGCACCAGCCACTAACCTTTCTGTGCCCCTCRGAGGGCAAAGGAGCTCAGGAGGACTGGAATATTTTCAGTTTCAAGGCATAAAATTGGCCTACACTCTTCATCAGGAAAAGGAACCACCGTAACAAGAAAACATCCTGTAAACAGTGAATTACTGAAGGAACCCCAATGCATAAGAGAGGTATGAGAGAGATGGAAAAGGTGAGAATACCACAAAGAAACATAGAAAGAGTGCTCCTGCATGTGGTGATGTAGTTAGCAAAGGAAAAATTCAGCCAGAGCTCAAATTGGCAGATGATGTCAAACACAKCACATAAACGGCTGTTATTGCTCTGTTACAGAGTGGAGGCACGACAARGCTGCAGGTGTGCTGCTGAATGAGGATGGAAGGTTAATTAAAAATGCCCACAGAAAAGACAGAAGCACTCAGTGCCCTCTTCACATCAGTCATCATGGGTGAGATCAGCCCCCAGGTCTCCGTGCTGAGAAGCAATGACAAACAAATGTATCAGAGAGTTCACTTAAGGACCATCTCCACAAACTGGACATCAATAAATACCTTCCCCACTTTTAGGGGGAAAAAAATCACCATGGGAGTAATTAGCCATGGGAGCCAGGAAAGTGGTGGACTTTTCTTGATGAAAGTATTCAAGAGACAGTTTGACAGAGAATGGAGAATTTAATATAAAGCACTGCTTTCCTTGGAAGTTTGAAGTCCTCTTCAAATCTGGACCTTTATGTCGTTTTTATGATCACCTCTGGTTTCTGCAGAAGAATTACAATGAATAAAAGGAGCAAGTAGTCAGATTACAAACCTATTGTACATTTCTAGTGGTGACTTTAATAAGCACTTGTACATAGCTCACCCCTTCAGTTTAAACTTTATTTCTCTTTTTCTTGCATGTCTGACAGTCCTGTCCCCCTGCACTAATATCACAGAGGCAGCTGCAGAGAGAGAGGTTTTATTCCCCCAAACACTGAATTTTTTTATTCTGAATTATTTGCTCATAATGTTTGAGCTTTGGCTTCTGTCATTAGCTCTTAACTTCTGTTTAAGGGTCAGCGGAAGAGCACTTTTTCTCTAATGATAAAATTTTGTTGTAATTTCTGGTACTTGCAGCTACTCACCACGTTATGCCTTACAGAGCAAGATGTGATAATTTCTTCACAGCTCCCACTTGAATAATTTCCACTTTGTTGCTCTGTTGCTTTGGCACACCCCGCTCTGCTTTTTGGAAAGCTTTTGTGCTACCACACAGGAAGAAGGAGGCACAATTTTGTACCTCCATTCCGGGAAATTCTGTCCTCAAAACTATCCCTCAAAGATTTTGGCAGATCTGATTTTTGAGGTCTTAGTGAGGAACATCTGAATTTCCACCCTGCACCAGAACAATATCCAGCAGACTGCTGTGTTTTTCCAGGGGTGAGCCATGTTTACTCCCCTAGGGCGTCGTGGAGCCTTTTGGGGCCTCACCAGACAGCAGCGGTGTGAAGAAGAAGAGGCTGTGCCCGTCACAAGCCTGCAAAGACTCACCCAAATATTGCCTTTTGAGTTCCAATGGGCTGAGTCAACATTGCTGCGACTTCAGGCTCTGTCTCTTGGGCACCCCCCAGCCTCGGTAGCTGGGATTTCACAGGCCAGCCCCCCCAGCCCTGGTGCTGACATCCAGAGGGCTCTGGCTAATTCCTCCCCCAAGCTGCAGGTCCAAGAGCTCTCTGAGCTTGCCACATGGTTTCCCCAGGACACGTATGATTGCCAGCAAGCCTAATTGCTTTTTGGCTGATGCAAGACATTCAGAGGGGAGGGAAAAAAAAAAAATTCATCAAAAAAAGAAAGGGCGCATTGTACACATTAGCCTGCCTCTGTGCCCCTGTGGCCATGCAACCTTAAGGTTTGGATTAAAGGCTTTTAAAGAGCCCACCCTTCTTTGTCTCCCTTTTTCCTTCTGAAAGTGGTCTTTTCCTCTCCTTCCAGCAGATGTTTTTCTGCTCCCAGTCTTTCCTCATTTTTTGGCATGACTGAAGAGAGAACACTTCCTGGGTTGTCATTAGTCTCCTTGTCAAGAGCCTCACAGATCAGGCCTGTCAGATGTGCAAAATCTATCACCACCTCATCCACAGTTTACTTGTTACCCTGCCGAGTTTCAGATTGGAATAATTAGTTTGCCTTGAGCCATTGCCAATTATTTTGCTGCTGTATGATTAAATGGACTGTAACTGAATAGCTGGTCACCAAGATTTAATGACTCTCCACTGTTACATCTAGCCAAGTTGAAGGGGTTTTTTTTTCCCCTTTCTGTCACCTCCCAGAGGACTTCAGCTGAATCTGAAGGCAAAAGGTCACAGGCTTGCACAACAATGAGAGCAGAATTTGCAATGTAGAATAGAATAACATAGAGGGTCCCTAGTATCAGGCAGAGTTTATAAGCAGGGTGGTTAACAGGTTGCTTTGCATACACACAGAGACAGACACAAATAAGAAAAGTGCAAAATGGACTTACTTATAAGAGCTAGATGTTTTCTCCTGATTAAGAAAAGTATTTCCCTGATTAAGAAAAATACTCTTCTTTAATATGCAACCCAGCTGGAGCAAAGAATACTTTTAAATAGAAAGTTATATGCTCAAGAAAATGGATTCTTCATCTATGACTAAGATTCTTGCAATAAATTAGTGTTTGTTTCCCCACACTGATCTCCTGGAACTTAGACATTTGTTCTCTAGTTATAAATTGCCACCTCACTAGAAAAAAAAGCATAGTCTGTTTTTAATATGTCTATGCCCAAGTTTTGATTACTATTATGTAACTCAGCTGTTGAAACTGTAAATCTATTAAAATGAAAGAATTTTGTTTGAGTCTTGGACTGAAACATTGTGGGCAATTAATCTACAGTCTGGACCAGCAGATTTGAGCACATCAGCAAAAAGATGTTGATAGTTCTGTGTCTTGCTCAGAAAAGAAATCACAATGTCTCTGTGGTACAATCTGCTAAGCAAGGCTTCCAGTAAATGTGGGTTTGTGGGTGATCAGCAAAAGCACTGATGTCATTTTTGCAATTGGATGTAGATGTGTGGATCTGATCTATTAATTCGATCACATACGTGCAAAGCGGTGCCTCCTCTACGTCCCCTGGTGCTGCAAACAGCCAAGCAATGATTTATCAGAGCAACATCCTCTTGATGAGAAAACTGAATCATTGAAGGCTTCCTGTGCTCCCATCAGTGGAGAAAAAGACGCTGCCATTCGTTCACATTCTTCTGGCAACTGCAATATGCAGGGACTGCCCCAAACACGACAGGCTTTTTTTCCTTGTCCTGGAATGTTCACACTGCTCAGCACCACCACAGACAGTGAGCTGGCAGCTCTGCATCCCCAGGAGACCTTTGGCTGCCTGAACCCCTCTTCTTCAGCTCCTCTTTTCCAGCCAGGACAAAATGTTGAGTGCCTCTCTGACCTGGACAAGGCCAGCTGGCACAGCCTGGTGGCACACATTGGTCCAGTGGGGGAAGAGGCCACTTGTTCCTGTCTAGCCAGCCATGGTTCCAGCTGTGGGGGAGCACCTGCCTGGGCTGCACCACATCTCTGTTCTGCCCACCACAGGGTGATAAGAACAGTCCCTGAGCAGAAGGAGCAGTGGGAGAGCCTTTGGGCGCAAGGCATGGGCTGGCAGTGGGGTGCAATGCCTGCAGGATCCCAGCAGCAAGCAGGGATCCTCAGGGATTCGGGGGTTTAGCCACAGAAATGTTGTGTCTTTGTATTCAAAACAATCTTCTGGCTGTCTGGAGGCTTGGGGCAGGTTGGAAGAAGAGGCAGGGACAGGCAGGATATGCAGGAGGAGCAGCCTGTCCCAAGAACCGTCTGAGTTGGCAGTGGCAAAATCTGGGGCTGGAGCAAA
This sequence comes from Cardinalis cardinalis, assembly GCA_014549065.1. Taxonomy (NCBI): domain Eukaryota; kingdom Metazoa; phylum Chordata; class Aves; order Passeriformes; family Cardinalidae; genus Cardinalis; species Cardinalis cardinalis. Next base: position 7,901,154 of record JACDOX010000019.1, read on the forward strand.
GCCCAACCCCAGGAACCCAACAGGGACAGATTTCTCAGATGGTTACACTGTGAAAGTCCTGGACCAGTGAGGTAAGCCCAAGACATGCATTTTCAGATTAATGCTGATTTTTGTTGGTTCATAAGAAACTTTGACAGGATTGTTTCTGGACTTCAGACTTTAATCAAAGCTTAGGGATAAGATGCTAGGAAGAAAAAGAGTATCTATCAAAAATGGCTCCTCACAGTCAAAGCATATATACTAAAAAAACTCCAAATCTGGTTTAATCACCATTCAATCCTACTGCTGCTAAAGAGAAGAAGAGTATGTAAGGGAGTGCTAAAATAAGATACAATAAGTGCATTTACAAACAGGTTGAGTACTAGACAAAAGAAACCCCAATTCCGAGTGTGTTTGTCTGCCTAGAACCTTAAATATCCAGTGGAGTAAGGTTGTGCAGCTGCAGAGATACTATCACTGTTTCTGTCTTCACTATCAACCCACAGATTTCCACAGTTCTTATGGGGAAACTAATTGCCAAGTTTGGATGAAACTTGCAAGCGATTTTGGAGGTCAAACAAACTGTTTTCACAGAAGCTAAATCCTAACTAGACCTCAACTAACCTTATGCAAGTCCACTCTACCTGCAGGTACTGCTGTGTACGAGCACTAATTAATTTTTGCTAATTAAAACTATTCAGAGGCAGGTACAGCTATCTCTGGTTTTAATGTAATCACTAGGTAAGCCTGGGTGGAAATCAGAAACCCTTGTTTTGCATCTTCAGAAGTTGACTGTGGGCACATCCATCTGTGCAAAAAGAAATATGATTCTCTCCTGCAGACAGCAGATAAATATCATGTCAGCTCTCCTSTGCTGCTGAATCCCTGGATGATCCTGTTATCTTTCCTTTCATTGTTATTCTCCCGGGCAGCAGGAGCCCTTCAGCAGCCCTCACTCTGTGCCCCGGCTGGGAGGTGGGGTGTGAGGCACTCGGCCACAGCACCCCCAGGCATATCCTCATCTCCGTTTCACCAGGGACCGGCACTGGGAACCTGAGCACAACACTTCATTTGTGGTCTGCTGGCTTCTTCTCCGCATTTTTTTTTGTTTCTCTTGTCTATTCAGCCTGTAATCTTTTCAAAGGCTGGGACTGTCTCTGGCTGTCTAGACACACAGGACCTATTACAATGGGACATTGATTTCTGATGGGGTCTCCATCTGCTTGCTGTATTGCAAATGATTGCTGCTAACTTTGAAAGAGCTACATTTCAGCATCAGGGTTCAGCAGTAATAAGGACATTTGGACTTTATTGCAAAGGTAAATAATGCCTCTGCTAATGTACTAATGAGCAGAGGAATAATCTATTTCAAAATCACAGAAGTTTATAGGTTAAAGGTGGATTACGTGGTTTTCATGCTTGACCAATGATGTGTGCTCTTGCTTTCTTTTTCTGCTATCTGCTGAAGCCAACTGAAATGTCTGACAAGTGGCTTCGTTTTTCTGTGCAGTATCTGTAATATATACTGCTATTTCTTAGCACTTTTTTGTTGTTGTTCTTATCACTACAGCCTCTGAATGTCTCAAAACAGCTCAAGATTTTATTTGTAATACATAAATGTTACTGTACCCATTTTACAGAGTGAAATACAAGGGCATGAAGTGATACATAGACACGAAAAGTATCTTCCAAGGAAGAAAAATCCAGATGCCCTGTCTAATGCTTTAATCATGGGTCTAGCCTTTCTACAGTACAGTATTTTATTGGAAAGCCTCAAGGAAATCTCTCCTTGACACATGAAAAATAATAAGTGTGATTCCTGCCAAGACTTTTTTTTTTTCTTTTTTTTTTGAGTTGACAAAACCATTGCCATGTCAAAACCGTCCTCAGAATTGCATCTTCTGCCTGATTCTCACATCCTCTTCCTCTGCTTATGTAGGCAAGCAAGAAGATTCTGGGAAGCTGCAGCTTCCTTTAGAAATATTCCCTTTTTTCCCCCCCGAAGATGTGACCACCTAAGAGAGCAGAGGGGAGGCGCAGGGCAGGGAGGATGTTTGGCACGGGGTGGATGAGCAGCAAGAGACATCCATCCCTCTGTCCCTCCACGGGATAACAGCTGCAGCACTGCCACAGGCCCCCGAGAAGACAGAAATAATGTSTTTGTGGCCAATTGTTCAGCCTTGGCAAGTGACCCCGGAGAGTCAGTGTTAGCAGCTATTGATACCAGGAGCAACGGCCTCTTCCTGCTTTTGTAAGAGCACACTTTGGATTACCCAGGGTGCTCTGCAATCCTGCTTTTTGAAACGTGCCCAGCTCACCAGGCATCCCAACCTAATGGGGGAAAAAAAATAATAATAAAAAAAAAAAAAAAAAAAAAAAAAAAACAAAAAAAAAAAAAAAAAAAAAAAAAAAAAAAAAAAAAAAAAACACCAAAAAAAAGCCAACCTAGCAAAGGCTGCTATGCAGAGCAGCATTTGAATAGACAGCAGCCAATTTGCCAGTACAACAATTCTGCATTGAGCTGATTCCTAGATATGAATATCCCTTTCAGGGAGAGCTTCCCAAATGAGGGAAATCCAGAAGCTGGCTTTTGAGAGTGAAATTCCCTGGGAATTCAGCATACAGCTTTGCCTGGCAGTGTTCCCACCAAAGAACCAACAAAAAGCAACTGGCTCTAATCCTTCTCCTTATGTATTTTGGCAGCTTTCTTCCATTTAAAAGGAAAATAAAAATAAAAGTCCATCTTGCTCCCACACTGGAAGAAGTCCAAGATACACACATTGGGAGTACAGGAACTGGCATTTAAGGTCCTCCTGACACTTTTTATGCTGGGTCTTTGATCACACAGAAAAAGGCAGTTTATTTTTGCCTTTTATGGTCTTAAAACAAAAAGTTGCTCTTGGAAGCYGTCTGCAATACAATTTGGTGTTCAGCCTTCCTGATAAAACTGTTCCAAATAATGCCATAAAACAACAAACACCCCAATAATCCTGGTTAGGCCTCCCGTGTATCTCTTCTGAACCATGAATTTTGCGAAGATTAAAATAAATGCGAGACCAAAACCGCACCTTTGTTTTGTTTTGTCATTTGTGTGACCACTTTTTTTTTTTTTTTTAAAAAAAGCAGCAAATTTTTGGGAGCTCAAGACTGCACTAAGACACAAGCACACATGCTTTTTAGTGTCACAAGCCTTCATGGTTTTTAGATAAGATGAGGTCTGAGATAAAGCTGTGGGGAAGATGCAGTGTGAGATGATGGCAAAAAGCCATTTGTGTCRCTTCTGCTGCCCCTCAGGCATGCTGTCCTCAGACAGGCACATCAGAAAGTCTGATCCAGGATTTTTACAAACTCTSCTGCTCTGTCCAGGCCAGCTCCAAGTGATGTGTTTTCTCTGTCAAGCATTTAGTCATGCAGGGTATTAGCTCCTAGTATTYGTAGAGAACTTCTGTTCACCACGACACTTTGACCTTTATATGGGAACAAAAACAAGACATTGCAGTTGTCCAAGTGATTTATTGTAAAGATGTTATGAATTGGCATTTAAAATAGGTATTGTTCTCATGTAGCAAGCATCAGGCCTTGTATTTTATCAGGTAACAYGTCTTAATTTGGCTGTTAGGGAAAAGTCATATCTTACCCACATGAAATACTCTTGTTTATCCCAGGAGTGGTTTGGAGAGGGCAGAATTCCCACACTGGGAATAAAAAAATTATCTGCTTTTACTCAGACAAGACCTWGAAGGGCAAATATGGTCAGCTTAAAATATCAGGTCCTCAGATGTTGTGATGTCCTAGAATCAGTGGAAAATCTACACCTACAGAGTGCCTAGCAAGTGTCTTATTTGAATACTCTGGAATTTGACAAATTCTAACTCACCTGAAGAGAAAGGTGCGCACCACCACATACACCAGGCAAGAATCAGCAGAACGAAATTCAGAGCTCCTTTTAAATGGAAACTGATAGCACATGAGGCATGAGAGCTTGTTTAGCAGGTTTTGATACTCAGGCAGGGAAGGCTAAACTGGGTAGATGAGGCATGGTTGCTTCCAGGAGCGTGTCTGACTGAGTGGTGATGGTTTTCCACGCTGGTGCATCCTCACCAGTGGAGATGGAATTCAACAGGAAGCTCATAAGACAGTAGAGGCCCCCATTTTGACAKGTTGGTCTGATGTTTTTAGGGGCATAATTTCTGTTCAAATGAAGGACATTTGGGCAGGTGAAAAAATGAAGCTGYAGCTGGCAGGGGTTACTGATGGGAATTACAACATGACAACCAAGGCTGTCTGTAGGGTACAGCACAGGCCTCAGTTCATGCCTCCACATACCTTGGCTGACAGCAGCATTTCAGACCTGTTGTGGAGGTTCTCACCAGGGGGTAATTCTGTTGTTTCATTCTCCTGATCATAGAAGCAAATATGTGTGTGTGCTGAGAGCTGCCAGCAGTGGGGACTGCTCTGGGGGATGCCTGCAATGCAGAGTGCAGTGCAAAAACGAGTCTGASCTCAGCAGCACCCCACTCTGATTGAGCTGAGAAGGAAAGCAAAGCCTGCAGGCTGCACTAAGGGAAGGAATAGCATGGGACACACAACAGCCTGGCAGGGAATTCCAGTCCTGGGTGACAGAGCTGTTGGGGTGAACCTGTGAGGGGATGCTGCTTTCAGAGAGCACTGTGCTGAAGAACAGCCCAGAGAGAACTGTCCCRCAATTCCCACCTGGGATTCTTGACAGCATCCCTTATTTGCTCTGCAGGTGCAGGTTTCCTTTGTGGTTTCCTCTTCCTCCTCATCAACCTGTTGGAGCCAGTCCAGAGGAGACCACCAGGACGAGCAGAGGGATGGAGCAGCTCCAGTGTGGGGAAAGACTGAGAGAACTGGGCTTGTTCAGCCTCGGGAAGAGGAGGCTTCAGGGTGTCCTAATCGCCCCTTCCAGTGCCTGAGGGAGACAACAAAAAAGATGGAGAGAAACTATTTATGAGGGATTGACAGGAAAAAGGGGAATGGCTTCAAATTGAAAGAGGGTAGGTTGTTTTGATGGCAATCCTAACCCCAATTTTGCTGACTTCTCTGACTGCTATGTAGGTTTTYGTATAATATTTTTAGTAAAACAGCACAGGAGGAAAGGTGTGTTCTGATATATGATCCTGTCCTGCCCCATTTGGATCACGCTGGCTTTCATACTCTGCAGCAGCTGGAAATGCACTGAAATTTAGGGTTCACCACACAGCAAGTGCAGGTCTAGCTGCACAGCACAGCTCATTCAGTGACTGACTGAACTCTGGTTTCACTTCTGCAGCTGCAAATGTGGCAGTTGCATCTGTCTGACAAATTGTGGCTGCAGATTTAGCTGGATAGATTGTGGGGTATTTCTTCCTAACCACACGCCAGTGGTAATGAAATCATGTTTCACAATACCTCACTGTCAAAGGAACACGTTCAGCAGAACTTTTCACAGGCATCAGAAATTGTCTATTTAGAGCAGAAGGGTTCTTGAGCAGCAGACAGTGGTGAGGATTCAGCTGGTTTTTTACAAGTACAAGTACAAAACCACTGAGWGGGAAGTCAGCTGGGTCTCCAGGGCATCAGTGCACTCCTAAACTGGCAGTATCCAGGCAATCCAACCATTTCTCCTCTGGTCCTCTGCACTGTTCTTGCCTGACACTTCCCTCTTATTYGGAAACTGTTTGTCTGGATGTGGCTGCTTCCCCCTCTTCATCCTTTCTGGGCAGGTGCTGAGGTGCTGCTCRCTTTCCTTCTCCTGCTACCAAAGGTTTTCTGCTCCTGTGGAAAGGGGCAGCAGGAAGGGAMACGAGCCTTTGTCTCAGCCAGCACTGTTCACTGCCCAGCACATTTACTGACAGGCAAAAATAAAACCCTGAGCAAGAAGAGAGCAGCAGAGGTGCAGAGACGTGATCTGATCTCCTCCTCTCATCATGTGGGTGGTAGCCTCCTGCAGAGGAATCAGATTTTGGCTCTTTCAGCCCTGAAGAAATTCTCAGAGACACAAAAGGCCTAAAAAAGTTAATCAACACAACAATGCCTGCTTCATCTACCACAACTCCCAAGAYAGGGAATGAAGACAAATTTCCATTTACTCAGTGGTGAGGTAGCCCAAAGCYACCACTTCCCAAAGGGTCACAAGTGGTCATGCTCTGTGTTGATGGCCTGTTTGGATGCTTTTACCTGGAGTAAATCAAAAGYAGTACCAAGTATCCTATGCCAGAAAAAAAAAAGTGAGAAATTTCACTTACTGCAGAATGCCATGGAAAGAGCACATTTAAGGACAGCTGGAGCAGAGTACACCTGTGATATCCAGTGTATGGCAATCACTTTGAGCTGCTTTTGCCTTGAGCACAGCTAATTTCCGTCACACAGGAAAGTGTGCTTTGGATCCGTGCTGGGAGCTGTGCTGATAGAACAGGGATGTGCTGGCTGTGGAAGCTCAGAGTTTGCCCATCAAGGACCTGGGAGGGGACACAGCCAGGACAGCTGAGCCCAGCTGGCCCAAGGGATGCTSCAGACCAYGTGGGATKGGGCTCAGCACACASAAGGAAGGGGGGACATCTGGAGTGATGGCTTTGTCTTCCCAAGCCACCTGTGATGGAGCCTGGCTCTCCTGGGCCTGGCTGAGCCCGGCCTGCCCATGGGGAGCAGGGAATGGGTTCATTGTCTTGCTTTGCTTGTGTGTGCAGCTTTTGCTTTTCCTATTGAACTGTCTTTGTCCCAACCCAGGAGTTTTTTTCATTTTTGCTCTTCCATTTTTGCCCCCACGTCACTGGTGGGTGAGTGAGCGAGCAGCTGTGTGCTAATTACTCACTGTCAGTCCTTTCTGGCACCCAAAAATGCGGCATGAAGGGCTTGAGAAAATGACAGATTTGACTGGAATGTGCCTTTTAGAACTGCCACTGGATTTGGTTTGGGTGTGCAGTACAGTTGGCTGGCCATAAAGAAAGTCGTGCCCTATTTTAGATAGATACAGTTGAAGGTGTGGATAAAGATGGAGCACATGGGAATTGCTCATTATCCAGGTTGGCCCCATGCTATCCCATGTGTGATTCCTGCATGCTCTCCTTCCTGGAAGACAAGCAGAAATCTGGTACAGTCTTTCTCTGGAAAGAGGATGATAAGGAATGAAAATAAAAATGTTGTGCCACAGGCAACCCTCTTTCTCTGCTTCAGTAAGAGCTCCACTCTTCCCCCACCTCACACATGAGAACCTGTGCTTTACACCCTGGTGATTCTGATGCCTTGAAGTCAGAACTGAAGCCTCCAGGCCTCAGATTCCTGGAGTCTTGACCCCTTAGTCACGAAAGGATAGGTGTTCATGAATCAGCACGYGTCTTAGGTTGGAAATAGGGGTATTCTATTTCTATCTGTTAGAGGAGGAGTAGTTATCTGTTATTRATTAGTTATTAATTGGACAGTTTTTCCTTTATCTCTTCCACAACCAATCCTCCCTCCAGGAGATSTCTCCTGTTAATGRGCCAGTGAGTGTCACTGCTTGACTGATAAAATCCCATCATCCCATGGGGAGATGCTCCATCCAGGGCAGGAGYCAAGCATTCCCACCTGGATACAATCTGAGGTTTGGAACACCAGAGCAGCCTTTGCCCAGGGCACTCCCAGAGGAAGACCAGGCCCATCTGCACCACCCATGGACCTTCAGAGGAAAACTCCACCCTTGCACAGGATCCCTGCTCCAACAGAACCCCGTCTGCCACTCCAGGAGCACAGCAGCCACCCTTTAATGGGAGTGCCACCAACTCCCTGACCAGCAGAGTGTCAGGGCATATTCTGACTCTGCCAGTAGGTTTTTTTTGTACTATTGCATTTGTATTTTTAGTTTTCCTAATAAAGAACTGTTATTCCTGCTCCCATATCTTTGTCTGAGAGCCTTTTAATTTCAAAATTATAACAATTTGGAGGGAGGGGATTTATATTTTCCATTTCGGGGGAGGCTCCTGCCTTCCTTAGCAGATCATGTCTTGTCAAACCAAGACAACATGGGATCATGTAACTGTCCCCTCTGCCAGTCCTACTTGTCTACTTTTTCCCCAAAATGCTATTCAGTGCTTAAGCTGAAGTAAGAACTGATTGTCTGCCGYGTCTGATAGAGCCACACTCAGTGTGGAAATGCCTGGATGTGCCTTACTCAGCTGCTGTAGATGTTGTGGGAATTTTATTCTCTGCTAACTCTGCTGCRGAGGAGGAGCAGAGCACTGGACACTGCTGCTTGATGGGAGGGGGCAGCTTCCAGCTGAGGGGTGACACCTTCCATCTGTTCTTACAGCCATTGCAGCCTGGCTGCTCAAAACCTTCTGATAAAATCCACACCCTGGAAAGCATCTTAGAAAACAAGCACCACACTTGTTTTGTCCCACCTCCCACTTAAATCAGGCTTCCATTTGCCTCTGCTGCTAACAATTGGTTGGATTTTCCCACTGGAGAGGTAAAGCAGAGGCCCTCTCTGAGCCATCTGCACCTTTGTAGGCACTGGTGGCTGGAAAAACATGTCCTGGGATACATTTACACCCCTAGGTCCAAGATGTTCTCATGTGCTGGATGCCCTGGGCTTATTTTTTGTAATAAGATTATTAATTAATAAATTAATATTATAATTATATCATAATTATATATTATATAATATGTATTATATATAATTATATATACTATATAATTATATTATAATTATGTTAATATTATAGTGTTATAATTATTAATTAATTAATAAGATGTCCTGTGCTCCAAGAGAATTAATTCTCACCCCTCACCCTGCACCTCCTCCTGAGGTCTAGCCGTGCTATTTTGGCTGTAAAAAAGGAAGCAGCTGAGTGGAGCAATTCTGAGCAAAGCACCCTTTGTGGGGTTCCATGAAACTTTTTTAAAGTGAGGCCATCATGATGGTATCTCAATGATACCTTCAAGCTTTGTGTGCTTGTAGATCTGCCTTTTTTGGGGGGTTGCAGCCTGGGTGGACAGCAGCGAACTCCTCAATAACTCTCCTTGCAGCTCAGCTGGGGTGWTTAGAAGCCCAAGGAGTCTTTCCTTCCCATGAACCCGATGTGATTAACTGGGAAGGAACTTTTCTGCATGCCTCAGAGCGGCCACAGAGCCGCCAGCAGAGACCAGGGGCCACACTGGMATCTGCTAAGAGGCAGCTCTGGCACTCAGACCTGTACAGCAGCAGCACTTTGCCCAAAGCCATGCAGGCAAGGCCACCCCACCCCTGCCCCTCCCTGAATCCCAGATGTGACTCCTCCAAACTCCCCCCTGTCATTTTTTTGGCCGCACAGCAGCTCCAGGGCCTGGCCTCCYGCTTGCTTCCTGTGGAAATTCCTGAAAGTCTTAGGAGAGGTTAGCAAAACGTTGTCTTGCAGAGCTGCCAGCATACCAGGTAGGGAAAAATCTCTGGAGATCAAAGAGCCTTCCTGCTGGCAGCTGCTTCTGAGAGCAGCCCAGTGCTGGTGACTCTGAGCACARCCCCTGGTCCTGCTTTAGTCCCAGTCCAATGCCAGAATCACCACCTACTCCTAACCAAGACCCAGAATGAGTTGTGCAGAGCACCCCTCACACGTCCAGGGTGCACAGAAATCATCAACATTTTAGAAGGACACCTTCTTCCCCTGCTTTTTCTTCCCCCCTTGAAATTAGATTAGCAATTCCCCTCAGGATTTCAGAATGGAAAGGCTTGGATCAGCTCTGACACTCACACATCGTAATGTGTTTTATGCCCTTATTTAGGGCCAAGCACTGATCTGTGTGCTCAGTTTTCAGGAGAACTGCCTATTCCTTGGCACAGCCTCTCTGTTTCACAAGTACTCAGGCAGAGCAGCCTGTCAGCCAGAGCCTGGCACTCCTGCAGGAGGGGACACAAATGTGGTTTTGGGATCACCAGTGCTGCAGGCTGCTCAGCAGAAGGAGGAAATGAGCAAGAGCCAGAAYAGAGGCAAGAGCTGCTCAAATTTTTTATTTTTTTTTTTATCCTGGGGTGAAGGTGGGGAAAAGCAAAGTCACAGCTCTAACAATCTGCTCTAGGCAGGGCAACTCAGAGTTGCTTYAGGCCATTATCAACACCTTCCTACACATGCACGTAATTAACACTGATTGGTCCTAAAGAATCATTAATTTTGGTGTCCTCCTGTCCCATCCACAAGCAAGCCAAATCCTTACTTTTGGCAGAAATTTTGAGTTCCTCTTGACCCTCCYGCTTGATCACTGGAATTGCTGATGCAGAAGGAAGAGAAGTGCTCATACCACTTCTCCCACTGGGACATTCACTGAAAAGCTTCCCTCCATATTTGAGGCTGTTCCCATAACAGATTYCCTTTGTTGTATTTGGGCCCTTGCACATTTTGGTTTTATTCCCTGTGGTGTCGGGAGCCCAAAAATCACATTTTTTAAAATAAAASGGAAGCTTTACAGTGATGCTGTGCCCTCATTAGTACAATGCCACTGGCTTCCAGGCTTTTTCTCTTTTGCCTGTTACCTTGCAGCCCTCACAGAGCCATCCTGGCCTCCTGAGCAGCCAGAATGATGCCCAGAGATGCACCAGAGGAACAAGTCCTCTCTGCTGCTTTTTCCCTGCTGCTAAAGGGGGACTCTCTGCTGTTTGCCTTCAACACAAGGAAATCTTATTTCCTCCAGCCTGATGAGCAAATAGAAGAGCCAGAGCACTGGCCTCTTCCCCTCTGCTTCCTACAACAACATTGCCTTCCTTCTGAGGCCCACAAGTCCCCCCTTGCTCACGAGAATGAGCCTTTGTCACACGTTAAACCCTGCAAATGTCAAGTCTGAGCATTGTTCCAGTGGTGTCTCTGTGTCCCTTTGCCCTGCTCCCACCCACCCTTTTTTTGCCTCTGTCCTCCTCCACGTTTGCCTCATTTCCTTTTCCTTCTCCTGCACCAGGCACCTGTTAAGCTGGAGCAGAAAAGGAAAAGAAATGTCTTGTGAAACAGGCAGGGAGGTGGGTCGTAACAATTGCAAAAGCAGTGAAGCAGCACTCTTATGGGGCTTTTCTCTTCCAAGCACTGTGATTTTTCAGCTGGGAGTGCAGTCAGCTTATAAATTTGCTATTTAATCTGCCGTGTTCATGGCAGTGCAGGCAATCAACAAATTAGCACCATTTAATTTCTTTTCATTGTATCTGTTGGGCACCATCCCGTTCTCAGAAGAGAGAGAGCTGCTTTTTCTTCTTTTTTTTCCCCTTGTTTTCTTTTTTTTTTCTTTCCTTTTAATAACCTTGAACTGCTCTGAGGACTGCAGCAGTGCTGCATCTGGCAGTGTGCCACACAGACCACACAGAGAGAGGAGGTCAGCCTGGGGCAAGCACCAAAATTCTTGCACGGCATCAGCTGAGGCTGATTGGGAAATGCATTGGCAGGGGCTCAATCCCCCCCGTGTCTCACTCTGAGCCCCCAGAAGGAGGCACCTGTGCAGCTCAGGTGAGTCTCCCCTGCCCCTCTGGCCAGGAAAGGGCTCCTTGCCCTGGCAAGCAGGGATGGCTGGGATGGGTGTCCTTCCTTGAGCTCTGTGCTGGAAGCAGCTGTGGGGGTCTGAGCCAGCAGATTGCCCCTTCACGGGCAAATGTGGCAGCTTAAAAATTCATAGGAGGCCTGTCCAGCACCTCSAGAGTGGGGGACATCAGTCAGGAAGCCCCATGCAGCAAAATGATGAGCACCAGCTGCTGCAGGACTGTGACGGTGTTCACAGGGGTCCCAGAATGAGGGAAGAGATGAGGATCTGACTCCGTGTTTCACAAGGCTGGATTTATTATTTTATGATATATATTAKATTGAAACTACACTAAAAGAAGARAAGAAAGGATTTTTCATTAGAATGCTGGCTAAGAATAGAAAAAGAAAGAATGATAACAAAGGCTTGTGGCTCAGACTCTCTGTCCGAGCCAGCTGACTGTGATTGGCCATTAATTAGAAACAACCACATGAGACCAATCCCAGATGCACCTGTTGCATTCCACAGTAGCAGATAATCATTGCTCACATTTTGTTCCTGAGGCGTCTCAGCTTCTCAGGAGGAAAAATCCTAAGGAAAGGAATTTTCATAAAAGATGTCTGTGACAGCAGGACCAGTGGGTCCTGACTAGAATTATGCCAGCTTACCCTTTGTTCCTCTGTCTTTGGTGCCTCGCTGTGGAAATGGTCTGAACTTTATCAGTTTTAGTGGATCAAAGTAATTTCTTCCTGTTTGCAGAAGAAGAGTTCTCGTTTTCAAGTCTATATCAAAGTTCCTCCAAGGATTTTGGCTTGTCTTCTACAGGGCAAACCCTCCCCTCCTGATGATTCACATGGAGGGAGAGGAGATGTGACTCTTTCACCACTTCATTCCTGTCAAGCTTTTTTGSAGCACAGAGGCAAAGATTATCATTCCAGATCAGGAAAATGGCCTGGGTTTACCTCCACCACGCAGAAAGCCCTTAAGTGTTGGACATTTTGTTGATTTTAGGCATGCCCAAGAGTTTCTTCTTCAATTGCTGATTGACACTGGCCAAATCAAGCCAAAAACCACAGGCTATCTCTTTGAACTGTACAGCGGACTGATCAGGAGAGTGGTAAAAATTTACTTCACTGTAAAGAGAAGTAATTTTTTTTATTTGTAATTAAGATGATCTTTCCCTGGTGGGTGACATTTGGCAAGTCACTTCATCTGCCTTGCCTCCTCTTAAACTGTATTAACTCATCCTCTGTCTTTTTTTTTTTTTCTCTGAGGTCAGCAAAACAGGTGGTGGGCTTTGGTCTGTGGTTGCTCAAACCAGATCTCCACCTTGCCTTCAAATAGTGAGAATCTAGAAGTGAAAATATTCAGGACCAGGACATTGCCACAAAGTAGAAATCTGTTGCTTTGCCTGTGTAGTTTGTATTTTCACCACCCTGCTCTGTCCATCAGGTCTCCCAGGGACTTTCTTACTGAACAATAAGTGAAGTGGGTATTTTCTTGGGTCAGATGGGAATTGGTTAAAGCAAAAAAAAAAAATMATTTAGAAATGAATTATTAAAGGTGCAGCACTCCAGAGAAAGAGTTTTCATTGCTTTAAAGTGGGTTGTATTCTTGGCTCACTGCAAAGAGCAGTGGAGAATTATTTGTTTAGGGATCCTGGCGTAGATATTTGCCAAAGGGACTCAGCTGTCATAGCAATCCTGCAACGTGCACCCAGGAGCAAAGGGCTCTGGTGTCAGGGTGACCTGGTGGGTGCRTGGCAAAGGGGGAGCAAAGGGATTCAACTGACAAAACAGCTAAACTTTCATAAGGCAGAAGTTATGAGAGAAATCATTCTGCTCTGGAGGGAAAAAAAAACCAACAAAAAACCTTCTTCAAAGCATACAGCATCATTAAAATGTGTCCCAATTAATTGCTGTGTGGGTGGGATAGTCTACCAACAATCTGCTGGAACGGTATCTTGCACTTATCTGAAGTAGATAAGCTCTTGCCTCTGCCTTTTTTTATTTTATTTTTTTCCACTGTAAAACAAGGCGAGTTACTTAGCTAGAGAGTCTTTTAATTACTCAGTGCTGAGGCTTGATCAGTGCCCTGCTGTCTGACAACATTTCTTTCTACTATACAAACCAGGGACTTTTATTTCATTTTTCACCTCACAAGTGCAGAGCCCTGAGCCGGCTTGTGGTTTTTAGATGTTACTGTGACAGAAGTGCTGCCTCTGGGTTTTGTTTGTTTTCGTCTTYGTGCTGCAATCTCCTGGCCCAGCACAGGCAGAGGATGCTTGCATCCTGTCCCCTTGCACCAGGGTAATTCTGTATTAGGGAAAGATGGGTCACTTCAGCAAAGTGGGAGCTTTGAAGTGGGTTTGAGAGAGGAGTCTCAGCCCAGCATGAAGCAGGGCATCAAGAGCTTAAAGGCTAATTTTTTTTTTTCAAATATTAAAATGTGGGGTTTATGCTATCTTGTCTTTTTTTTCTTTTTTTTTTTCTTTTTTTTTTCTTTTTTTCTGGCAGAAGGTCTATGCTGTAAGCCATCACATTTTCCACGGTGTCTGACTGCATGGGATAGGAACATACATTTCCCTCCACTTAAATCCAAAAA
>JACDOX010000019.1:7916909-7928197 GCA_014549065.1 Cardinalis cardinalis
GGCCGGCACAGCCCCGGGGCCATCGGCCTCTCGGGCCCTGGGCACCCCTGGGCTGTGTCCAGCCCCTGTTGACAAAATTCCCCATCAAAAAAAAGCCAAAATGCAGGCAGAAAAGGTTCAGGCACGCCAGGGTTGTTTTGTTTTCTCTGAGCTCCTTGGAGACAGTGAGCTGCTCTCTGGCCGCAGCTGCCAGGTAAATTGGGGTTGTTAGTGCAGAGTGGAAGTCACGCTGGAGATCAAGGAGCTCCCACCAGGCCAGCTCTGTTTGCTCCTGATGGCAGGCCTGAGCACAGGCCAGCTCCCAGCTTCCTCACTGGCCATTTTAAACCTCGTTTTAAAAGGTAAAATAAAAGAGTTTTGGGCCTTTGCCTGCTTAGCCATGATATTTTATGAAAAATCCCTTTGCTAGGATTTTTCTCCTGAGAAGCTGAGAGGCCTCAGAGGAAAAGAAAAACAAYGGTTATCTGCTGCTGTGGAATGCAACAGGTGCATCTGGGATTGGTCTCATGTGGTTGTTTCTCATTAATGGCCAATCACAGCCTGGCTGTCTCAGACTGTCTGGTCAGCCACAAGATTTTATTATCATTCCATTCCTTTCTATTCTTAGCTAGCCTTCTGATGAAATCCTTTCTTCTATTCTTGTAGTATAGTTTTAATATATCAATTTCTTTTAATCTAATATATATMATATATATTATATTAAATATAATGTATAAATATTATGTATTTATATATAATATTTATATATAGCTATTATATATTATATATAATATATTTATATAGAGATACAACTATTATAAATTATAAATTATATATATATATTTAAAAAAATATGTATATATAATCATCCTGGAACCCCTGTGAACACCACCACAATGCTGAAGCAGAGATGGAGCTGCTTATTTGGTGGGGCTGTGTTTAGCTCAACACCAATATATAATATGTATTAAATATATATATATTTAATGATATTGTATTAAATATAATAAAATATAATATATTAAATATAATGTATAAATATTATATATATACAACCTATAAAATTTTTTATAAATATAAATATTATATATTATGAATATTATATGTATATATAACATCATCTTGGGACCCCTGCGGACACCACCACAATGCTGAAGCAGAGATGGAGCTGCATATTTGGTGGGGCTGTGTTTAGCCCAGCACCAGGCAGGCACCTGCACCCTGGAGCTCCCCCCTGCCCTGCAGCACCTCACAATCTTCAGCTCCCTGAAGAGTGCTGAAATTCAGGCAGAATGCTGGGAWCTGTGGAGATGGCTTTCCAAGACCCGAAAGGCCCAGGGAGCAGGGAGCCACAGCTGACCAGGGTCCAGCAGAGCCAGGAGGGAGGTAGCAGTGGTTTCCTGGTGTGGGAGAAACAAGGAAATGAAGGTGGTAAGGTGTGCAAACAGGGTTTTTATGTACAACACACCCAGAGCAGTTCCCTTCTCTGCATGGCAGCTGTGTCCCATTTTGGAAATCATTTCCACTCCGTGGAAGGAATGGTGAGAAATCTGGAAAGAGCCAGACTTGGAGAAAGATGGTGAAGTGATTCAAGGCGACCACGACAGAGAATTTCAAATACTTAAGAAGGAGAGGTAGAAAAAGAATGGAAATCTGCACAGCTGGAGGGGTGATGAGCTCAAGCTCTGATGTTGAAGCTTGGGCAGCCCTGCGGCAAAGGGGCACCAGGAGAGAAGGTGGAGCCTCTGCCAGGGGATATATTTAAGAGCAGGTCATAAGAAAATATTCACTGGGAATAACCTGGACACAGCTGAGCCTGCCTTGGACTCAGAAAATGGACTGGATGGTCTCCTGAGGTCTGTCCTGATACACTTGCCTGCATTTAGTAATGGTGATGGCAAGAAGTGTGAAAATAGGGACAGGACCAGTTGCTAGGCTGAGTTTGGAGGTGAATGTCAAATATCCCCTTCCCACCCACGCCTAACCCTTGTGCTGGAAAACCAGCACAAGGGTGGTTTTGCACTCACAGAGGCTGCTTTCTTCGGTTTCCAGGAGATGGATGCTCATCCCTGAATTCATCCATGGATTCACAGTTCACACCACCACAGCTTTGTGCTCTGCCAGAGGGGCCAAGGATGTGCCCACCATCCTGCTCTGAGTGGATGGCAAAATCAGAGCAGGACTTAAATGCATGGTGATCTCCTTGACATAGATAAACACTTTTTCCACAAACACAGTGAATTTTCCCTTTCTTCTAAGTGCACGTGAGCACTGGGCACAGAGGGCTAAAAAACCATTTTGTGCCCACACAATTTGGGGTGCAGTGGCCTTCACGCCCTTGAGTGATCTGCTCTCATAAAATTCATTGGTGTCCAAAACTCTGGAAGGACTCAGCAAGCTGGACAAGCTGGAGCTTCTCACCAGTGTGTCATCCCAGTGGCATTCACCAGTGACTCACCAGCACCATGACAGTGGTGGCAGCTGCATTAATGCCTGTGCCTTCCCTCACACAGCAGCACAAATATTTTTTTTTACCATTGTTATCTTGAAAATAATGTTTGAAGTGTGTGAGCTCTCTCTGGAGAAGCTGCTGCCTTGTTGCAGGTCTCCGCTGCAAAAAAAAAAAAAAGCAAACTGAGCTTGCCTCTTCTGATGCACTGTGCCCTGTAAAGTGGGGATAAATACTGGTGATTTCCACAATCACTCCTTAATGCCTGAGAAGCCTCTTCAAGGTTCATTTCCACAAGTTCTGCAAGGAGCCAGGCAGGCAGCAGCAAGGTTTCTCCAGAGTGAAAAGTGGATAGGCAGATCTGACTCAAAATCAGGGGTAACACTTCAGTGCCAAAGTGCAGAAAATCCTCAACGCTGCTGTTCTGCTTTCTGTCTCTCTGTGCTGGCTCCTTCCAGCTATCACACCTCCTCTAGACAGTCCTGGAGCATGGAGACTTTTGTCTCCCTGGTTTTTGCCCCGAAAAGCCGTTTCAGGAACTCCTTGCCCAGGCCAAGAATAACAAGGAATACCTGTCTCTCCCGGGGGACGGGAATCACACTGAGCAGCTGAGCAGACTGGAGGCAGCAGCTCTCTGAAAAACCCCAGCAGGTTCTGAGCTGCTTTTGGGGATCCCTGGAGCTTTCTGAGGTACCACTTCCACCAGGGGAGTCTGCAGCCACATGCCCCCTTCGTCCAGGGATCCACCTGGGCTGGAAGCTCTTGGGTTTCTGTGGTTGAGATGACCCCTGAGGTGTTAAAAAGTATTTTTTTTTCCCAGCCCTGTGACCAAAGAAGAACTTGAGTCACTGGTTCTGCTTTTCAAGGTTGTTTACTTTTTCTTATCTATCACATTCTTTCTCTGAGCTGCTGAGCTCTGTCCAGCAGGTCGGGTTGTGGCACAGTGACTGACGAAAGATTGGTGTTAGCTTTTTATGCCAAGAACTACGTGTGCTTTATTTACAATAATTTTCCAATACCTATCACCTATGTTAGACAGTCTGTCTCTACCCTAAACCAATACAAAAGTGCCACCATTCCAGCAGAAGATGAAGGAGGAGAAGGAGAAGGAGAAGGAGAAGGAGAAGGAGAAGGAGAAGGAGAAGGA
This sequence comes from Cardinalis cardinalis, assembly GCA_014549065.1. Classification (NCBI taxonomy): domain Eukaryota; kingdom Metazoa; phylum Chordata; class Aves; order Passeriformes; family Cardinalidae; genus Cardinalis; species Cardinalis cardinalis. The sequence goes on from JACDOX010000019.1 coordinate 7,920,485, forward strand.
GAAGGAGAAGGAGAAGGAGAAGGAGAAGGAGAAGGAGAAGGAGNAGGAGAAGGAGAAGGAGAAGGAGAAGGAGAAGGAGAAGGAGAAGGAGAAGGAGAAGGAGAAGGAGAAGGAGAAGGAGAAGGAGAAGGAGAAGGAGGAGGAGGACAGGACACGTCTAGATTGCTCCATCTTGCCTCTTGAACCCCCATTCTAAAAACCCCAAAATTCTACTTTTTCACCCTGTGATAAATTCACTGTCATTCTACTCAAACCCTTGTGGCTTGTAGCTCCTCACACAAGGTTGGTAATTGTTTCCATGGGTTAAAATCAAAAGCACAGCTGTTTTTGACTCTGTGCCAGGGTCTCTGAGCCCCCTGCCAGGGTCTGGAGTCCTCCAGGGCAGCCAGAGGAATGTCCTGGGTTCCCACAAGGAGCTGCCTCTGAGGTCTCACAGCTCACCTGGCAGGGGTCCTGAGCATCTCATGGGCACCTTTCCCAAGAGGATGTCATAGTGATGTGAATAGCATCACCTTCACCCATCCTTTGCAAGTTAGGACTTCAGTTCCCTAAACCATTAGAGCAGCTTGCCCTTGTTTTTTTTCAGCCTCGATGTTGGGATTTGAAATGCAGGGAACTCCCAGAACTCTGGACCTGTAAGCCAAAGATTAGAGTTAAACAGAGGGTTTGATCTGAGACTTTGGAAAAGGCTACCAAAATGAGGTGCAAGAGGCGGAAATGTGGATTTAGTTTAGAGCAGACACGCGTTAAGTGGAAGAAAGTTTCAAATTTTAGAGTTTAAGATATAAAAATTTAAGTAGTTACAAAGGTAAACAAGGAGTTTAGAATACAGTACTGTGGGTTTGTGTGTCATAACATGATTGGCTACCTTACACTGTAGCACTGGTCCATAAGACAGAATATTTAAGGATTGGGTCAAAAACATAAATATCTTTATTGGCAGTGTTTTATTGGTCAGTAACTCCTTAAAAGGTCTTGTAACTAAGGGTGTTGTGACCTTCTGAACCATGGGGTAAAGATGTGAGCCAAACTCACCCTTCCTGTCTACATAGAAGATAAGAACAATAAATCACATCATCAAAAACAATTCAGAGGTCCCATCTCTAACTCATTCAAAATCCTTTCAAAAATCCCCATACCTGGGTACTTTGCTGTTATTAATTTATTGTAGATCACAATCCCACCAAAAAAGAGCACTAATCCATTCTTTACCTGTGCCAGTGAAGAGCCTTTATGGAGAGAGAAACAAATACAAGTAAACAGTTGGAAGGTTGGTTTCTTTCTTTGTTGTTTGTTTTCTGGAAAACAACCTAGGCAAAAGAGCACCACTTAAAAAAATACTCAGTCTTGCCAGCTCAAATCTGATTTTGATTCCCAAAATGTCAATTTTAAAAGTAAAACATCATATTTTCTGTGTGAAGTCACACAGTGTTCTGTTCTCACTCATACCAATGCAGAGTGTGGAGGGTTCATTTTTGTTTCCTTTAACTATTGCAAAGCAAATTTAAGCTTTCTTCAGCTCTTCAAAGAAAATGAAAACCCCTATTTCCATGACATCTATCCAGGCCTGCTATAATTACAATATCAGCTGSCTCTTTTCATTTTCATGTTTACTGCATTAAGAAATTAATGAATTGCAGTCTGACTCCCCTGTGGGAACAGTCAAGTATTATTGCAGTATAAAATAATTAATTTCTTGTTAATTAATGGCAAGCTGGATTCAGGTCCACACAGTGCAAACCCTGGGGAGGAGCCACCAGGGAGCAGGTGGTGGTGTCACTGTCACCTGTGAGAGGCGGCAGCTGCCCCCAAGCCTTCCTTTCCCCACTTCCTCAGGGAATTTTACTCCCATTTTGAGGCTGAGAGTGGGCACCATCCATCCTGGCTGCCTGAGAGGCTGGAAAATCCCTCACCTGTAATGCAAGGGCTGGAGGAGTAATCCAGCCAGCAAAAAAAGGAGGGCTGGGGGCAGCTTGTGTGTGTGTGCAAAAATCAAAATTGTGCTACTTGGCTCTGCATTTTGCGGGGATAAAAACCCCACACTTGCTTGCTGATGGAAATTTCTCTTGCCGTTTTTTTTTTTTTTGCAAAAGCAACACCACCACACACTGGTGGCTGCACAGCAGCTGGGCACAGTGCTCAGGGTGCTGACAAACACAGTGGGCAGCAGAGAAGGTGGAGGGAATTTCACTCGGGGGCTCTTCTCCAGGAAGCCAGCAAGTCATTTTCAAAGCTAGCCTGAATTCTCACCTCTAAACCAGTTCCCCCTCCTCGTCTCATCCTGGTGCAGAGCAAAAGAGACCCCCAGTGCTCATGAGGAGTGTATTAACCTTCAAAGAAGAGCCCAATAAAAGATTTGAGAGTTAGTGATCTGAGAGGTGGATGTGTTAGAAATTTAGTAGGGGGAGGAGGAATGTTTTTAGAAAGTTTTCATTCTGAGTTCTGTGTGTGTTTCTTTCTATATATAGTTGTAASTTAATGAAGTTTTTCCTCTTCATTCCTAAGTTAGAGCCTGCTTTGCTCTATTCCTAGTCCCATCTCACAGCAGACACCAGACAAAATACATTTTCATAGACACACTGACATTGTGCCAGCGTCAAACCGTGACACCCAGCACTAAACCATGTCCCCAGCAGGAGCCACATCTACACATCTTTTAAATCCCTCCAAGGATGCTGACTCCAYCACCTCTCTGGGCAGCCTGTTCCAATGCTTTTCTCTGTTTCTGTGCCCTATTTGGGCTGACCTTGGCTGGCTCTCAGGAGCCCACCAATATTCCCAATATTCCCCTCCCTCCTCAAGGGAAGGGGAAAAATGAAGTGACAAAAGGGTCATGGGTTGATTTAAGGACAGGGAGAGATTACTCACAAATTACCATCATGGTCAAAACAGACTCAGCTTGGGGGAATTAATTCAATTTATTGCCAGTCAAACAGATAAGTATAATGAGAAATAAGAACAAACCTAAAAATAACTTCTTCGTGCTCTTCCCTTCCTTCAGCTTCACTCCAGATTTTTTTCTACCTCCTCCCCCCAAGCTGGGATGGGAATGGGGCTTTGGTCACTTCATCACACATTGCCTCTCCTTTCTCTTACCCTGCTCCACCTTCTCCTGAGTGCTTCAGTTCTCCATGGACTGCTCCAGCGTGGATCCTTTCCACAGGGAGCGAACTGCTCCATCATCCCTTAATCCAAAACCACCTGCTCATAATCCTTCCAGTTTCTGTGATATTTATCTTAAAGATTGTCCCAAGGATATCCAGTCTACCATTCCTCTGTCAGATGTCAACTGGTAGGTTCTAGGTCCTCCAAATTTAGCCAACTGTAGACAACAGTTCATTTAAACAAAAAATCCCTCTCCCCCCCCCCAAAAAAAAGAAACAAAACAAAGATCTAGTCCTGTTACTTACAGAGAGAAAAGATAGAACATTAAAGTTCACATGATAATGAAAAAGAGGCAACTAGTGTCTAGCTATTAAGCTAGACATGTTAGCTAATGACCTGCCCCAAAATCTTTGAAGTCCCACTTTGTCCTCATCCTATTTGTCTTCTTCCTGTATTTCCTACATTGCCTGCAAATGATTAGGAAAAACAGCAAGCTGTCAAGAGAAAGTGGGCTCAGGGTATCAAGAGGCCATAAAGGAAAGAAAAAAATATGTGAGGGCTCAAATTTCTGCTTTAGATATGATGACTCAAGTCCTTTCACTAAATCAGGACAATTACACCTTTTCCCTCGAAAAAAGCCAAACCCCCCAACTCCCAGCCTGATGGAACAGCTCAGGAGCAGACAGATGGTGTTCTCTGCTGTTGCMGTTAATAATAGGCTGTCAAGCCTAAAACCAGTAAACAGCTCCAGCATTGAGGCCAGCAGGATTTCTCCTAAACCTCTGGAAGCAAAGCAAAGTGTGTCAGGACGAGTGCCCTGCTTTCCTTCACTGGGCTGCTCCCCTTTGGGGCAAACCCTCCCTCTCCTGATGATTCACATGGAGAGGAGATGTGACCCTTTCACCACTTCATTCCTGTCAGGCCTTTTTGGAGCAAGGAGGCAAAGAGGATTATCATTCCAGATCAGGAGAATTGCCTGGTTTTACCTCCACCACGCAGGAAGCCCTTAAGTCACAGATTAGTGGCATGGCTGGAGGCAGAGCTGTGGGTGTTTTTGGGTGTCCACACAGCCCCACAAAGGGGTGCACTCCTCTCATTTTGCATTGGTTGTGGCCAGCAGGACGAGGCCTGCCCTGGTTTGCATTTTTGGCTTTTTTTGGTCGGGTGAGGAGCAAAGCCAAAAAGCTTCCAAGGAGTGACAAACAGGAAAAAAAATTGCTGGCATGGGGTTTGTCCTTCCCACTGAGGGGCACAGGAGCCACATTCTAAAGCCTCCATGGAGTCTTTGCCTTGATGCACCGTGCAATATCCAAAATCACGTTTGAAGAGAGTGAAGATCTAAGGGGAGTGGGATAAATTTTGTATTATTTTTGCTCATCTTCTGGAAATTGCAGATACATCCCCTAATCTTCACCTTTACCAACTGCCCAGGTTTACACTTCTCCATCCCTCTGCTGTTATGCCAGAGCTCAGTGGGAAGCATCTTTCTGTCCACGCTTGGAGAACTGAGCCATGATGAAACCTGTAAAACCAGTAAATCACTGTAATCTAACCCAGCCTGGGTTAACAGGACTCAGAAACACTGCTCTAGATTAAAAGCTCTTCAGAGCAAAGCATTTCTCTTTGATCAGGGGTGGTAAAATGGCTTATCCTGTTGGAAACCGTGACATTGTTGTGGACCTTCAGGTATCAAAATAACAGGTATATAAAATAATATAAATAATGATATGTATCATATTTATATCTTATAAATATGGTATAAAAATAACAGGTGGTTTTCATTCTAGGTCTGTCCTGTTCAAACAGGATAGTGAGGGGGAAAGAAACAACCAAGAAACCTCTAAACCAAACCAAAAAAAACCCCCACAAACAAATAAACAGACAAATAAAAAAACACGCACCAAAAAAACCCAAAAAAACCCCACCAACAAAAGACCAACCAAACAAACAACCCCCCCAAAAAAGAAAAAAAACCCGCCAAAAACACCAACCTACCCCCCCCAAAAAAAAAAAAAAAAAAAACAACCCAAAAAAACCCCAAAACACCAAACCCGCAGAAAACCCAAAGAAACCCCACCAAACCGCAAAACCCTCACTGGAAATCTGAAGAACTCTGCTGATGTAAGGCAAGGATAGAACTGCTCATCTTTCCTGCAGAGCAGCTCCCTGTGTCTTTGCTGTACTGAAATGCATTTCCTTTCTGCTATACTCCTATTTCAAGTACTCATTGCTAGTTTCTGTTCCAGCAGAATAAAAGTGGCACTTGGAATGCACAATGAAAAAAAAACCAAAATAAAGCAAACGAGGTCCTTAAACTGGACAAACCCAGTGTCAGTATTAGAAATCTCTGTGTGTGGAGGCTTCTACCATTTTGATGCAGATTTAAATAGAAAATACTTCAGATATATGAGGGTGTGCTTTCTTTAGCCATTCAAGTAGCAGAATTTTGCCTCTTGCGTGCAGCTCAGGTTTTCTTCTGCTGGAATTTGAATTTACCACTCATTCACAGCTGGAGAACAGGACTGGGAGCAGAATCACAGAGTTATTACAGCTGGAAAAGAGCTCTGGGGAAAAGGGCTCCAACCTGTGACTGGTCCCCACCTCGTCACCCAGGCCGCAGCACTGAGTGCCATGTCCAGGCATTCCTTGGATGGAATGGAATGGAATGGAATGGAATGGAATGGAATGGAATGGAATGGAATGGAATGGAATGGAATGGAATGGAATGGAATGGAATAAACCTCCAGGGATGGGGACTCCAACACCTCCCTGGGCAGCCCCTTCCAGTGCCCAACCCCGCATTCCATGGAGAAATTCCTGCTGGTGTCCAGCCTGAGCATCCCCTGGAGCAGTTGTGAGGCAGTTTCCTCCTCCTGTCAATTGTTTGGGGAAAGGAAGCCAAGACTTGGGTCCTGAAGGAATGATTGCCCAAATCAGGATTTCAGGGCAGGATTATCCTTTCTGTGCACTCACAGGGCCCAAGAAACATAGGAGGAACAATTTTTGGAGTGCTGCAGAAGGAAAGGGAGCAGACTCAAATTTTAGAGGGGTGTGTGTGTGTGTCCACCACAGTGCTGTGACAAGTCATCTGTCCCATGATGAAGGAAAAGAAAGGAAAGGAAAAGGGGGAAAGGGAAGTTCAGGGAAGGGAAAGGGAAAGGTAAAGGGAAAGGGAAAGGGAAAGGGAAAGGGAAAGGGAAAGGGAAAGGGAAAGGGAAAGGGAAAGGGAAAGGGAAAGGGAAACAGAGGGCTGTGTACAGTCACACAGAGGGGGATGTCAGACACCAGCATCTTCCCAGGAACCTTGAGTTACATCTTGGGGATCACCAGGAATGGTTCATCTCACCATTTGCTGTGCCAGCCAAGTGCCTGAGCAAATGAGAGGTGTCTGTGCAGGGCACCAAGCTGCTCCTGATTTGGACACAGGGTGAATTATCACCTCCTCCTGAGGTGACCTCCCTACCCGTGCTCAGCTTCATTACCAATCTCCAGTGGCAGGAGAAGAGGAAACCTGGAAATTCAATTGTAAAACGCCCACAGGTGGGTTGCTGACTGATTAATTCAAAAGGAATGAATTGGACAAAATGATGTTTTGTTCAATCACTCCAATTATTGGGAGACCACATGAGCAGGTACTTGAAGAGTTAAACTTCCTGAGATCCATGGGCCTGGTAGGCAGCTTGAGTAGAAGTGAGTTGTCTCTCCAAAGGGTTTCTCCAAGCTGTTATGGTCCACAGGATAAAAAAAGCAAGGAGTGAAGGAAAGAAAAAAGGGGAGAGGAAAAAGGGGAAAGGGAAAAGGGGAAAGTGAGTTGTCTCTCCAAAGAATTTTTCCAAGCTGTTATGGTCCACAGGACAAAAAATCAAGGAGGGAGGGAAAAGGCTGAGGCATGGGGACAGCGTGGGGTGGAAGGTGTGCCAGACAGTGGCTCTGGTGACAAACAGACAGAGCCAGCCCTGTGCTGTTGATTCCAGAGAGAGGCAAGGAAAAGTGCTTCAGGACTTTCTCCTCCATATGAGGTTTCCTCCCATCACTTCTCCTGAGGTGGGACACGATCCTGTCCTGTGCTGAGAGGGATGATCCACACTGATTGAAAGGGAAAGGAGGRACAGGCAGCATAGCTGTTAACTCACAGGCGGAGTTCAGTGAGTGCCTTCTAATTTTGGTCCTTCAGAAAAACAGAAAACCCAAAGGATGCAGGGAGGAGATTTATCAAAAGCCACGAGAGCTTCAGCCCAGCTTTGCTCTCACTGCATCCGGAGCTGAGCTGGGGCACGTTCCTGACGAGCAGCAAAACGCCTGCATTTAATGTCAGGAGTGCTGGAAACCTCTCAGGCACCCTGGGATGTCACAGCAGAGCAGGAGGCTGCGCTGAGCCCGGGGATGAAAAGATGAACGGGGCAGAGGCAGCGCTCGCAGGGACTCTGACAAAGGCAGGGGGAGGGAAGGAGGGAGCAGGGAAGCTCAGGGAACAAAGGGATGGGCTCTGCTCTTACCCAGGCTGAAGCAAACGCTGCTGCAGTTTGTGGTGACTGAGTATGGTACTCTGGGGGAGAAGGGGAACATTTGGCTTTTTTTTTGTTTCATTGTTTGTTTTGGGTTTTTTTT
>JACDOX010000019.1:7938416-7961757 GCA_014549065.1 Cardinalis cardinalis
AAACCCAAAACAAAATAAACTACAAAAAAACAACAAAAAAAAAAATCCAGCCTGGAAAGCACAGCAAACCTTCTGCTTTGGTATTTTCTTCAGGAAAAAATAATAAAAAAAAGCTTTTAGGAAGGCACCTTACTCAGTTCAGAAAAGCAGGCAGCAGCTCCTGCTTACCCTTCCACCACAGCATTTCTCATGGCCAAAGCAGCTACCAAGGACGACCCCAAAAGTGTTATTTTTTATTTTTCCCCCTAAGGATTTCAAGTCTTTGAGGTTCTCCTTGCACCACTTTTTGATGCCATCACTGTTACTTCACYCCTCTGGCAGCAGCACCCAGCAACCTCAATCCTTTTGGCAGATGTTGTGCAAGCACACAGGTCCATTTGCACCCTGCTGCATGTCAGCCCCTGAGCTCTGCTGTTATTTGCTGGGATTTATTTGCATTGCTGGTGAGTGTTACCGTGCTACCTGCCTTTCCAACACCCTTGTCTCAGCCAGATCTCTCAGAGAGCTCCTCCAAGTGCAAGCAAGCCAAGACTTGGTGGAGGAATCTCTCTCTCCAAGCTGTCACATTCCCAGAGAGAGTGTTGGGTTGGTTTTGTTTTGTTTTGTTTTATCCCCTTTTCAAAAGTGGAGGCACCAAGGCAGAGGGATGAGGAGAGCTCAGCTCTTTCTGAGCCCTTGCCCATCAGCGTGTCGTTTATATTCCCCTCACTTTTAGAAACCCTTCTCAGGGCTTTGTTTGCTTTTCAACTGCTGCCAAACATTGTCCAGATGGTCTTAATGTCACATCACTGTGGGCCTTTTATTTTCTAGCCTGTGCCCTGTTTTGTCCTCCCTTCCAAGCCAATGTCTCTAAGACTATTTTGGGCCCCTTACTTCATTTCCCCTCCCTTCTGTCCATCAAGCTGGGTGAGTCACACTCATCTGTCCAGGAAAACCTCATCTATTACCCCAATTGTTCTGGACTGAAAGGAGAAGAGGAACAGTCATCTCCAGATGACATTGTTTATGCCACCCCAAAGCAGCTCACCACGGGTTTAGGTACTTAATACCAAGCAGTTGCTCCACACAGACACACACACACACACACACAAAAGGCTGCCCTAGCAGCACTGAGTGAACCTTCAGGAATGTGCTTTGGAGAGGGAGCATCCTGCCAGGAGCCTGCAGTTATCACATGCCAGTGAGTGTTTCTGAGCAGTACCAGGAGGTCCAGTTCTCACCTACACACAGGAGGATGCAGAAGGAGCCCACCAGTGCCAGCAGAGATGCCCAGGCACAAATTTTGGGCTGAGATTCAGCTCCTTGTGCAGGGTGGGTGAGGAAAGATGCACACAATGCTTGGGTCTTAAATTCAGAGAAATRGATTGCATTTCCTCAGTGTTTTCCTCACCAACATGATCATTAAAAACCTTCATTTCCCTCCTGAGCTTTTCTGTAATAATCTGCCCCAGATTTAACTCCATCACAATGAACATTTCTGCATTCCTTCACTCTCACTCCCAGGGAAGGAAGCTTTCCTGACTTCTGCCACTTCCTTCCAAATCCTGAGGACGTTTTTCCGAGGCTATTGGTTTCATCATTGCCCTGAGTTTTGATGCTCTCCTGCCTGCTCAGTTTTAAAATCGAATCCTGGCCAAACATTGCATTCCTCCAGAACAGGCAGCTCCTTCTTTGTAATGTAACCATCAATATCAGCAAACATGAAGGAAAATAAATTACCTAAGCCTCAAGGAACAGYTACTCCTGCCCTTCAGAGGCACAGCAGAGGAGATATTTGGGTTTTGGAAACAAGGCTGTGCAGGGTGACAGTGTAAAGCTGTAGAGCCCTTGGCAACCTTTAGTTTAACACCACTCATTCCTGAAAGGAGTGGGAAGAATTTCTGATTTTAAAAAGAAGGGGGGGGGGGAAAAAGCCTAACCTCACCTGTGTCATAACAAGCTGTAACAATCAAGGGAGCTGAAAATTTTATAAATAAAGGACTTGRCTGACAGCATCTTGGGAGTCCCCAGGTTGCGTTCAATCCATCAGACTTTGTGAGACATGCAGCCAAAATTCTCACCTTGCTTACCTTACCAGTGCAGGTCAAATCCCTTCTAGTGCCAGAGGAATAACTCTGGAAGCACAGACACTGGCAGTTCCTAGCAGGTGAGCTTGGTGTTCTTCTCTCCCACCCAGTTCCAGGGTGAGGGAAGCACTGCAGAACTTCCYGTGGGGGCCCTTTGTGTGCTCACCAACCTGTGCAGCAAAAACTGCTGCAACCAGCAAGTTAACAAGATAGCAAGGTGCTGAGGGTCGTAAGGTCTGCATGGAAATTAATTTTGGGAAGGAAGGAAGTTTTCTTTTTTTCTGTGGGAAAGAGAAGAAAGAAAAGAGAGGAAAAAAAAGGAAGAAATCTAGTTCACAGAAACTTCAGGTTGACCTTATTTTTTTTCCTAAGAGCACACAATTCCAAAAAATCAAAAGCACCTGSAATCATTCAACACCTCTGTGAAATCAGGGCAAATCTTGGGCTTTTCTTATTTTCCAGAGAAATATAATACAGCAAGTTCAGACCAAAAGATCCTTCCCAGCCTTCCTGGTAATCTCCTGAGAGCCATCCCATACATCCTAACACAATGCTGTCAGTTGGATGATGGGATTAAATAGCATCCAGGTTAAAACCAATGCAGTCCAGAGAACAATGATTTCAAACTCAGCAGTCCCTGGAAGTGGAATGTATGGATGTATGGTGTTCCTCCCTTTTTTTTTCCTTTTTTTTTTCTTTTTTCTTTTTTTTTTTTTTTTTTTTTTTTTTTGTGCCTTCAAGAGTATTCTTCCACACACTGAGAAAATGAGAGTGAAACTCTCAAAAGCCACCCTGACTGCCCACCAACAGGAAAATCTGGGTGGGATGTAGAAGCAATGGTGTCAGGAACCATTTAGGACCATATTTAAAGCAGAGATGTATTTTACAAGATTTTAATTAAAGGAAACATTTTTTTTTTAATAAATCTCTCCAACTTCCATTTCTCATCAGGTTATAATGATAGAGGCTTGAGGCTKCAAAAAGCAAAATACTCAGGCACAAAAAAACTGGCTTTGGATTTTTTACTCCCTCAGCAGCTTTCTTTTCTGGAAGACAGAGTCAATGATCCTGAAAATTTTGGTAAAGTCCTTGAACTCTGGAAATGGTACTGTGTTCACTGTTGGGCACCTGCTTCAGGGTCCTGGATCCAACCAGGACCCAGGGTTTTGTGGCAGGGTTGCAGATGGCCTGACCTGCAGCAAGGATCAATATCAGTGCAACAGAGGAGAGGCATTGTAGACAGGAGAGTGTACAGAAACAACAGAGACACTGGCCAACACAGGCCAGCCAGTGACCCTGGGACAGCAGCAGCAACCTGCAAGGGTTTTATGTGCATGGCTTGGTAGAAAAAGCTGATTTTTGAGGCTTTATGTACACACTGAATAGGCAAAGCTGAAGCGCGGCCTCAACAGACAAATCTGCTGAAAAACCCAAATCAGAAATTCCTACGAGCAGCTTCCCTCCACCTCCACAACCCCATTATTACGGTTGTTACTGTAATTATTGCGGCTGTTGTTACTATTTCACCAGTTCTGATGTTCGCATTTAATCTCCATCTGCCAGGCAGCTGCTGCAGAGCAGGAGACCCTCCGCGAGCGCACAACTGCTTTGGTGACCCCAGTAATTACAGGAGCACTCCACAGCCTCTCCCTTCCCTAGACACCCTGGAGATGACATCCCTGAGGCAGCAGGAGACGGGCTTGGTCCGTGGATCATCACTAAATTGTTTCCTGAGCTCCTGTCACCACCCTGCAAGGATTAATGTGAGCAGAATGAAAAGCAGAGCGTTCCTCGCAGGGCCTTCCACTCCTGCTGCTCACAGAGGAGGGTGAGCACTCCCCACGTGCCCTCAGCACTGAGCTGGGGAGCCTGGCAGGTGGGGAGGAAGGGGTAGAGTGTAGGAGTGATGGGGGGTAGGATGGTTGGGATGGATGGAGACGAGAGATCTCTGAAGCCAGGTTGCAGAACTTGCAGTTTATGGCAAAGGGCCTGGGTGCAGGCCCTGCTGGGAGTTGCCAACCACAGCTCGGAGCAGGCCCGAGAGAAGAGAGGGACAGAGAGGATGAGAGGGTAAGAGAGTAAAAGCATAAGGGAGTAAAAGGGGTAAAAGAGTGTTATAAATGATCAAATCGAGAGCCAAACTTATCAGAAAATTTAGCAAAGATTTGTTAATTTGTCCTCAAGACCGAAGTTTGGTCGTCAAAAACCACCACAGCCAAGGGCAGCGTCGAGCCCGGGATCGGCGCTGGGTGAACACACRGATCTGACCCCCGAATGTCAGAGTCTGCCCCTTGGCTCACAAATGCTGCTTTGCRCAGTGAGTTCTTATACAGTTTATTCTGCCCGAGGCAGAGATGACCGAATGTTCTTTGCGTCTCTTCACATGCAGAACCGGGGCTTTACATGTGCGGAGGTAGACAAAGACTCAGTCCGGGTGTCTCGATGTTGTCAGAGAACTCCGGGGAAGTCAGCATTCACATGCATCAGGGTGGGCCCCTCGTGGTWGATATAATCTTCGAGGTGATAATCACTCTTGAATGGCGATTCCCAGCCACCCGGGGAAGCTGGTGATGATCACCCTGGAAGCTTCTATTCTTACGTTAAAGAACCCGATGATATCTAAACGTAGTCCGGGAACTAGATGTATATGAATAAGACACTGCTCCCAGCCAGGGTGGTCAAAAGACATAGTTTGGATCTTAGAATATTTTATACATTAATAGCATGAATTATCTCTACCATATACTACAAGAGTAAAAGGCAAGAGCTAAGAGTAAGAGCTAAGAGAGTAAAAGCGTAAGAGAGTAGAAGAGGTATGAACTAAGAAAGCGAGGTTCCCACTACAATACAATAAATCATCTTCTGTGTTGAATATTCTAATTCTCACTAACCAATCTAGTACAACATACAAATCCTATAGCATTTACATGCAGCCTATAAGAATCATTACATTACCATACTATGTTACAATTTAAACTCTAAAAACTCCTCTTTGGGCCCCTTCTGCCAAGCTAGTAGGGTCTGCTCTGCCCCTTGGACCTGYCTKCAAGCAGAGKGTATTGTTTCATMAAAAGAGGATTACCTTCAGTCTGGCCACACCATTGTTTTCATGCTGTTCAGTAACTAAGGGATCTCAAAGCTTGCTTTCATTACAATCTTGCTTATAGTTTCTATAYTCTCAAAACCTTTTGCCAGACAATCACATCTATAAGGCTTTCCTGCTTCATCTTCCCCAACAGTAGAGGATGGTACTCTGAGGCACGGAGGGTGGGGAGGTCACCAGCAGGCTGAGCCTGCACTTCTCCACGCACTTCAGCCTCGCTCAGGGGCAGCTCTTTGTCAAGAAATGCAGGGGKTTTTTTTCCTGAAGGAGGACACCTTGCTGTTCCAGGTTGCAAGGCAAGATGTATTCTGTTACCATCTSTATGGCAGTTGTCTTGTCAAGTGGGCAGTTTGCCTTATCTCTCTCTCTGAGTGGCCACAATCACTCCTCCCTCGGGAGGGGGCACCTGCTGATAACAGCTATTGAATGTCACTGCATGACTGATAAGAACTACAGCATCCCATTGTGAGACACTCTGCCCAGAGGGAGGAGTCAAGCATTGCTACCCAGATAKRATCYGGAGGTTCTGAAACACCAGCAKRGSTTYTCCAYTGGATTYCCCAGAGGAACAGCAGCTGCCTCTTCTTMCAYTGGATCTTTGGAGGAAAAATACACCCTTTTCTAGAGGACCCCCTGCTCCAACAGAATCGCACCTGACACTCCAGAAGGGCTGAGCCACATTTCCAATKGGACTGCCACCAACACCMTGACCCACAGGGTGTCAGGCTGGGTTCTGACTCTGTCAGTGTTGTTCTAGTGYACTGCATTGTTTAWTTTATCCTTTTATTTTTTTYTTCCCTATTAAAGAACTGTTATTTCCCGCTCCCATATTTTTTGCTTGACAGCCCCTTAGTCTGAAATTCATAGCAATTCAGAGGGGTGGGGAGGGTTTACATTCTCCATTTCAGGGGAGGCTCCTGCCTTYCTTAGCAGACTCCTGTCYTTCCAAACCAAGACACTTGCATTGATCYTGCCTTGTGCTGAATCCCTTGGGCCAAGCAGGAGGCAGAGCTGGGGCACAGGGGAGCCCACGCTGCTCATCCTGCTCCTCTCATCCCTGCCAGGTGAGGCCACTCAGCTGAGCAGCAGCCCCAGTGGTCAGCCAGGCTTCTGAAATCAGGTATGCGTTGAGCTCCTGGAGGTTCTTCAGGTTTTTTTGCTCTCCAGGCAGTAGCAGCAATAACTCCCAAAAATTCTCACAAATTTATGCGGCACAGYTCAACGTCAATGGTTAGAAACACTGAGGAGCTGGATCCAGCTAGTTATTTATAGAGGGACCTTCCAAATCASTGGAAGTGCTCCAGGCTGGCTTGTTTTGTCACTGGAACCCAAAGACGGGATTTCAAAATGGGATTTCAGAGAACCTGGTCCTGTAAATCTGCACTTCTGAGTGCCTGACAGGGCAGCAAAGAACTGTGGCCAGAGCCTCTGGTCAGATTTTTGGGAGGTACAAAGGGGGGTAAATCCATTAATCAGGGGAGGGATGGTGATGTGTGCCAGTAGAAGAGCTGCTGCCTTGGGGGAAACCTCACAAACACTTCAGTTCCAGTTCATCAGGAAATTGCTCTTGCAGAGATGCATGTGGGTGCATGTGTGAAGCCAGCAAGATTTCTCTCTTTATTTTTTTTCTCTGCAGCTAGGTGGGAGCAGCTTCATCCAAACTCTTTATGGAACTGTGTGGCAGCTACCCAAACACTAGATCTTCACACACCTTCTAGTTCCATGGTGTTCCCATCTTTCCATGCTCATGGTCCCCAATAAGCCTGTCCTTGCAGGGCCACCACTTTTCCCACTTCTTCTTGCCCACTGCATCCCAACAACTTCRTGTCCTGCACCATCTGCCTGCCACAACTCTCAGGCCACAATTGTCCTGGCAATGGAACCAAAATTTAGTGCCACAGCTGCCCCCACAAGGGATCAACAACTTTGCTGTCACTGCCATAGGTTGGGAAATACTCAGGAGCTCATTGTGTTATGATTTTTTCTTTACGAAAAATATTTTTAATAGTACCCAGAGTCTTACTGTACTTATTAAATCTTTCTGGGGGTAATTTGACAGAGTCCATAATCTTCTTTTTCTGCAGCAGCGTGAAGTGCTGGAGGAAACAAGGGCTGACCAGTGTGGGTGAGGAAGGAGAAGCTGACAAAGCTTCTGTGGTTTTTTTTTTTTTGCAGTCCCCTTGGCAGAGAGCAACAAGCCACAGATGTGCAGTTGAGCAAAATAGGTGTTTTTGTAAGAAAGGGAGCATTACAGCTCTGGGCATCATGTGAGACTCAACCTTTTCTAAACTGAGGTTCAGGAAAACCTGTAACAAGACTTTGTGCAACAAGAAGGAATATTGAACCAGTGCAAGTCCACTGACAGTTGAAAACTCTTTTTATTTTTGCTGTGGTAATATCTCAGGAAAGGCACAGAGAGGGRAAAGTACTTCAGTTTTCAGGCAGCAGCTGGTGGTAGGATACAACAGGGAAACAAAACAGCTACTGTGGGATGCTTGCAAGTCTAAAGGCATGATCCAGCTCCCTGGCACAGGGGAATTTTTCACCAGGAGTGTGAGAAGTGCATGCTCTTCTTTAGGATCCTCAGTTAGTGAGACTCCCTGGGCTTCAGGAGGTGAGAAACCAAGCCTGGTGAGGTCATGGAAAAACACCAGGGCRACACTGGCTGACATGCTCTGCCTTTCCTCAGCCTGTGCTGTTTCTGTAATCCTGACCTCATCCTTTTCTCCGGTGTCCAGCCTGGATCCAGGGACGGTAACTGGAGCTTCTCCTCTCAGTTGTCTGCCTCTTTACCAAGCTCCAGAGAAGCTGTCAGTAAAGGCATTGACTCCCTGGCACTTCTGCTGCCTGGCTGAGATGCCACCAAACCTGCAGAGCCCCCTTCCTGTCAGAACTCAGTGCATCCCTCCAGGTRTCYRGAGTTGCCAAGGACCCYGCMAGGGGWCTCAGAGACCYTGGCATGCAGCCCAGAACACCTGGGGATTTGATTTTGACCCCTGGAGCAAGTTGCCAGCTTTGTATGAGRACCTGAAAGTCACAGAGGTTTGAATGGTGTAATAATAAAATGATCACAGGGTGAAAGTGTAGATTTTAGGATTTTTGGTATGGRGGTTATGGGGACAAGATGGARGAACTTGGGCGTGTCYAGCCTTTCTTCTTCTTCTTGTTCTCCATTTTCTGCAGTGRTGTTGGCACTTTGGGATTGGTTTAGAGTAGAAGTGCACTGTCTAACAKAGGTGATAGGTATTGGGWATTAAGTGTAAATATGTTATRCRTAGTTTGKAGTATAAAARGACAACAYCMCCTCAGGGGTGGTCAGAGTGCTTGTGGCTGTCCTGCTGAGCAGATCTCKGCTGGGCAGAMAGAAAATTTTATAGATAAGAATTAATAAACAACYTCAAGACCAAAAAGTGAAGAGTCCAGACTCGTTCTTCAGTTGCRYRGGCTGAAGCAGAGACATCCTGCACATCTYGGGGCAGCAATTATCCACAGCAACCCGAGACCTTCCCTCTGCCTCTCTGTTCCACAGGGATGAGATAACTCAACTTTAATCCTTCTTTGGAYGCCGTGCCACTGTTTGGCAGCCCAGCCTTTAGCACTAGGTTTAAGAGGAATTGGAGAGCATGGATTCCTGCATCAGAGTGTGTGTTTAATAAAGCGCCCGGGTGCTGAAGTCCTCTGGGGTGGGTTTGTGGGACTTGGAATGCTGCAGGTTCCAATCAAAACTAAACCCTTCCCTCTCCCAGCAGCACATTGTCCCTAAACAMAGGCAATCGCTGGGACTCTGAGCAAGTGGCACCCACTGGCTTTGATTTTCCAGGAGATTCCAGGCACAGCAAAGCTCCTGCACRGCAGGTTTTGCATCCATGGAATCAGCACCTCCCAGCAGAAAACCTCAGCCTCGCCTGTGGAAAGTTTCCAGCCATCATTGCTTTGGAAACAGAGCTTAGGGCAAATCACACTGCCACATCAACACTGAATCATACCTCAGATGCAGATAGAAGCCTACAGAGTTTCCAGAACAAACGTTTTTTTTTTTTTTTTCACCACACCCTTAATTAAAAAAAAATCCTTTTCCCACTTTCAGTTCTTCCCAGGGCAATGAGCATTGTTTGAAGTGTTTACATTGCTGCTCTCTGCCAAATTAACATTATCACTCTCACCACCACAGGAGCTTCTAGGTGATGCTAGCTCCTCACAGACAGCAATTTCAGAAGCACCAAGAGCAAACAGGATATGTGGCTACATTTAACTATCACTCTGCTTCAACAGGCAAGAATCCTAAATTCTAAGCCTTGTGAAAAAGCCAGAATATCAGATGCCTCTGAGCAACTTGCTTTGAACACATATTTKTTTTGCTCTTTGCTCTTTCAGGTGTCTTTCCACAGCCACTGTTGCATCAAAAGGCAGGTAAAAGTGAAAATAAAAATGATCTAAAACACCAGTCCACGTTGTGAACCAGGTTCACACAGAACATTTCACACCCTCTTTGCCGGCCTTGAACCTCCTGTGGAATTCACTTTCCCTACATTCCCGCTGCCTGTAGGTGTAGGACAGCACTGTCACAGCTGACTGAGGCAGGARTCACTCCGTGGAGGAGAAAACTGAGGAGGATTCATCCCAACCTTACCCCGAAGCCTGACCTTTAAGATTGTTTTCCCTCTCCCAGCTGCATGTGCCAAGTCTCGATATATCATCGTCAGTGGGGAGCACTGCACTGGAGGAGGAGGAAAATAACTGGGAGACATGTGAGCAACTGAGACAATGCAGAGCTGCCAGGTCTCTGACAGCTGCTGAGGCCTGGCATTATGCACATCCAGGTAAATTATCATTTTGATATGTGTTTTGCTGTGGGCAAGCACAAACACACGAGGGGTTTTTCATTTATTGCCACGTTGTGAAGGAAGTATTGAAAGCTCCAYTTCGCCCAGTGGCTGTTTTCTAGAATGGGGGAGAAGGCTGGTGGTGTCCCTCCCAAACACCCTGAATTGAGTTAAATGAAGGCATTCCTTCAAAAATGCTAAATCTACAACTCCTTAGCCAGCCAGAACATATTTTAAATTAGCTTTTCCAAACTTTTCCGAAAGCTCTCAACAAAAATAACAGCAGCCCAAACACTGTCAGCAAAGTGTCTCTTCCATGCTGAACAGCTTAATAAAGAAGAAAAGTGAGAAAAAAAGAGACAAAATCAAAAAAGCTGTGGGATATCAAGGCTGTCCCTGTCTCTGTGGGGATAGCTCTGAGTTGCCTTGTAGCTTTGGCAAAACCTCTGGCTCAAGCCTTGAGCTTTGTCAGTCAGGCTCCTGGCTGATCTCAGCCCCTGGTGCTCTGTTGGGTCTCCATCACCCTGCAGGAGAAATCACTTTTTGTGCTTTTTGTGCTGAGTGAGTCCCTGCAGCTCCCTGTAGCCTCTRGTGAAATGCACAGCTCTGCCTGAGGCACTGAGCCTCCCCAGCCTGCTTGGAAAGCTTTGGCCAAGCTCTGTCAGTGAGATAGGATGAAATATACCATCTTGTGGTGGAAATATTAATTAGTTACTGTTTCTGAAGTGGATTATATGTTATGGTGCCTCTGTCTCTTCTTATCTGCAATATGGGCTTTCTGGCCCTTCTCTCCACCCCAACCAATATTTTATATAAACCTGGAGTGCAGAGTCTGAGCTGACACGTTACAGGATGAGCCAAGTGACTATCATTCAAATATTTATTTCATGAGGAGTAAGAACATTTTGCACTTTTCTCCAGAACTCTTTCAAAATCAGCTCATTTCTCCTTGTTGGAAGAGAGCCCATTGTTCATTTGACACTAAAGATAGAGCTTTGCTGTTTTCTTTTAAGTCAGCATTTGGAGGGTGGACAGCAGAGAGGGAGTTAAGCTTTATTATGCTGCCTTGTCAAAAGGATACAACATTATGCAAAAGGAATGAAGTGGAACAAAAAAAAATATTTTGCTTTCTTTTCCACACGCTCTCTTTCACTGGCATACAGTCTTCAAATTATTTCATTCCTCYTTTGCTTTGTCTGGTAGATTGGATTTCAGATGTCTGTGTCAATTAAGCAGCAAGAGCACCTTGCTGCCTCAGGAAGCAGTTTCGTCCTACCCACAGAATGTCTAAATTAATGGGGCAGAAGGGTGGTGCTGTTTGTCTGGTTTTAAATCTGCCTTAAATAAGCATTTGAACAGCTTATTGCTGGAGCCTGCAGCCTGGAATGAACAATATTCCCCGGGAGTGAAGGCAGGCAGAGTGTCACACACCCCTAGAGGGGCAGGAGGGGCACAGAGGGATCTGCCCGAGGTGACACCGAGCTCAGGAGCAGGGACCAGGGCTCACAGCATCCCTGGCTTCAATCTGGAGGCAGACAGAGAGGGGACTGCCTGATCCACCGAGAGAAAAGGGGACAGATGGTGGTTTTCCTCTGTGGCTTTGCAGGATAAACCAGGAAACACGGAGTGATGCCCCTCCTGATTTGTTTTTCTAACAGCGCGTCCCTGCATCCCAGCTGCTCTCGGGATGCTGAGCAGTGGAGAGCTGGAGCTCAGAGCTCATCAGGAGCAGCTGAGGGAGCTGGGCAGGGGCTCAGCCTGGAGCAAAGGAGGCTCAGGGGCCCTTGTGGCTCTGCACAGCTCCTGCCAGGAGGGCACAGCCGGGGGGGTCGGGCTGTGCTCCAGGGAACAGGGACAGGAACAGAGGGAACGGCCTCAGGCTGGGGCAGAGGGGGGTTAATTTGGGTATTAGGAAGAATTTTTTCACAGAGATGGTGAAAAGCATTGGAACAGGCTGCCCAGGGAGGTGGTGGAGTCAGCATCCTTGGAGGGATTTAAAAGATGTGTAGATGTGGCTCCTGCTGGGGACATGGTTTAGTGCTGGGTGTCACGGTTTGACGCTGGCACAATGTCAGTGTGTCTATGAAAATRTATTTTTTCTGGTGTCTGCTGTGAGGTGGGACTAGGAATAGAGCAAAGAAGGCTCTAACTTAGGATTGAAAAAGAAAAACTTCATTAACTTTCAACTGTATATAGAAGGAAACACACACAGAACTCAGAATGAAAACTTCCTAAAAACATTCCTCCTCCCCCTACTAAATTTCTAATGCATCCRCCTCTCAGATCACTAACTCTCASTCTATCACTACTCTTTAGATAATCARTTTCYAGTTCATCAAGGAGAGAGGAGTCTTTCTTGTACCATAGGCTTCCCTTGGAAACACAGTTGAGACCTSTTGTGTTTCCATGTCACACCTGGCTCTGCTCGGAGATCATTTGCTATGGTGGCATCTTCTTTCTACACCCAGTGCTCTCACCACTGCACTCCTGCACTTAATGGTTGGACTCACTGATCTCAAAGGTCTTTTCCAACCTAAATGATTCCMTGATTCCCTGAAATTTCTCCTGAATTCACAAAACTCTTGACCCTAGTGACTTCTAGTCATTGAGGCCTTGATACTCCAGGAACTGCAATTAAATATAAAGAAGTGAGCAAGACAGGGATTGCTCCCAGCTGCTGTGTGCACTGAAAGATGCAATTTGGAAGATTTGTGTTTCAGTAACATTATACACCTTGTTTCTCAGTCTAAACAAGCTTTAAGCATTCCCACCACACCACCACAGAAATTCCACATTCTGAGGAGAAGAAAAGCCTCAGAAAGCTCCTCACTAACTGGGCCAGGGGAGATTTAGTTTGGATATTAGCAAGAATTTCTTCATTTACAGGGCTATTAAGCACTGGAACAGGCTGTCCAGGGAGGTGATGGAGTCACCATCCTTGGTGGGATTTAAAGGACATCTAGATGTGGCATCTCAGGCTTGGCAGAGCTGGGTTAGTTGTTGGATTTGATGATATCAAAGGGGTTTTTTTATCAGCCCAAACAGCTGTGTGATAGCCAATAAAGTGTTCCCCTGTGTGTTTATCATCCTTGAAAGTGGAATCCCTCATGGCTGGGTGCACAGCAAGGTGCACAGTGAGGAACTCCCAGTGAAATCCAGAGCTGGGCGTGATTAACTTTCCTGCACCTCTGAGGAATTGCACCAGGAAATTACCACCACTGTAAATTGTCTCAAACATGCACTTACTGAAGCCCTTAAAGAGCAATTACTATATGTTAWCTGAACACCCATCAACTGTAAAAACAGCAGTTATGTGGGTTTAATAGGTATATAAAGGAGGAAATCTCACCACCCTGCAATTAGTTCTGAATCACTTAAAAAAAAGTGTAACTTGTACACATATTGCTTATTAATACATAAAACATGTACAGCATGTTAAAACATTTAATTAGCACGTACATAAACGGGCTAAAAGTCAAGTACCAAATTATCACTAAAATATTGTTGAGCTCTTCATTAGCCATGTGAAACCACCCCTCAAGCATGCAGGGCTGGAATTGTCCTGGGAATTAGGTGATTTCTGCTACTTCTCAGTGATTTTAGATTGGGGATAACGATGCACTGCCCATTTCCCCTGGCTCCAGAATATTCCTGCATATTCCTGAGGGAGCCAGAGGGCAGGGCAGGGGCAGTGGGAAGAGATGCTCCTGAGCAAGTGTCCTGGGTTGACTATATGATGCTTTTATTCCCAATTGTCTTGTTCTGTTATGCTGAATAATAAGTTTTGCACCTGTAAGGCTTGTTCCAAGAGTGAAGGGGGGGAGAGAAGAAGCACGGAGTTTCTKTTYAGAAACTGCACTCACTCCTCCACATTCCTGCTCCTGCACCGTGATGTCTGCAGATGGACAGACAGCAGGACAGAGCTCTCCTTTGCTTTTAGTTAGTTTAGCTAGCTGAGGCAAAGAAGTTCTCTGGACTGTGGGTGTATTTTCCCCTTCTCTTTGGASCTGTTCAGACCTTCTCCAGACTGAACACCAGAGGAGCACKGGCAGCTCACACCTGAGGCCCACCAGGCCGGGCCTGGGCCGCGGCATTTCCAGCACCRCAGGGACTGATCAGAGGCTGAGTGAGCTGAGCTGCAACCCGGGGAGGGGGTTTTCTCAGTTTGTCATCTCTTTTGGAGCGGCAAGAGGTTTTATTGTTTAGGTTTTATTGCTTAATAAACAGGTTTTTTGCACTTTTCTCCAAGGAGGTGTTTTCTCCCGGCMYGGTTGTGGGGAGGGGTCGATTCAATCTGCCTTCCTACAGGAGCCCCTCTGGGGATTCTCTCCCAAATTTACTCTGAACCAGGACAGCAAGGTCTACAGCCCTCACCTCCACGAGGCTGTGCTTTAAAAATCTGGCCTGAAAATGAGGTGTGAACAGCAATTCACGCTGTGCTGGCCTCCATCAGGACCGAGAAAAAGGGTCCTGCACAAGGTCCTCATGGTGGAAGAGGAGGTCAGTGGTGGAGGACATCAACAGGAGCGTTCTTGGCAGAGGCCAGGGGAGAAGGGAGCCAAAACTGGAGGGCTGGAGGCCACCAGCATCACCAGGAGGGAAGTGATGGACTGGATATTACCATGGGAAATAGGGAAAAGCGGGAAAAAGAAGGTGAGGGCTGGCAGGGCAGGGGACAGGGCTGCAACCTGGACCTGCAGCCAGGGTGGATTCTTGCTAGGGATCCCAGAGGGAGGAAAATAATACCTGATGTGCATTGCCACTGGGAACGCCACCCAACCACGCAGTGTGTTGACAGAAGGAAACCACAAGGCAGAATTGCCCTTTGTTTAGTCTAAGTCAGCTGCCAGCCTGCACACACACACACACCACATGAAAGGCAAAACCTGAGCATGTTCCCAGAACATCTTCCTGAAAAAGCCATCTGCTGCTGCCCAAGCTAACRTAACCCATCCTCCCCGTCACAACCAGCTTTGGGAGCATAAAACTCCCATCTTCCCAGCCAGATAAACTGAGAATTGTGGGGTTTCTCTGCTTGCACAAGGAGGTGGTGAGGATGGGACACCCAAACAGACCCCTGATTCCAGGGGGTAGGTCTGGAAGTGCTTGGTCCTACTGGGAGTCCAACAAGAGAGGATCTTCTCCTGTGCCCCAGACACACAGATGGGTGGTTCCTTCTCCCCAAAATGGATAGAAAAGCCTTTCTTTCCTCAAAAGTGTTTTTTAACGGGCCCCAAGGAGGTGTGGAAATTTGTTCCCTCTCAGAAAAAGGGTATCCTCACACCAAATTTGTTTATTTGACAGTATTTGATTTGATTTGAAAATATTTGACAAGATTCTAGTCATTACTCATCTAGATAGTAACTCCTAATACATGGTACCCTGCCAGATTCAAAGATTCAAAATAAAAAAAAATTTAAAATAAACATTAAAAAATAAAAATAATAACAAGAAAAATGTGTGCCTTTCGTGCAGAAAGGTATGACTTGGAAAAATATTTAATTAAATGTTTAAATTAAAATATTTAAAATATTTAATTTAAATATTTAAATCTTTAGTTTAATATAAAATATTAATTATTAATTACATATTTTAATTAAAAATATTTCCTTTCCATTCCTAAACATCTTCAGGCTTAGGCCATGGACAAGGACCTGAGTCACCAGAATTAATTTTTGGGTTATGATAGAATTCCTCAAAACCACATTCCCTCTTCCACCAGTTCCCCATCTGGCAAAAAGGGATGTTAAGCCCCTTTACTGCCCTAACAGCAAGACACAACTTGTTTGTTCTTTATATAGTAAGATTTTTTGTGAAAGGTTTCTGCTGTCTTCCTACTACAGGAAACTACAGAATTAYTTGTGTGGCATGATTTCTTTATGCCATTGTCATGCAAAAGATTATTGTCTTATTCCATTTTTCTCATTCCATCCTCTAATTACTCTCTTTGAGAGAGCATTAGTGGCAGAGGATGAAATACCAACAAACTTCTGCTCAAACTCTATCTACTGCTGAAACTCTATCTACTTCTGCTCAAACTCTATCTACTGAAAGAAACATCAGATTTAAAATAACTGAAATACTTCATGAACAACAAAAGCCTCTCTAGTGCAACTGATCCTCCTTGAAAGGGACCTTGAAATGGTGACAGGAGATATTTATACGTAGTTCTAAGCCCTTGTCTCTTACTGGACTGTAAACAGGAATTAAAGTTTGGGGATTTTGAATGCAAAAGTTTGTACAACTCTTCCTGCTTTGAGAGGCTCAAAGTTAAATATTATAGGTTTGGTGAGTGTTATTCCTGACACAGCCAAGTTAGTCAAGAGAGGACTATCACTACCTTCAAAAGAAAAACATCCCAGCCTGAAATTGGAGACAACATGGACTATAACCAAAGCTGTGCTGGAAACCTGCTACTGAAGAGGAAAACAAGATTCYCCACTGCTCAGAGTCAGCTGGAGGCAATCTGGAAAACTTGGTGCAGAGCAAAGCAGTCCAGCAATGAAACAGCTGTGCAGGCAGGTTGCTCAGGAACCATCAATTTAGATTTTCTAATTTTCTAGACATGGATCTGAGCCACAAAATTGTCATCACGATTCAGACAGGCTACAGGTGACCTACCATGGGACTGGGGCAGTGCTCACATCCTGATGTCTCCAAAGTTCTTGCAAAATTTGGACCTGAGAGGGTTCAACTCACACCSAGCTCAAGCTCCCAAATCTCAGACTCATCCTCTGCTTTGAGGTTTGTGTGGGAAACCACTGTGTCAGCATGGGCAGGACCTACAGATAACCCCAAAGAGAGAAAGAAACCAGGAAGGAGGCTTATATCATCACTCTCTGCTTTTGTTTTCCCTTTTCCATCTTTAGCTTTCAGATTCGACATCTAAAAAAAAAAAAAAAAAGAGCAAAAAAGGAAGAATAATGGCAAGGCTTGAGATACTTTAGCTTGATAAAAATGCAAACCACATTTGTGTGCGTAAGAACCAGCCACGGGATGGAGTTCCTGGTATTTGCAGAAAATATGAATGAACACAGAATTAGTAAGCTCCCRCAAAGCAGAAACTCACCTGAGTGCTGGAGGACAGACCAGCTGCACTGCACCCTTGATATTTCACTTACAGCATTTTCTGGTGCTCATTCTGGGATGGGAGCTCTCTGAAACTTCATCTGGACATTTTCAACCGAGGAATCTTGGAAACTTGTCTTGCTCAAGGCTCCAGTTTTGCATGGAAAATGAAGTGATCACCTCTTCCCTGAGCACTTTCACCACCTGTTGGCACAGCACTTTTCCACTGCTGGCTGGTGGAGGTACCTGATCGTGCCTCTTGAATTCACAGTGTATAATCACAAAGTTTGCTCTCAAAGATGACACTGAGGGGAAAGTCTACCTTTTTTTTTTTTTTTTTTTTTTCCACAGGCACAAACCAGGTGAATTCTGTCCTTCTGAGGCTCTCCCAGAATGCATAATGCCCCCAGGAACAGCCCACTGACTCAGCACCCCTTTTGATATAAACTAATGGGAGGGAAATAAACATCTCCTTGTCAGCTTTCCAATTAAATTACATGCAAAGAAATCTAGGTTACAGCATGARACCCTGCAGAATGAGGTCCTAATTGCTAAACATGAACTTTAAAATGGATTAAATAACAACATACATTTAATCTGGTGTTAAGAATATAATTATACTCTTTTTTTTTTCTGCTGTTCA
This sequence comes from Cardinalis cardinalis, assembly GCA_014549065.1. Taxonomy (NCBI): domain Eukaryota; kingdom Metazoa; phylum Chordata; class Aves; order Passeriformes; family Cardinalidae; genus Cardinalis; species Cardinalis cardinalis. The sequence continues at coordinate 7,956,120 of JACDOX010000019.1, forward strand.
TTAAGTCATTTACATGGGATATGATACCAGCACCTGACTACCTATCCTTCCTGCTTTTGGTTAACAGCACAGAAGCACAACCAGCTCCTCAAGGAGGGATCAGTCATATTCAAAGCTGTTGACCCCCAAAAATCTTTTTTCTGCTACTGGGCTGAAGAAACACAAATCCTGTTGGCAGCACCCCAACCAACAGCCATAAAAATGTCTCCTTAAACAGTCCAAYTCCTACCAGCCCCATCCTGGCCAGCATTTGCCACTTGGCTTCCAGAGTAATCCCATGAGGGAAGGAGGAAGAGGAGCTTAAAGGAGCAAACAGAATTTCCTAACCTGTTTTCCAGGAGGGTATTCCTGTAGTATTAGAAAGAAATAATCTGCAGCTGCCGGAGAACATCTCAAAGGCCTGGTGCCTTTCTGCAGGCAGCATGTTTTGAGTGCTGGATATTTATTTACCTATGAGAAACCAAACCCTTTCCACTTCTGAATTACTATTTTTACTCAGATCACGTGGCTTCAACAATCACATGCCTGAAGTCCTGAGGAGTCTCAGAAGAGGAAAATATGTTTTTTTCTTTCCTGGAAAAAACAAATCAAAGGCCTAGTGCTTTACAGAGTTTGCCTGCTAATTATCTGTTGGTTCTTACAGACAAAAACTACCTGCAATAGTTTAAAATTCCTTTAACTGCAGCATCTCTACTAGAAGCCTTGCAGTGGCTTTGGTCTAAATGATTCCACAAGGAATGCTTGAAGCAATACTTGGCACAGCAGCTAAATATGGTTTTCTTCAGTGGCAGAGAAAACTTTACATTTCATTCCAACATTTTCAGCACAAGCTAAATTAATTTGAGGCATTGCTGGTGAATACCCGCCTCTCCCTAAATGCTGCTGAGAGCACAACAGAACAGCTGCAGGGAGACAGATTTCACTTAGATTTGGAAGTCATGCATGTACAGTTGGCTAGACTGAGCTAAGCTCTTCATTAACAGAAGTGTAAACTCCGCAGAGAATTCAAGAATCGAGCTGAGGCGTATTTGCTGCTGCTACAACAAATATTCAAAGAGAGAAATTACTTGAGAAGGAAAGCATGTCTCTTCTCATTCCAGCACCTGACTTCATCTTTTCCCAAAGCATCCTCACTGAAATTAATCAATTGCAATTCCTGACTGATTATTTTATGAAAAATGCATTTTATGAACAACGTCAGGGTAACACAACTCACACAACAAACTTTTAGGAAACTTTTCTTTTTGGGATATCGAAATAGCAAAAATTTTTAACACAAAAGTATTTTACCTCTCAGTTCTTATCAGGAAAACTAGGTGTTTAGTCAAGTCTAAATCTGAATTGGTAGCAAAAGTACTGTAACTTATATTATCAGAACACAAAATGAATGTGAAAGAGGCAGGACTTCTACTTCCGTGGATAAAATTTTTGTCAGAATAGATGAAGGTGAGACTTTCATTAGGGACAGATTATTCCCTTCCTGCTCACCATGGGATTTTCTCTTTTCTCCTTCAGGAGTCAAGACATTGAGCCAGAGAGGGAACACACCTGATCTGATCAATTCCCACATTCTGCTGGAACAGAACAGATCTCAAATGCAGCAAAAGGAAAGTCAGTTGTGCTACCTGAGTCTTTGCTGTACACTCTGTCTGTTGTGGACAGTACAGTGCATTGCATGAGAATTTATTTCATTTTGCTTATTTTTTGAGCCTTTATTCCCATTTTTTTTTTGTGAGCTGACAGAACTTTGCTCCAGTTATAAAGAGGGAGAACATCAGCTCAACCACAAGAGCAAAGCAAACTCAAAATCTCCCCACACTGTCACCATTCGGGGTGTTTTGCTTGATTTGCAGCATATTGTGTGAGTGGTGGAGAGGAGGGATTGTAGGACCCAAGCTGGAATGAATTAAATCTGAAATAGAGATCAACACCTTCTCCTCTGTGATGATAATTTTCTACATGTTAAAGGCTCTTGTGTGGTATCCCTTGGCAGTGATGCCTACAAACCTAAAGAGAAATTCTGATAAAATCCACTTTGATTCTGGTAAGAAATCACTGTCTCAGTTACATGTTGTGCCACTGAGCATACATTTAGATGCCCATTTTTTTTTTGCCCCTACCTTTAGATTTGCCTTTTGGTCAGGAATGATGAGACACAGGGCAGGCAGAAACGCTGTTCAGAGTCAGTGAGCACATCTCAAAGTAGACATGGGCTTCCAAAAAGAGACAAGCCGGAGAAGCCAAGGGTTTAGAGAAGTCAAGGGTTTAGAGAACACCAAATAAATAGGAACTGGGAAACAGGCTCAGAAGGGAGATCTGGAGATCAAGAGTTTCAGCCTCGTGCCAGAAGAAGGATTATTGCTGACACTAAACCAGGCCAGTGGTGTTTGTGATCTCTTTGCTTTGGGGCCAGACAGCTGACTCTCATGGAGGAAAAGTCCTGTGTGTTCTCAGAAAAACACTGAAGGAAGACTTCAGGGTGAAGAAGAGAGCAGAAACTCGGGCCGGCTTCCACTGAACTGAGCACCAGCAGTTGTGCTGAGATGTTTCCTCCTAGCTTGGAGACTTTTGCTGTGCAGGTTCACATGAAGATAAACGGGCCAGGAGCACCAAAATTTCACACCCACTTCCCAAAGAGTGGATTYTCCTCTGGAAACCCCACAGATCCAGCCTTGTAAGTGACTCTGCCAAGCTTCGGTGCTGCCCCTGAGTCACAGGGCAGCCTCAAAGGCTGAACTCTTGGAAGGGAGATATCAGCCTGATATTCCTATTCCCATGGCAACTCCTGCAGAGCCTTTGCTCCAGGATGGATACAAAGGCAAGAGCTCTGCATGGGGAGCATTCAGGCACTGTACCTCCAGGCTGGAGGGAAATGCCAGCAGCCAAGATAGCAATAATGAGGCAAACATTTACCCAGGCTCCATAAGCAAAGGGAGGACAATGAGCCTGGGGAACACAGTGTGTGCAAAATCCCACTTGTCCCATGGCACAAACGTCCCCAGGGCTCTCAGCCCAAAGAAAGGGACTTGCCCATGGAGGCAGAGGGGTAATAATGTGGGTAAAAGATCGTTTTTAGTAATGTTTCCCTTTGATTCTTCCTTCCCACTGCTGTGATTCCAGCTCAGCCAACACAGGTAGTCCAGGACATGAAGGGAGCTCAAGGGAAGACAGGGTGAGATTGTCCCTGCAGTGATAGGACAAGGGGGAAAGGATTAAAATCAAAGAGAATGGGTTTAGAAGAGATTTTAGGAAAAGAGATTTTAGGAAAAAGCTCTTGGCTGTGAGAGTGGTGAGGCACAGGTTTCCCAGAGAAAGTTGTGGCTGCCTCATCCCTCAAGGCCAGGTTGGACAGGGCTTGGAGCAACCTGGGATAGTAGAAACTGTCCCTGATCATGGCAGGGGGTTGGAATAAAATCATCTTTTAGGGTTCCCTCCAACCAAAACCATTCTGTGATTTTATGACCCAGTCACATCCAGCCTGATACCTAAAGATGGGGATATCAAATGCTTTGTTTCAAATTCACACAATCCTGGCACTAAGCTGGGTGGGACAATGCAGCTGCAGGGACCAGGAACTCACCCCAAGGTCTTCCATTGTTACATCAGTGATGTAATTATTACTAGTGATATATCACTGAGCAGCTCTTTCCTCTTTTAATTTAGTGAAAGTGCAGGTAGGCTCTGGGCTAGAACACATAATGTGCAGATTACTTGTAGGCCTTTCTGAATAAATGCTTCTAGAGATCCTTTGAAAAATGCAGTGTCTATCATCCCTACCCCTTTCCTGTAAACACAGGTTGAAGAAATAAGCATCTTAACAGGGAAATAAARTATTTCTCTATTTTTTGACTCCTAGGGAAAACGGCATGAGCATGTAAAGCTATCAGGTGATCAAAGGTTTCATGCTGTTTCACAGCACACACATTCCTTTGAGATCCAACTCCAGAACAACCAAAAAGCTGCTTAAACTGGGGACAGGACCTGATTAAAACACAACCAGATAGGGAAAAAAAAAAAACCAAAACAAGCCAACAACCTTCTGACATCTTACCAACATGCATTTAAAAACTGGTATTTAGCAAAGCAAGATTCTGTGACAACACCACGAGCATCACTTTGGGTTTTTGGAGGAGAATGAGGAAATACACCCAGCTCCAGATTTTTTTGGTGAATATCCAGCTCCAGACCAAGAACAGCCTCATTGCTGGATCCAGCAGGTCATCAGATATTGGGGAATGCAATATTGCAACAGCTCATGACAGGGCTGAGTTGGTAATCCACACACCAGCCTGTCTCCATCTATTTTGATCTTTCCATACAGCCTGCAAAATTTCCTCATTTCTCTGTTTGGGTTTAGGAGGAATCAGCAGAGCTTGGCAGGGTGCCCCTGACCTCTAAAGGATGTTGGGCTGGGGCACATTCGAGGCATTTTTGGGGGATGCTGTAGAYCCTAGACCTGTGTGAGCTAGGGGCAAGCCACTCCCCATAACGTGCAAATCAAAAATTCCCTGTGAAATACTGGGGGAAAGGCTGCAGGAGGGGAAAAAAAGAGAATCTTGCTCCCCACCCAGAGCTGCAGAACCAGTAACTTGTAGGGACCTCCAGAGTAATATAAATATAAAAACCACACAAGACGAGCAAGCACTCTTAAAAAGTTTTTATTAATTTTCATTGTTTTTTTTTTTTTAAAAAAAACAAACCCGTCAGTGCAACAGTTCAGTATCCCCTTCCTATCCCCCATCAGTAAGCAGTAATTTTAAAATCAGGAAATACCGAGTGCTGAAGCCAATGGGTTAGCATTTTGCTATTATTTCCTTCTGTCAAACTCTGAAAAAGTCCTCTGTATAAATTAAACAATGAAAAAAATGTTATTTTCAATTCTATGTCATTACAGTCAACAGAATCATAATAATGCACCTAAAATGTGTGTCCACAATATATCAGGTATACATTTTTGGGAAAAGAAAAAAAGGAAAAAAATATGACATTCTAAGCTTGTTAAAAGGATAATGGTCCCATATTTTTTTATTACAGGTTAGCAAAACAAAATCCAATGGATTACAATATTTACATGTTATTTGAAAAATTAAGTAGTGATAAAAGCATGTCACAATCATTGTTTCTTTTTTTTTTTTTTTTTCTTTTTCCTTTTTGGTAACCATTACAAACACCCAATCCAGGTATGGAACTGTTCAAATATATTCGAAATGAGGCCAATTAAAAAACAAATACAGACACAAAATGTGTACTTATACTTGTCCCTCCAATGTGTCTTTTTCTATGATGTTCCCTCCCTATTAAAAAAAAAAAAGAAACTAAAACCAAAAAAAAAGAAAAAAACCAAAAACAAAACAACAGAAAAATTGAAAGAATCCCCCTAACACACAATTGATGAATCCCCAAAAGCAAAACACCATGCTTCTCAAGTAGCACTTATTCCACAAATGCAACATTTTTGCCATCACTTTTAAGTGAAGCTCTCCAGGACACAATTTCCTGGAGAGCTTCCTATTTTCCCCCCTCCCCCTCCCCCAGATCCCCCCCAAAAAACAAAAAAAACAAACGAAGACACATGCATTTCTAAAACTAGGTTTCAGTCAAGTACTTTCTACTTTTTGGAAAGAAACGGTTTTTTTTC